>QAOC01000503.1:0-265215 GCA_003255005.1 Begonia fuchsioides
TTGACGTAATTGAGTCCTTAATGATTCAATGAACTCCTTCATCACCTAAACATAACAAAGGTTGACCATATTAGTCAAACCCGAAATGTCCTGTTTTAACCTTAACTTCAAACGTCCATAAATTTTTCTGTACTGATCCAATTAACTCGGTTAAGCTATCATTTTCATCCTCAAGATGTTGGTTACAAATCATTAGAAGACATTGAGGTCCAATTGTAACTTAAAGAACTCGTACCGTTCTCATCTATAAAACTGGGCAGAATATCCCGAAATTAGCATGTTTATGAAATTCTTTTGGTAATTCTATGCATACCACTTACAACATTTCCATTCCATCCATAAAAACTCATTACAAACCTCAAGCTAAGTCTAAAGATGTGGTTAAGTAATAATTTACCTCAATAGGACCGGAATAGAGAGAGGATCACTTTTCTTCAAACACTAAGTGGTTGGTTCCCACTTTTTTCTTGCTTACTTTCCAACTTCTCCTTTGAAACCCTAACTTCTACTCTAAATTTGAGAGAGAACGGCAGAGGAGAGAGAAGAATACGTGCACAATGTCTGAACTTTCAGAACACAACCTTAGGCAATATTTGTCTTGTGTGGAATATGAAAGGTTACCACGAGGTGGAACTTCAAGCACGAGGTGTCGACTGCAAGTTAAACATTTTGTAACTTTTGCTAAACAACTCGGATTTTCAATATTTAAAGGCCATTATTTTCCTTATTAAATTTGTTTCAACTTTGTAGAAGACATAAACTTGAAATTCGAAACGTAAGATTATCAAATTAACAAAATACCGAACATCACCCAAAAGTTCATATTTCCTTAGTTCGGTTTTTCATTCATCAACTTCTAAATTGCATAACTTTTCATAAAAACCTTCAAATTGAGAAATTCCTGTTGCTATAGTTCCATCAACTAATTAGCTTAATTTCATTAGAAGGACTTAAATTCTTTAAATTAATTTATCTCTTTGAAAATCAGTGAATCTTAATGCTCAACACATGATAACTTTAGACTTAAAGCACTTGAACAAAACCCAAACCCCTAAACCCAGAACCCCAGAACCCAGAACCCAAAACCCAAACCCCAAAACCCAAAACCCCAAAACCCCTAAACCCTAAACCCTAAACCCAAAACCCTAAACCCTAAACCCTAAACCCTAAACCCTAAACCCTAAACCCTAAAACCCTAAACCCTAAAACCCTAAACCCAAAACCCAAAACCCAAAACCCAAAACCCAAAACCCAAAACCCAAAACCCAAAACCCTAAACCCTAAAACCCTAAAACCCTAAAACCCTAAAACCCTAAACCCTAAACCCTAAACCCTAAACCCTAAACCCTAAACCCTAAACCCTAAACCCTAAACCCTAAACCCTAAACCATAATGTAGTTAAGAAACTAGTCCAACGGAAGAAAACAACAAAATCACAGTGGAACCAAAAATAAAAACTGAGATGAAGTAGTAAGACTTTACAAAAAAAACTAGTGAGAGAAACTTAAAGCCTTGTCATTGAAGAAAAGCAAGAAACTAATAATGTAGTAAGACTTTGCAAAAAGAGTAGCGACAGAAACTTACAATCCACAAGCCTTCACATTGAAGAATTCCCCCCACTCAGGCTGGGCTTAAAAGTTGAACCGTATAAAAACCGCAACCAAAACAAAAGACTTCTCATTGAAGAAAAAACAGAAATTGAGAATGAAGTCAAACGAATAGAAAACGCATCTGAAACAAAAGTTTTCGCATGGAAGAAAAAACAGAAATTGAAAATTGAGTGGTAAAACTTTGCTAATAAGAGTAGTAAGAGAAACTTACCAACAATGCCTTCATTGAAGAAAAACCCCACGCAGGCGTTAAAACGTACAGAAAGCGCAACTATTTTGAAAGATTTGTCTAGCTAGTAGTAGCTTTTGCAGAGAAAAAAAAGGAAGAAAACACTTGTGTCTCTGTCAGAAGAATAATAATTTTAGTATAGGTAGCTTCCAGAATGAACTCGATTAAAATATATATAAATATTTGCAAATTTATCAAAGCGTACAGCTGTCTATAATCTGCCATCTAAGCGTAGAGTCAGAGAGAGACGGCGAATGAAATTGACTCCATTAGCTATTAGTGGACAGAATCGACCAGTCGTGTATAATTTTGAACAGAGTTTCAAGTGGTGTCATGCCAAACCACCATTATTTGACTCCCACTATGAGATGCTTTGATTGAATCCCACTCAACCATCATCCCGTAGAAGATGGATGAAAATGGCAGTATTTTGAACTAAGACTCGAGCTAAATCGCCATGTCTCTCAGACTTCTAATTCTTCTTGTACTTAATCTTGAGTATTTTAGCAGAATAGCCCTCACAGCAGAAGATTTCTACGCATCATGCGATGGAATAATAGCGGATTGCAGTGAAGAAGACGAAGTGCTGCTGGGGTCTGAAACTAGCAAAAGACAGCTGCAACAGAAGAGATACATCTCTTACGGGGCTTTGAAGAAAGACCACCCGGCTTGCGATGGAGAAAGTGGCCAGCCCTACACCAGAAGCAGCGACTGTCTCCCTCCTCAGTCTAACCCTGAAGACAGAGGCTGTCCTAAAATCTACCGTTGCAGGTCTGATCACTAGTCTTAACGAACGTCTCCATTGGGTGTGTCTACTCACATGTACCCAATTTTCTTATGAAGTATACTATTTTAAATGGAAGAAAACAATTTCACGAATAGGCATAAGCTATGTGATCAACGGTGATATGATTGTCACTTGCCACAAAATAAGAGCTTTGAGTAACATGCCTCAAGATTTGATTAGGAGAGTTAGGACGATCTAAGAAGCAGGAAGATATATTTATGTTTTTTTTTTCTTTATATCCTTTTGATATGTTCAAAGTAGATGGTGGTCTGGTTCCAAAACAACGTCAAAAAAGGACCCACGCAGAAGCAAATAACAATTATTTTGAAAACAGCTAATACCAAATCGAAAACGGAGACGTAGTAAGACATACGAAAAATATCAGGAGAGAAACTTACCAACAAGCACCCAGATCCAAAGCGCAGGAATAACTAGGAGCCAACTCTTAAAAACTACTCCATAGAGGTAGCATCAGTCAAACCTCAAACGTGTAGAAAATGAAATGAAGTTTAAAGGAATTGCTCATTCTCTGGATACTCTGTGAAAGGACAAAGAAAAGACTTGCCTGCAAAAAAATGATGAAGATAACGTGCAGAGAAGTCAATTTCCATATAAATAATAGTCTAATTTCCATGCATGGATATCCTCACTTAACAGGACTCCTTCGTAATCTTTATTTGACTCGAAGCAAAAAGGCACCTCCTCTGGCAAATTTTATTGAAGTTGAATCACTTACGATACAAATATATCTTTGAAAACTCTCGTTGTCTAATAAAGACAGCTCCAAGGTCTGTTGGTATAAGAGCCGATGAATGGTGTACTTCATTCATGATAAAAGGCAATCTTTTCTTGGAAATGGTATGTGCAAAGCATCCAGTTGACAATGATTTCTATTATGGTCACTTTATTAATCAGTCCCAGGTGAAGAAGCCTAGTTCAAGTTTTGAATCATAAAAAAAAAAAGTATTTAGTAGAGCGTGTTATATGGTGGAGTAGAGAATTGTCGCAGACCTATACAACCTCTTTTACACTACACTAAAGAATATGTGCAATAGTCTTTTCTGTAAGATATGCCGTGATGATACTTTGTTGATAAAAGCTCATTGAAAAAATTTAATTTTAGTCCCTAACTAACCTGTTCAAAGATAGGCAGTGATGAACATGAATGGAAGTGATAAACTTTGGTTCCTGACTATCGCTTACATACTAGTGTGTATTCGAGAGATCATGATTTTAATTAATTATTCCACGGGTTAGCAGGCGGTGGTTCTTCAGTTATCTTCTTAAGCGAATGTCATTTTGTCTATTGGCGATCTTACCTGGCTTTTTAAATTTCTTTTGGTAAGAACCTTCTGGCATTTAGTGTAAGAATTTCATGGTAAAAAAAATTTTGATTCCTAAGCGTCCATGTGCATGACACTGTGTGTTTTAATTCATATATGTCCATGTGTGTTGTACCTTTTTTAGTTATTACGGCACCTTTCCTTCGAAAGATCTACCTTGAAACACTTCATTACTCTGCGCATATCTTCAATTGGATTATTGCTCTTGGGCTTGCACTTGGCCTCAACTTGGATTATTACTCTTTTCCCCTTCAGCTTGAATTGTTTCTTTGCTCTGCTGGTATTTCCTTGCAAAATGAAGTCAAAAAGTACAACCACCCCACAATCCCCCCTGACTTAGAATTAACTAAAAGAAATAACGAAATCCACATAACCCACTTAGCATATCCATGAGTAGCTTAAGTTGATCGGGTTGTGCTGTGGTAAAGGAGAAAGAGTTGGAAGTCCCGCATATGTCACTTATTGATCAACCATCAGTTGGTGATTAAACAATGGAATGAAATTAACTGAAAAGATTAGTCCTTTTATAAACTTCGTTTAAATTGTTTCTCTTTTGGTGTTTTATTATTTTATTAATTTAGTCAATTAAATGAGTATGATGATTAACACGTGATTATTTTGTGTAAGGAGACAAAAATAAATTTTCATATTCTTATTGAGTAAATCGCAAATGGGTCATCCTCGGTCGATTGAGTAAATTGCAAACCGGTCGTCTAACTTAACAATAAGTGAGCATCTTTGGAGACAACTGACAATATCTGTTTAGCGACGTTGATGAGGATAGAACCACATAGGCTTGGTCCAATAATCACTCTCTCCAAACAAAATTCATTCGATCTTAATTATCCTACAACTCCACTTATGGATTAGGGATCCTTGTGCAATCGAATCCATTCTTTAAACTGTCAAAATCGATCCCAAGAAATTTCATAAATCCAAGCACGCAACCCACACAAAAAATAGCCTTTATCTTTTACCTCCATGCAAGAATAATCATCGTATCACTGGTATCAGAACAAAGTGACATGTATATCTGTAACATCTCTCATTTTAACATAAAATTTTTCATTTTTGTTTTAGAAATCATTTAACTTGAAATTCATTTCGTAAAAACTCAGCGGAAGCGTTCGATTAAAAATCCGTGGAAAACCCAATATTCATTCAAGCAAAACATAATATATTACACATAAAAGACATTTACAAAACATTTGGTAAACATGTTTAACAACATCGTTAAAAACTAAACACACCAAAATACATCAAAACGTTTCAACATCTTCCCACCGGTCGGCACTTAACGACAAAAGCTCCCCGCACCGGATCTGCTTCCTCCATTGTATGCACATCATAACAAACAATGAGGGCTAAGCCCCTCACCTTCTTCATCACCTACATCATAAAGCTTAACTAATGAGCCTAAAGCTCAGTAAGAAAATCTCATGACTATGCATGCATAATATGATCGTGCTTTCGTAAAATCATGCAGTTCATTTCGTTCTTTATCATTATCTTTACTTGACCCGGCTTTCCACCTCGTGTGCCCTGACCACATACCTCCTCCAGGTAGCCCCGGGCCTTTTTCATCCCGGGTAACACGGGCCTTTTTCATCCCGGAAAGCACGGGCCTTTTTCATCCCGACTTTCACCTGTGTGCCCTGATCAAAAGCCCCACCCCGTGGTTCTACCGAAGTCCATCATCTTTTTGGGTACCACCCCGTAGCATCACTTGGCCTTTTTCATCCAAGCTTACCACCCCGTGGCTTCACCCCTTGTTTCAGCTTTACATACATTAATGCATTCGAATGCCGGAGACGTCCCATACCATCCCGACATTCGGTTAAGCGACATTTTGAAAGCATGCATGAAAATCATTTTTGTTCATTTCTTAAAACATGATGCATGAACATGAGTATGAGCATACATGTGCATAACATATGTAAACATACATTATACAAGCATCTCCCGAGAACATTTAAGACATTCATTAACTTTCTTAGTAACTATACTCATAAAGTAATTTACACATCAACTATCAAACAATGTCAATCAAGCATCAATCAAGCCCATATTATTGGGTCGGTGTACGATGCAATACACCCCAAACAGAAACAATACATAATATCCTACATTTTTATCTTTAATATGCACATAACTTTTAATTGAATAAATCCTCTATGATGTAGTCCCCTAATGGGCCAAAGACAAGCAAAGATTAACTTACTTTTCTTCCTTATCTTCTTCTTGACGTAATTGAGTCCTTAATGATTCAATGAACTCCTTGATCACCTAAACATAACAAAGGTTGACCATATTAGTCAAACCCGAAATGTCCTGTTTTAACCTTAACTTCAAACGTCCATAACTTTTTNATATTTCCTTAGTTCGGTTTTTCATTCATCAACTTCTAAATTGCATAACTTTTCATAAAAACCTTCAAATTGAGAAATTCCTGTTGCTATAGTTCCATCAACTAATTAGCTTAATTTCATTAGAAGGACTTAAATTCTTTAAATTAATTTATCTCTTTGAAAATCAGTGAATCTTAATGCTCAACACATGATAACTTTAGACTTAAAGCACTTGAACAAAGTTGGGTGTTACAATATCCTTCGTTTAATAACATTAGATTATTATAGCAAATGAGAAAAAGTCATCTCCATTACTAATAATTTACTATATTTAAAAATATTGAAATAGGGTCATTTCTTGTCTTTTCATATTCGTTGCTCTATGCGAAATAAGACCAAAAGTGTAACGTAGCGGGTAAAAAATAGGAATTACATGAATGGAATCCTAACATAGAAATACTGGGACACATGGGACACATTGAAATAGGGTCATTTCCTATCTACGTCATTCGCTCTTCCTCAAGCCGCCTTCGTCAAACTGGCATTTCCCTTCCTCTGTCGGGAACCTGCCACTAACTGCTATCACATTTATGTTATACGAGCAAGTATGGATGCAGCCTGTACAGGTTCAGCTCAGTGGTCAAGAGATGACAGATCTGATAACAAGCAAGTATAGATGCATGGAATGATGCATGTATCAAACCTAGAAGCATTATTCTTTCCTTCCTCTTAAAGCTGGCACTTAACTCTCATGTCAGCCATTTGTACTAGCGTGCAATTAAAATGGTGAAACCATTCAAGACAGCAACATCAAATTTAAATGAGAATTTCATTGTTAATGCCAAAACTTTTCACGATATGATTTGGACATGAACAAACAATTCACAGTTCTAGTTGTGTAATTGATGGAAATAAAATTTAAAAAATATTGACTTGACATACTTGTCATTTATTTTATTTATTTGCATTATGTATCATAGATATAAAATAAAATATTATAAATTAATGGCCAAGCCCGTTTCGCCGCCCTATCCGGATCCTTGGGGTTGGTTCAACCCCGTGAGAACCGCGCGATCCCATAAAGCGATTGCAAACAGCTCCAAAATGAAGGGAATCCGGCCTCTTTCAATAGGGCCTTATCACCTTTCACCGGAGATGAAGACCAGAAAGGGCCAATTCAGGCCCACATCCATAGGGATGGAAGGCTATAGCCCTCACAACGGAAGATTTATACGCATCATGCGATGGAACAATAGCGGATTGCAGAGAAGCAGACGAAGTGCTGATGGAGTCTGAAACTTGCTAAAGACTGCTGCAACAGAAGAGATACATCTCTTACGGGGCTTTGAAGAAAGACCACCCGGCTTGCCATGGAGAAAGTGGCCGGCCCTACAACAGAAGCAGCGACTGTCTCCCTCCTCAATCTAACCCTGAAGACAGAGGTTGTCCTAAAATCTACCGTTGCAGGTCTTATCACTAGTCTTTACGGACCCAGTATATCATCTCCGTTGGGTATGTCTACTCATCATGTACGCAATTTTCTTATGACGTACCATTTTAAATGGAAGAAAACGAGTTCACGAACAGGCCTCTATTAAGAAAGTTTCAATTGTAATAAAGTGTGCCATGGGTCAATTTGATTATCTTGAGTTGGACTGAGATGTTGACCAAATGATAGCCCACTTATTTTTCATAATTCTAGTGATGGTGTTCCATAAGGCCGAGATCAATGATGCTTACTCCTTAATAGTTGTCAAATGATCAAAATGGTAGAGTGGGAAAAAATGGATCACACGGAAAATTGAATTTTTGACAACACAAATGGCATGATGGATGATGTTTTGTGCAATACAATTTGTTTGTGATTGGTTTTTGGTTTAAGTGCATTTGTAATCTTCCTGATTCATGAAGAGAAAGCTATGTGATCTACGATGATATAGCTGTCAATTACCATAAAATGAGAGTTAGAACGATCTAAGGAACCAGAAGATATATTTATGTTTTTCCTTTCTTTATATACTTTCGATTTATTCAAAGTAGCTGGTGGTCTAAAAACAAAGATGGATTCATGTCATTGGCAGGGTATGATCCTCCTAGCTGGGCTCGCAGAAAACCCACCAAAACGCATGGAAACTCAAAAAGACACCAGAAACACTAGTAAAGCACCAGAAACAAACACCGCTAGTAGAGCCACAACATTGGCTGATATGATTTGTGACGCACAAAATGCAAGATATGTGAAAACATACCCAAATGCGCTGGAAAAGCACCAGATATATCAACATCACCATAGAAACAAAGTAGAGCAGCTGGACGCCAGAACTTCCCTCTTCAGAAAAAACGCCGCCAGAAACTGCAAAAAAGCACCAGAAACAGATGAATTACGTCAGAAAAACCGCGACAACAAAACCATACCACCCCAGAAACGCCGACGAGGTATGGCATGATGTGCAACGGGAGTGCAACACCAAGCACTCCCCGAGCACGGACCTTTTTCCTAACTTGGTTGTGAGTTTTGTAGGTGATTTAGCCTCGGAGACACGTTACAAGGACGATGTAGCACGACCAAAGACGAGACAGCTGCGCAGCACGATCAGCGCGCGCGCAGCTCAGACGCGCAGCACGCACAGCGCGCGCGCNATTCACGCGGGCTCGAAGACACATGCACCACCCGCGATGCGCGCGGCCTAGAAGACACGGCCACGACCCCGGCCCGTGCCACGGCTGAAACCCTCTAGGGTTTTGGCCCACAAGAATAAGTGGCCCACGTGGCCACAAGTAGGAGTAGCTAGCCATAGAAGTGGAAGAAGTACAGGCCTAAGGATGGAGGACGAATCCGTTAAGTGTCAAAGACAAGGGGGCTCGGCCAACCCAAGGCCTTTTGTGGCGTACATCCAAAAGGGCCGAGCCATTATCATTCTTTGACGTCCTAAGGAGCTTCGGAGGACAGCGTTTTAATTTGGCCCACACTAATCGTTCAGGAGCCGAGACATGTTGCCGAGCCCACGGCCCAAACAGGCCAGGACACGGCCACCTGACACGGCCCACACGGGCCAGGACACGGCCACCCGGCACGGCCCAGCGAGCCAAGATACGGCCCACCATGCCCAAGATACGGCCCACTCGTGCAATGTCCAGATTCACTCGACACATTCGACCACCAAATCTTCAGAATCATAACAACCGAGTGAATCCCATGATTTTTGCCAAGTTTGCTGCATTGGACACGAGTTCATCCGAGGCGTCCATCGAATCCGACGACCAACATTTCTTCTTAGTTTTTATGCTTTGTTTTCTTTATATTCCGAACACTTGCATTGTTTTTACTTAGTGAATGTTTGATAATCAAAGAGCTTCGAGCCTTATTGTCAAATTCCCTCAGCCGACCTTCTTTCTCCGGTGCGTCATATCCGGCCAAGCATCCGTCAACCCTTGCAAGTGCACGGTGCGTAATATCCGTGTGCAAACCAAGGTCTACCGTGTCAAACACTTCGATTGCTCGAGCGTTTGACTTGATTTCTATCCACCAGCCACCTCTAACCTTCCCATTACCGAAACCATCCCTGAGTATCAACACTACCTCCACTTCGAAATTCACCTTATTTTTCCATCCCGAGCCATATCAAAATCCATCCGAGCCATGGTGTGCCTAAAGTACGTGGGATGCGTACTAAGGCAACGAGGTTGCGTCGGGAAAGTTGGAAAATATGGGAGTTTGCGGTAAAGGAGAAAAAGGGCTCGGGCGTTTAGGGAGGTGAGGTGGGATTCGTCGGATAATAGGGGAAATGCGGAAGCTAGGTGATGGGAATGAGAGGAAGGCTCGAGTAGAAATGGGGTTGGCTCGGGGAGGGATGGTTAATGGTTCGGGATGGTGTGAGTGATGGAAGAATAAGTAGAATGGATCGGAGGTTGGATGATTTGGACACTTGAGTGATCAAGTGTTCAATCGGTAGGCCTTGGGTTCACTCTCGGATATGACTCACCGGAATGCACTCAAGGTTTGACGAGGCTTGGCCGAGAAGGACTCTAGGAGAAGACTCGTCGGGAAATGGAATTGATAATAAGGCTCTAAGCACTTTTAATTATCAAATTCAACTTGCTTACAATGACGCATGTAAGCCTTAATTTATAGACAACATAAAAACATAAAATTAAACTTAAGAAAATAATTAAAGAGCCGTCGGATAGCTTTGGATGCACGTTCGCCGTTGATGCTTTGTAGCCGTTTGGGAGATAGCCGTTTGACACTTGAATTTGAAGTGTACTAGCCGGTGGAAGCTATCCGTTTGAAGCTTCGAATATTTGAATGGCACTTAGCCGTTTGGGAGCTCGGCGGGATGCTTAGGTGGCGCACGGATGGTCTTCGGATTTTGAACATGCGTAGACCGGGTTGACATGGCGTGCGCGGGCGTCCCGTTGGAGTTTGAATGTGCGGAGACCGAGCTTTGACATGGTGAGCGCGCGCTGATCGTTGGAGATTTGAACGTGCGGAGACTCGGGTTGACACGGCGCTGACCGTGTCCGAGATGGGTCTTCGCGTGGTCCGCCTAGGGTTGACACGGCGCTGACCGTGTCCGAGATGGGTCTTCGCGTGGTCCGCCTAGGGTTGACACGGCGCTGACCGTGTCCGAGAAGGGCTCGTGCGCATTATAATTTGACTCGTGCGTTTGCTTTCATCTTTGGGCTGGACTTCTATTATTCCTCGAGTCTTTATTTGCTGAAAAGAAATGTGACACTTAGTCACTTATTTACGGAGGTGGCCGAGACCCTTAATGTGGCACGGCGTGGGCCGTGTCGCACTCCGGGTAGGCCGAGCCTTGCGGGTGCCAAGTGAGCACTCGTCTTGGTTGCTCTCTATCAACCTCGGTTGGAGTTGCCAAGGCTAATGTACCTGCAAAATGAACAACTAAGTTAGAAAACGGGGTGGTGGCCGAGGGTGTGGTCGATGGGCTCGGTGTCTCGGTATCCGATGGGCTTGGTAGCACATCATCCTCCCGGGGTACTTGAGGATTTGCCCTCAAATCAGTCTCCTCGGGGTCCTCATCGGGGTCCAAGTAAGGGGATAAGTCTTGGACGTTGACCGTGGCTAATACTTCGGGATCTCCCGGAAGTTCAATTTTGTAGGCGTTGGGGTTGATCCTCTCGATCACCCGAAAAGGTCCTTCAGCCCTTGGGAGTAATTTGGCGTGCTTATGTTTGAGATGCCTTGTCTTGAGCCATACAAGGTCTCCCTCATGAAAAATTTTCTCCCTTCTCTTCCGGTTGGCGGCCGCGGCATATTTCTCATTCTTTTTCTCAATGTTGCTCTTAATTTGCTCGTGCATCTTTTGAATAATTTCGGCTTTCTTGAGGCCGTCCGGATTGGCAATTTCTTGGGCCGGTAATGGTAGTAGATCCAATGGTGTCGTAGGATTGAATCCGTAGGCCGCTTCGAATGGGCTCATGTCCGTGGTGGAATGTTTGCACCGGTTGTATGCAAACTCTATATAAGGTAGTTTTGTATCCCATTTTGCTGGCTTCTTTCCGATAAAGCTCCTCAATAATGCACCAAGTGTTCGGTTGACCACCTCGGTTTGGCCATCCGTTTGTGGGTGAAATGCCGTGCTAAATAATAATTTTGTGCCAAGTCGGGCCCAAAGAGTTCTCCAAAATGTGCTTAAGAACTTACCATCTCGATCGGAAACTATTGATCTCGGGATGCCATGTAGTCGAACTATTTCTTTGAAAAATAAATCGGCAATGGCCGGAGCGTCGTGGGCCGTGTGACATGGGACAAAATGAGCCATCTTTGAGAATCGGTCAACTACCACCATGACCGAATCCTTTCGGTTGTTGGTTCGTGGAAGGCCTACCACAAAATCCATGCTAAGAGCTTCCCATGGATGGTCGGGCACCGGTAGTGGTAGATATAATCCTTGGGCCAAATTCCTCGTCTTGGCCTTTTTGCATACTCCGCACCTTTCCACAAAACGGTGCACGTCTCGGAATTGCTTGGGCCAATGGAAGTGTTCCTTAAGTGCTTCCCAAGTTTTCTTTTCTCCAAAATGTCCCGCAAGTCCACCTCCGTGAGCCTCGGTGATGAGAGACTCTCGGATGCTTCCTTTCGGGATGCATATTCTTCCACCTTTCATAAGGTATCCCTCGGACACCTTGTAACCGTGGGCTTCTCCTTTGTTAGCCGCATCAAAAATAAGGCCGAAATCTGCATCATTAGGATATAGGCCTTTAATCCACTCAAACCCAAAGAACCTTACCTTGAGCTCGGTCAAGAGGACGCTCCTTCGGGAGAGTGCATCGGCTACTACATTGGTGTCACCCTTTTTGTATTTGATGATGTAAGGGTAACGTTCCAAGAATTCGATCCACTTGGCATGTCTCCGGTTAAGCTTGCCTTGGCTCTTGATAAACTTAAGAGCCTCATGGTCCGTGTGGATGATGAACTCCTTCGGCAACAAATAATGTTGTCAAACTCCAATTGCTCGGATGAGTGCATATAATTCCTTGTCATATGTTGAATAGTTGATCACGGCACCCTTGAGCTTTTCGCTAAAATAGGCAATTGGCCGGCCTTCTTGCATTAGCACCGCGCCAATGCCCGTACCCGAGGCGTCGCACTCGATTTCAAATACCTTGTTAAAGTCCGGGAGTGTAAGTACCGGCGCCTCGCATAGCCGTGTCTTGACCGTGTCAAAACTCCGTTGACATGGCTCGGACCATGTGAAAATTTGCCCCTTCTTGGTCAATTCGGTCAATGGGGCCACAATAGTACTAAAACCTTTAATAAACTTTCGGTAAAAATTAGCTAACCCGTGGAAGCTTCGGATGTCCGATACATTTTTCGGGGTTGGCCATTCTCGGATAGCCGAGACCTTGTCGGGATCCACCTCCACTCCGTGCCCGGAAATGATGAAGCCGAGGAAATGGATCCGGGTTTGTGCAAACGCGCACTTCAACCGTATGTCATGCACTAGCTGGGGTGACTTCTTCCCATCTAGCCTCTTTGCTTTCTCCTGTCCCTTCGAAGAATCTTTTGAATTTCCAGCCTCATGACATTCATAATGCTGTCGCATTTTCAGACAGAAATATTGTGCACGGAAAATGATGGGTCATCTGGCAAAGCCTTAGATTGTAAACCCGTGGTTTTGTACAAACCTTTGGCAAAATTTGTATCCAAGGCAACTGTTTCTCTCTTGGCAAACATGGCAACTTCTTCAATTGTTAATTCAGAGTCGATCATGATAGCCTGCGATTTCTTTCTCTAGAATAATGCTCCTGGTTGAGATGTAAGCCAGGCAAAGTAAAGTAGTCACAAATATTTTCACTTTCTTCGCTGGTAAACTATTCAGTGCTACATGTTTCTTGCCTTCCATGCTCAATTACAAGACACAATTCAAGGGATAGCCTTGTTCTTTCTGCCGTCATTGCAGCCTGTACTCTGTTCCGTTCCTCCTTGTCTACTGGCTCACAAAATTAGTAGAGGTGCGATGTAACCGAAGTGGACATGGGGCATGTTGCTTGATGATTATGTGTTATGAATTTTGACTATGTCTTTCTTCAAAGCACTTCTCTCTTTCCTTCTGCATTTATCTGAAATTATTCCTTTATACCCATATTCCTTTTTGAAAAAAAAAAAAAAAAAACAGGACTAAGAGGTGATTCAAGGTCCCAAACGACTCCATAGTTAAAGACTAGCAAGTTCCGATGCCTTATTGCAACTCATTGTCATTTATGCTGCAGTTTTTTTACTGCCGAATTATATTGATGGGTTCCTATGATTCTGTTTAGAAATTGCCTTTTTCTGCATTCCATTTTCCTCGATTTGGGCAGTTTAAGTTTCTCTCTCTCTTCCCTGTTTCCCGCGGATGAAAAAAATCAACTTAAATTTGTAAGTGTAACCAGGCATGCAACAGCGCACCTTAAAGACATTCGAGGAGCAGAAAAGCCTTGCAGATGACAGAGAGCATTTATAACTAAGTGACAAAACCACTATCTACCCGTTTAGGCTACTTTTTATAGGGAAAAGGTAAAGAAACTCTTGCATTTAAAGGAGGGAAATTCGTTGAAATTTGTAGTAGCTTTTGGAAAAATATTTGTGAATGTCAGCGGCCACCATTTCTGTTTCACCGAAGTTCAGGTTCTTCTGTGAACACACCTTGTATCAAAAAGTGAAAACCTAAGGTTTGTGAATAAGAGAGAGAGAGAGAGTACATTATAGGTCGAAAACTAGAACCAAGTTGATAATGAAGATCGAAAAAAGACAAACGAAAAGTAAATAAAAATTTAAAGGTTTCTCTGTCTTCTGCTGTCAATGAAAACTACGTGTCTCTGTACGTATGTGAGAAAGAGAGGAAAGGGTTGAGTAGTCAAATCGATTTGGATACAGCTTTAGCAGCTGCCTTGTGTGTTTTGGTATTTTCTGTTGATTATTGAGCGTGAGTTTGCTGGTTCATCGCCGAAAATGGGTTGTCTTTCTCGCTGCTGGTAATTAGAGTTAAGTATGATGCCAACAAATACCAGAAGTACTTCTCAAAAAAAATGTTCAAATCAGTCGAAAATAATCAAAGATTGAGTACTGATGTGAATTTGGCTTTGAGAGAGAAAGAGAAAGATAGATATTCAGGCCTTTTAGGGTAGGTTAAGAAGAGCTGAATTATGCTCACGGGTGTGTAGAGAAGCTTTGAATGTGTAAAAGGAGATTTATTATGCAACAGACGAAAAGAAGAGGCTGTTTTATTGTGCAGGAAAGCTAAGGAGACTTGGTAGCGCAAGGAGAAGATCCCAACCCATATCATAGAATGGAATTGTAGAGAATCGAGGGAAGCCATTCTTTCAGACCCTCTTAACTCCGAAAACAACTCATGAATGACCCAAACCTAATCTCTCCCATGCAAATGTCACTTTCTCCGTCCCTCTCCCCCACCTCTACCGCCTCTTCTCTGAGCCTCTCTCTCTCTCTCTTTCTCTTTCTCTCTCATCAGACATCGGTTTGAAATTTCAACCATACAATATCTCTCTCTCTCCATCTCTCTTCGAGCCATTACATAGCAGATGATCTGCAGCTTTTACGAAGCAAATAAATTGATAGTAGTTCGCCACGAAAATCGGGAGCTGAACTCTTCTTCTCTCTGCTTATAAATCAGGGTGTTATACGGCCTCCCATATTCCTGCTTGCTTCTTCTCCTCCTCCGTGATACTCAAGCTCAGATCCAGAGGTAAATTCTTCCATCTTTCATCAAGATTCCACTTACCCATCAATCTTATCAATCAAATCGGTTCAGGAAAATTCAAGAGAGAGAAAAACTTGTCTTTGAATCAAATCAACAAGAAGATCATGTCTGTCTCATCGGCTGCCTTTTCTCCGGACCACCTCTCTCCGTTAGACCCGCTCTGCTACCTTCAATGCAACTTCTGCAACACTATCCTCGCGGTATGTCTCTCTCTCTCTCTTTGTAACTCTTGGTCTTCTTGATAAGGCTCGTCTCTTGTCCTATTTTCTTTACGCATATGATACGATTAGGGCAGTCTGTCTTTGAAATTTAGCTGTTTTTCTTGTGTATTAGGTGAGTGTTCCTTGCAGTATCTTGTTCAAGACTGTTACGGTTCGATGCGGTCACTGCACCAATCTTCTGTCGCTGTCGGTGAACATGCGGGGCCTTCTTCCTCCTGGTTCCAACCAGCTTCATCAGCTTGGGCCTTCTTTCTTCTCCCCTCAAGCTCTTCTGGTAGAATCAACTAGGGTTTCCATTTCGCCAAATCTAGCTACTTTATCCCTTCACTCCTTCCATTCATCTAATCTTTTTTTTCCTTTTACGCTGACATATGACAGGAGGAGATGAGAAATCTGCCGACAAATGTGATGTTGAATCTGCCAAAGCCGGCTGATCAGCAGGCTATGCCGACTAGGGCCGCTGCAGAAATTCCAAGACCTGTTTCTAAACGACGTATGAAACTATTTCATTGACTATTGTTCTTATTTTCCGTTTTCTCTTTTGAGATTTCTCAATCTAGGAAGCCATTTATTAACTTGCCTTTCAAACTTAAAACTAGTTTTCGATCTTCTACTTATCCATGAAAAAAATCTGAAGCTTGCCCTTGAAAAAATTTTTTGGTTTCATCATGCTTAACTTATTTCAAGTATTATCTAGCCTGTAACTGAATCGCTGATATAATCTTCCTGGACTTCTTCCTAGAGCTTCTCATTCTCGAGTTCTTGTTATTGCTTTTCTCAAATTTTTGGCCTTGATTCTATGTAATATCTATACATTCTATCTTGGAAGTTTAAAGACACGATTGCATTACTCATGCACATAGTTTTCTCATTCATTTCTTACAAAGAAAATGTATGGATATGCTGTCTTGCGTTTATTTTTTGGGAAAATCTGAGAGAACCTGCAGAAGAAACGAAGTAGGTTATAAGCTAATAATGAAGCAATGATGCATACAATTGGACATTTTGGTAGAGTACTGGGTAAAAGAAAGATATAAAGGGCAGAAATAATGCAGAAGCCTGCAAAAGAAAACTGATACTAATTTCTGTCCGTTTCTCTGTCTGTGTTTCCAATTTCCAGCTCCAGAGAAGAGACAAAGAGTCCCATCTGCCTACAATCGCTTCATCAAGTAAGTGCTCACCAGTTTACAATAAAAGCGGCATTGTAAAACAAATGAAATTAGGGTTTTGTATTAATTTGACAGTATAAACTCTGCAGGGACGAAATCCAGCGAATAAAAGGTCAAAATCCTGATATAAGCCACAGAGAGGCTTTCAGTGCTGCTGCAAAGAACGTGAGCGCTTGGAAATTCTCTATAAGCTTCTAGGGTTTCAATTATTCTTCATTTTTTAATAGAAATTCACATCCATCTGCTCTATTTGATTTAAGCTTCTACTTTTTCTTTTTAATATCTGACATCGATTGGTTTCTTTCAGTGGGCCCACTTCCCACACATTCACTTCGGACTTATCCCTGATCAACACGTGAAGAAACCAAACATCTGCCAGCAGGTAATCCAAACCCTTCTTCTCGCTCTATGATTTCGTTTTCCGTGTTCCACGACATTTAGGAAAAGTTCGGTAAACTGGTCTAGAATCCACTTGAATGAGAAGAAAAACATAGTTTTTATGGATTTCGAAAGTGGAAATGATCTGTGTTTGTGACAGGATGGAGAAAACGTGCTAATGAAAGATGGAATTTTGGGTCCAGCGAACATGGGAGCGTCTCCTTTTTAAGTAGGGTTGTCTCTGTGGAGAAAGAAAGCTTCTTTACTGTGAAGGAGATTTTGGGAAAGATCTCCGGTGCCCTCTACTTTAACAATGCTGGAAGTGCCTTTTGCTTCTTCTAAGTTTTAACGAAGTTTAATGTGGACCGTTTTACACTAAAGCTCTTGAGAATGAAGTGCGTGTTTGCTCCTCTATCTCGTGTTGTCCATAAACTAAAGCTTTGGAGCACGTTCAGGTTTCGTATGCATGTTGACGGTGCCTGCATTCGATTGATCTTGCGATCAAGTCGGCTCTTTTGGTAAAAAAAAATTCATTGTGCTAGCACAAAATTGCAAAATGCATCGATTAAAAAGGGATAGAACTTAAATTTTTAATTTGGATCGGTAATCATCGTATTTCATTGGTTTAACTATCGAACATTCTAGTTTGCCACAATGAGGGCACGATGAGATGGCAAAGTGGGTGGACCTCGTTTGACATATAAGCTGTTTTCACTCGCTTAGAACTAATTCCACCATTTGACGTCGAGGAAGTAGAAAAAAGTGAGACTTGAAAGCATGGAATTATGAGGGGAATCACAAGAGCAAGTCAGACTGAACCCTTTTTACTACTCCACTGTCGAACTTGAGAATAGCCGAAAGCTCGAGGTTTTAATCGATATGATTTCCAAAGGAATATCCTGCGAAAAAAACAGCAGCTTTGGCGCATATTTCAAAGTGTTGACACAAAATACATTGTCTCCGCTGAAAACACAATGACACAAAATGCTAGAAAAGGGGTGTCCGAACGAGTCGTTCGGGAGGTTGGAGAAAGACCCAGCACAGCATTTCGGAGAGTTTTGAGTGCAGGAGGCGAAGACAGCTTTCTCCCGACAGCCGGGAACGGCTACTAGGCGCCGGTTACTGATAGTTTCAGTGATGCGGATTAAATAATGACACAAATCAATTCCAAGGAGAAAGACCAGTGGCAAGGAACTAGAGGTCCAATGACAAAGTCAAGAATCAAGAAAATGAATGAATCGCTATGTTGTTTAGTGAAGGAAATTGAAATGAAAGAATTTATTCAACATCAAAACAAAGACACAAGCTCAAGAGCCCAAGCCTAATACAAGTGGTCAAAGACACAAGCCCAAGAGCCCAAGCCTAATACAAAATATTAAATGGACAACTGAAATAAAAAAGTACATGCAAATTTTCTTAAATTATACATTTACTTGACCAGCAATAATATATTGACAGATTCGACAACCTTCCTAAAGTTATTCCAAAACAATTTCTTCACAAAAGTTGTAGTTGCCTTCAAGATCTTTTAGGAATGGGCTGGATCATAATCGGACGTCGTTTGGCTGACAAAATAGAAAATTTACCAAAAATATTTTGGAAGAATCAAAAATCTTAACAGATTTCAGAAAAATCTTCCTAAAAATATTTTAGTTTTTTAATATCTTTCTATTTCTTAATTTACTTAGGATTTATGTAGCCTATTTAAAGGCATCTAAGTTATAGTGAAAGACAACACATTTATGATTAATTCACTTTTAGTGTTTTTTTAGAGATTTTCTCTTAGTTTTTTGCGAAGAACTAGATCTTCATCAAGTTAATTATTGATAGATCAAATTTGATAGTTTTGGTTCTTACCGACCAGCTAGGTTTGAGCTTGAGTCAAGCTCCTTGTTTGATAATTTAGGTTCCGTCAGCATGATTCGATTTAGGTCAAAAGTCGATTTGAGTATTTTTTTTCGCATTGTTGAAGGGTATCGAGTTTGATATACCCGTAGTTCTCCTTCAGAGGCTGAAAAATCGTTCTTTTACGGGACCAGACGTCGCCAGAAATGATTTTAAAGAGCCGGAATCGCTGGCCGGAAGCTGCTAACGACAAGCCGGCGCCGGAAACAGCTGAGGACGGCCGAAAATCTTGTGTTTGCAGATCCAGAGAAAAAAAAACCCGAGGCAGTAACGCAGCTGAGAGGAGCGACTTCTTCTTCAGCGATTCTCGGTTCCGGCGAGAGACGAACCCTCGGGAGAAGAGAAAAGCCGTGAAGAATATAGCAGAAACGATTTCGCAAGTCAGCAGAGGCAGAAACAGTGAGCAAAAACAGAGCTCTACTGTAGTGATCCAATAAATAGTGATCGAATCGGACGGCTATTACTACTCCACCCAGTAATGCATCATCATAAAGCCGTCGGATTCATCCGATCTTCTTAGTGGGCCCCACAGATGGGTCCACCTCCTCCGATTGGCGGTCCACAACTGTTACAGATGTCACAGCCGCGTTGACGCGGGTTAATCTCTCGCACTCCCTCGTCTTCCGCCCGGCTTTCGTCATTCTTCTGCTTTTTCCTGAGCGCGCACCGCCTCGTCAATTGCCTGTTTCTGCCCTTCATTAAGTTTGCTATTCCTCCGAGCCCTAGCTTGGCCGCACTTCTTCATCGTATTTTGAGAAAAAAGATAAGGCCTATTGCAATTTAGCATCAAAATGAGTACCGGGGATTTTCTTAGCATTCACCCCTCCGAGCTCAAATTTTCTGGTGAGCATCATTTTCCCTTTGTGCTTTCCTGTTTCTGTCTTTGTTTTGATTGGTTTTTCGTTAGACTTTATGGGAGTGATTTGAAGGTACAAAATCTGGATTCCACAGTCGTTTTTTAACTGCCGCTATCTTTTTTCCTCTACTTGGGTCGAGTAAGGAATTCCAGATTATTTTTTAATGATGATTAGATCCTTATTAGAAGTTCTGACTTCTGAAACAAACAGTCTGGGAAAGTAGGGTATTATAAATAGCTTTAAATAACTTTGATTTCTTATATGATACTGAATAGTGAATAGTATACAAATAGACGAGTTAAAATTTCTTCGTTGAAATTTTCAATTTTTGAAGAATATTGATTTTTCTGGTCATTTTAATTATAACTCTTTGCTTTGTAAACTTCTTCAAAATCAAATAGACTTACTCTGACTGATTAAACATTAAATCAATCTGTGGTGCATAGTTTTGATTTTTACAATATTTTGGTTGCGTCGTCTTCGTGATTCCTGTTTTGCTTTTATATATTTGGAAAATTTCAGTTTCTTTGAAAATATTTTCTGATCTGTTGCATTTAATGAGGAAGTTGAATTGAAGAAGCAGAGTTCATGTTCCATGCAATTGACGAACAAGATGAATGAATATGTCGCCTTTAAGGTGCGATCTCATGCTATCATTTATCAGGACATTTGTTCAGGATATTTTCACTCTGAATTGAACACTTACAACTTTCACATTACATCTAATGCGGAAATTAAATAGGTCAAAACAACTAACCCCAAAAAATATTGCGTTCGTCCAAATGCTGGTATCGTTTTACCAGGAACTTCTAGCAATGTGACAGGTAAATGTGTTCAAGTTTGTAAATTCTGAATTTTCCATCAATATTTTTTTCATTCCTTCGAATTTTGAAGAAATTATTTTGCACTCTTATTTCTGTGATGTGCGAATCAATCTTTGGCTCGATGTTTTCTTATTTTATAATCTGGCTCGATGTTTTCTGATTATATGGCTTGGTTCAATACAGCTGACTTGAAGCATAAATTGCATGGTGATTCTATGAATGTTTTTCTCTACAGTTTGTATCGTTGTCTTTGTTGCATTTTGGTCAATATGTTTTAACAGCGATGTTTCCTTTTTGGCTTTATTTCCTTCCCAAGTTACCATGCAGGCACAAAAAGATATGCCTTCAGATATGCAATGCAAGGACAAATTTCTTATCCAATGTGTTATTGCACCAGATGGTACAACTGCAAAAGACGTGATTCCAGAAATGGTGGCATTTGGCTATAGTTTTGTTTTTTATGTAACTTATACCCTTCGTTTAATTATTCTTATCTGTTGCAAACAAAATTTTAGTTTAACAAGGGAGATGGGAAAATTGTCAAAGAGTGCAAATTACGGGTGGTTTATATCCCTGCTAATCCTCCATCACCTGTCCCTGAAGAATCTGAAGAAGAATCTTCTCCCGCGGCGTCAGTACTGGAAGATGGAGGATATCAAAACCCTTCGTTTGATGATGTAGTGATTGTCAACCATTTCTCTTTATTTTTAAACGTTTTTGCTGTGCTTCGGCGGTGCTTAGAAAAGAACAGCATAACTTTGTTTGTATTTTTCATTTATAATGTTTTATTTCAAAATTTGCAGGGATCGGGGGTTTTAGATGAGAAAAAGGATAAGTCATCAGAGGTACATACAGCTTGTTTTTAGTTGGTTGTTTCTCAGGTTCTAACATATATTTTCTTAGTGCAAAAAAATTGTAAGAAAGTGTTTACCTTTTGTGCAATTCTGAACTAGCACAAGGCCGTCAATTTGTTCAGATATTAGTTTTTTGTATCATTTGAGTGAAAGTTGAATAATTGCTAACATTTTTAGAATTAATTATATCAACTTTCTATCCGTCACCTGCCAATTATGTAGGCATGGTATATCATTTCGAAATTGACTGAGGATAAAGCTGATGCTTTACAACAAAGCCAGAAACTACGACAAGAACTGGTAATATTCTCAGCCATTCATTTTGTGTAGTTTCTGCCCCGTTCTGTTTTAGTAACTTTTGAGATAACCATGCTAAGAATGATCTGTAACCTGGAACAAATTTCATCAGTAATTGTTTACGTGACTGACTGAATCTTTCTCAACTGAGTCTAATTTATTCAACAGGAACTGATGAGAAAAGAAATTAGCAAAAGCCAAGGTGGGGGTTTCTCTATATTATTTTTGGTGCTAGTTGGCCTAATTGGAGTGCTGCTTGGCTTTTTTCTGAAGAAAACGTAGCAAGGTCAGCCTAGCACTCTTGTACTCGGCTGATTGGTCGCCGCTATTATGGTTTGTGTTGCGTTGATTTTGCTTCCGCTTTCGGTTCCAATATATCAAGGGGGTTAAAACTGAAGTCCATTCATGTTTGATGGTTGTTTTTTCCGGGTCTCGAAAGAAAGACCTTTTGTTTTTGTTCATCTTGACAAAACCAGAGTTTGTGAGCAGACGGTTCCCAACATGAATGAAAATAAGAACCTTATGAATCCTATTTTTTCAGTGTAGTAACCAGTGTTTGATTTATCTAATGTTTGTCATCGCTGCGAGACAGCTTTTATTGTCGCAGGACAATCGGGTTGACTCCTTGTCCTGAGTGGCTGACACATTGTCTTTGCGATCGACACAATTTGATACTTTCACCAATTTGATTTATTTCTCTAAACATAGTTCACTTCCTCAAAATTCATGCATAATTTGAAACCACCATCTCCGATAATATTTAGACATAGATTTCTCTCATCAACATCATCTAATTGGCTAGATAATTTTGGCACAGTTAATCCATTTAGACATTTCACAATAGCAATATTATAAATCAAAATCTACAGCCTGGGCAGTAGAGAGGTCTACATGCAGATTGCCCCTTAACAGGCACACAAAAAATGTTCATACACATGGTCATATGCTTACGATGAGAACAATGATGAAGATGCCTAATGCTAAATAGAATGGATCGACAAGAGATTATGAGGAAAATCAATCTACACTAAACGAGAGGACCATAGAACGTATAAGACGGGCAACTCCTTCCAATAACATCCAAAAAGAACAATCAGTGGTTCCAGTGACATCATCAAGACAACAAAAAAAAGGTTTCTTTGAAACTAATGTAGAAAAAAAAGCGCCACATATTCGACCACTTATTCTTCTGATTTGCTGTAAACAGCCCAAATATATAATTTTGAGTTGAAATATTGAGAAGGAAAACGCCAAACTATAGGCTTGATTAGTTGTGGCAAGGAGGATGTGTTTTTGGAGATTCGTAGTCTAAACTAAACTCTGGATTTTCTAGCTGCTCTTTCTCGTGTGGAAAACTTGAAGAAACAAAGTCAGCAGACCGAGTCCTCTGAGCAACTGATGAAATTTTACTGTTCTTCTCATTTGACACTGCGGCATTCCTTTCGTTACTCAATTTTCTTGGCATAGATGAGCTTTCAACGTTACTTACATTTCTTTCAATCTGTGAAAAAAGAAGAAGAGTGATTTTAACTAAAAAACCTAATCTCCCATCCATTACGTCTTAGAATAAAAAAACTTGCCCTAACCTGGGGTGAAGCTTGAAGTTTCTTTCCTGAAAACTGCTCATCAACAACGTCGAGATTACGAGCATGGCAGGCATGTAGAGCAAGAGAGAGGAGAAGAAGAGGAAAGTAGCTAATTAGCATTTGTGTTAGATTGAGGCCCGTTTTTAAAGATTTGAATGACATGAAACGCAGATACTCGTGCAAGAACATGCAGGTGTTTTCGCAAAAAAGAAGGACGACGACAATAAAAAATAGAAAAAACATAAAAATGGGCAGCAAATAAGCTTCTTGGTTATGGTAAAGACATTAGAGAGAGAGAGAGAGAGGTCGGGTACGGGCAACAACCGCTGAGGTGCAAGTAGTTGTGTTGGTGTTATAGTTTCGCAAATTGCACAACAGGTGCCTCCTTGATCCATGCTCAGCTGCCTTTTGCGGTTTGGAAACTTGCACATCGACTATTATAATACCTGTTTTATTCAAAAAGCAAGTTTAAACCCTACCACGTTCGTAGCTTTATCATGGTTTGAAACCCTAGTGTCTCCCCTTTTAACCCTGATGTCGCCTCTATCAACCTTTTAATATCTCCAAAGCTTCCATGCTTTCGAGAAACTTGTTTTTGAAAGTACACTATCCTCGGTCGCCTCTTTCAAATATTTTCTTCATCTCCCAGCAAATTCAAATTCAACGTTGTATGCCATGATATTTAACAGTTGTTGTGGCGTTTGGGGTTCAAGGATTGGATTAATCCCATTATCAAGGGGGAGAAGATAGAGAGGGGAAGAGACAAAAAAAAGAGCATGGACTAGTATCTCCTAAGTTGGTCGTCTATCTAGGAACACGATGACAACCTTAGCCTTCGAAACGGGTCGTTACTGACACGTGGCACGCACCCACTTTTGTTGACTTAGGGGCCAGTTTGGTGTCGAAGAGCGGGTTTAGAGAGTCGGGGCGGGATTGGACAGTCGGGTGGGCGCTGAATCATCTTCTCCAAATATGTGCTTGGATAGGTGGCGATGAGAAGCAAACGGATACAAAAAGAAGCAGCCAACAGATCGAGACACCGGATCTTCATTTTGAGAGAGCTGCAAGAGTTTATTAAACTGATGATCAGATTATAAGATTATAATAGTGATTGGAGGCTTGGTTAGGCCGAGTTTCTCCTCTGCCAAGAGTCGACCCAAGAAGCAAAGGGAGAAGGGCTGTGGTTGCCGCCTCAGTCTCCGCCCCACAGAGCAAGCTCAAGCCTCTGGGCTCTGAGTCTATGTTTTATGCTGCTTCGCTGCGTAGGCCATCCCCTCCACTCGACGCAGGTGTTGGGTCCAAGTATTGAAACCGTCCAAAAGAGAAGAGAGCAAAATAGAGGACTTGTCGTGGTAGGGTCGAATTGACCCTTACCATCAATGAAACGTGGTATCTTTTAAGGCCAAGTCTTCCACGCAAATGATTTCTGGTTCTCCTCCTCACTTCAAATTTCAATGGACAGTTAAAGAAGACTTATTTTTTTACGACAGAGAGTGAATTGAATATTGTTGAAATGGCTGCTCCAAAAGGGATGTTCGTCTTTGACTCAAGTTTGGTAGAGCAGAAAAGAGAGACTAATATTATTATAGAATGACCCAAGACTCTGCCTTCTGCTCCCCCATCTCACTTTCCTACTCTTCTTCCTCGCCTTGACGCCCATCGCTTCCTAAAGCAGCCAGCTTGCTTCCACTGCTCCAAGTTCACACCCTCTCTCCATTTCCATGCCCTGAGATCTTCTCTCTGACCCCGGGGAGCACTTCTGATGGCCGAATTCTTGCTCATCTTTGCTGCCCAGGAGCTCCTCAAGGGCCTCCTCATTCTCTCCGCTAAGAACATATGGCACGCCTGGGCTCTCGACAAGGAGGTCGCCCGCCTTCGGACCCTCGTCAACGTCTTTCAATCTCTGCTCGACGACGTCGACGTCCAACGTGTCAGATTCGTCTCTTTTAAGCTCTGGATTGAGCAGCTCGAGGATGTCTCTTATAGGGCTACCGATATTCTGGATTCTATTTCCTACGAGGCTATTCGGACGAGGGTCGAGATCGGAGGGCAGAGGAAGAAGAAGGTATCTAACTTCTTCTCTCAAACCAATCCAGCTGCTTTTAATGTCAAGATGGCTTACAAAATTAGGAAAGTTAACCATGCTTTTGATAGACTCATGAATGAAGCCTCTGCGATTGGGCTAGTTGTAAGTGCAGACTCGTCATCCGCTCAGAAAAGCTATGACATTTCTGAAAGCCGAGAGTCGGACTCTTTTTTCGATGATGCCAATTTCTTGGGGAGGGAAAACGATGTCATCAAACTAGTCAACTTGCTCGTCAACTCATGCAATGACCAGATCCTCTCGGTCCTTCCGATTGTGGGCATGGCTGGCCTTGGTAAGACTGCATTGGCAAAATCAGTTTACAACCACGAACGAGTTAAACGACATTTTGATACGTTTATGTGGGTATGCGTTTCTGACAATTTCGAAGTTAAAAGAATTTTGAGGGAGATGCTTGAATCTCTTACCAAGGCTCCTAGCCAGATAGAAAACTTTGATGCCATTCTCCAAATCCTTCAGACGAAGTTGGAAAGTAAGAGATATCTCCTGGTTCTTGACGATGTGTGGAAGGAGGACAGCGTCCGTTGGGAAAATCTCAAGAGTTGTTTGTGCAGAATTAATAGAAATGCGGGTAACAAAGTTATTGTGACGACCCGGATGGATCAAGTGGCCGAAATTATGGAGACAATCCCTAGGCATCACTTGGGGAAGCTGTCAGAGGATGAGTGCTGGGCCATATTCAAGGAGAGAGCATTTGCTGGAAATCACGAGAGCTTAAGAGCTCTTGAAGCAATGGAGTCCATCGGAAGGAATATTGTGAGAAGATGTGGAGGGGTGCCATTGGCTGCAAGGGTCTTAGGAGGTATGATGCGCTCTAAAAAGACCCTGGAGGAGTGGACTGTTGTTAAAGACGCCAAAATGGGAAGTTTAGTGGATGATAACCAAGGAATTTTCCCTGCTTTGAGGCTGAGTTTTGATCATTTACCCTCCTCCTCTTTGAAGCAATGCTTCGCCTATTGTTCCATGTTTCCAAAGGACTATGAACTCGAGAAGGAGCAATTGATTCAACTATGGATGGCTCAGGGGTTTCTTCAATCGCCTACACTTGTCGAAGAAGGCGGCAAAATGGAAATGGAGGATGTGGGCGACAAGTATTTCAACATTTTGTTGGCTAGTTCACTTTTCCAAGACGTGAAAAGAGATGCATATAATCATATCACCCACTGTAAAATGCATGATCTTGTCCATGATCTTGCAGTTTCTGTTTCCAAACCCCACATTATGACATTTGGAAATGGTGAAAAAGTTGACTTCCAAAAGTTTCGTCATTTATCGCTTATCTCCAATGCAAACAATAGTTGGACACCGGACGTAGGTGAAGCCATAAAAGAAAAACTTCACTCATTATCTTCAACTTTCTATGTCTTTGGGGATTCATTATCCAGTTTCAAATGCCTTCAAGTTCTGAATTTCTCCAAGGCTACATCACTTGAGGCATTGCCAGAATCCATTGGGCAGTTGAAACGCTTGAGGTATCTTGACCTCTCAAAGACGCCAATCAAAGAATTGCCAGATTCTGTAACCAAGCTTTATAATCTGCAAACTTTAAGACTCATAGGCTGCTTCAAACTTGAAAATCTTCCTAAGGATATGAGAAACCTAGTTAGCCTGAGACATCTCTGCATTGATGGGGTTAATGCGAAGAGTCAAATTCCTACTGATATCGGCTGCCTAACGAGCCTTCAAACCTTGTCGTTTTTTGACGTGGGCCAAGAGGAAGGTCATTTCATAGAGGAGCTTGGAAAGTTGAAGCAACTTCGAGGGAAAATAAAGATTTATAATCTTCAAATTGTGAAGAGCAAAGAAGACGCAGAAACTGCAAAATTATCAGAGAAAGATAAGCTACGTGAGCTGAAACTCGAATGGAAGCGGGGCAGCCGAGTATCACAAAGCTTCGAGGATAGCAAAGAAGTGTTGGAAGGTCTGAGGCCCCATCCCAACTTGGAAGTTCTGGTGATTGAAGAATTCATGGGGAAGAAATTGCCAAGCTGGGCATCATTCCTTGATAATGCAGTGGATATCCGCTTAGTTAACTGCGGAAAATGCATTGAACTCCCAAGTCTCGGCCAACTTCAGTTTCTGAAGTTCCTTCGCCTTGAGGGATTGAGTAGTGTTAGTTACATTGGGCAGGAGTTCTATCGAGTTGAGCAAAACAAAGCTCACGGGCTGAGAACCAAAACCCGAGCATTTGCTGCCCTGAGGGAATTCAAATTGTCCAATATGCGCAAGCTTACTCAATGGGAGGATTTTAACGAAGCAGACGGCCGAATATTCCCCTGTTTGGAGAAACTCATAGTCAGCAAGTGCCCCCAATTAGCAAGCGCCCCAGCTCACTTTCCAGCTCTGAAATATTTGCATATTTATCTGGTCCAGAGCGGGAGACCATTGAAGAGCATTACCAGCAAGCTTACAACTCTAACCTCCCTTCAGATAGGTCAAGTGGAAAGTCTAACGTGCATTCTAAAAGACGTGCTGGTGAAGAATGAGAATCTTACGTTTATGAATGTTTACAACTGTCCTGAGTTGGCTTTTATAGCAAAATCTGACCAGCAATACACGAGGGACTGCTGCAATAGTCTGAGATCCCTCAAGATTTCTCACTGCCAGAAGCTGAGTTATGTGACTAACGGGCTTAGCTCTTTCTTTTCCCTGGAGGAGTTGACGATACTAGGCACCAAAGTGAGAAACATATCCAATATCCAAGGCCTCGTCTACCTCAAAAGGTTGGTGATTGGGTCATGCGATGAATTAGCTGATCTTCCTAGTGGCATAGAATCGTGCACGAATCTGGAGGAATTTCATGTCTTTGACTGCAATAATCTCAAGTATGTGAGTGTAGACTTTGGCAAACTATCATCTCTTTATGATTTGCAAATTCGAGAATGTAAAAACTTGAGATATTTGCCGACGCTGGAGGATTGGTACACATATAAGAACCTCGGGCTGAAGAAACTAGCAGTCGGAGCATTCTCCGAAGAGTTGGATTATTTTCCCGGATTGAGTTCTTCCAATTACGGAAACAGCCCTCGGGTTCTTGACAGAAAACTTCCATTTTGGGACTCCCTACACTCGCTGCGGCTGCTGGGATGGGCAAAACTCATGCTTCTGCCTGATTACCTTCAACAATTATATGCTCTCAAAGAACTTACTATAGAGGGCTTTGTTGAACTGGAAGCTTTACCAGAATGGCTTGGGAATCTCACTTCGCTTCAATTAGTCTCCATTGCAAACTGCAAGAAGCTCCAGCATTTTCCTTCTCAGCAAACTATGCTACGCCTCAAAGAGCTCAGATCTCTCTCCATTTTGAGCTGCCCCTTGCTGAAGGACAGATGCAACAATGGGAGCCCTGAGTGGCCTAAAATATCTCATATCCCAGAAATTCGGATATATTAAGCGCTTCAACTAGCGATTCTTTTCTAGTTTTTTGGACCAAAAAAAAAGTCTGTTATAGATTGTGTTAATTGTTTAAATATCGATAAACTGGAGACCAGTTTCGGTGCATGAGCAGGATATTTCGTAGAAGTTTGTCAGCCTTTTCTTGCCAGCCTCTTTTGTGGTCGGTGATAGCTTTAATGCGACAGTAGTAAGATGTTTCCATTCGATGATACTTTCGCCATTATTAAATGATCTAGATGATGACATTGAACCGATCTGGTTTGGAGTTTTATCAAGACTTGCTTGTGGTTTAATAGGGTTGCATGGTTACTTTAACGTCCCAAAGATGAGAAGGTTGGAAGTATTTTGGAACGAGAAACCATGATCTTCCTTTATTACAATGGATCGAATCGAAATAGGGAAAGGTACAAGTCAAAGCGAGAAGGCCTTGGATTTGAGACTAAACCCCTAGATGTCTTAGTATATTGTACATGCGTTGAAAATCACTAACCATTTCAAATTATTCAGTTAAATATATGATGACTTCCATCCATTTAAGTGCAGTCCTACTGCTCAACTTGGAACCCCAAGACAATCAAATTTCGAACTTGGAAGAACGATTAGAGTGCAGTCTAACACCACAACCTCGGGGTCAAACCATCCATTGGACCTCAATTTCAATCAAAATTTATACTTCCAAAGAAGACCAATCTAATCTCAGCAAAATGCTTCACTCCATCGCATATATCTCTAGCCTCCCGAAGAATGGATTGTCCAAACAGAAAGCTAAAAGCCGAGCACCGGTGTTGAAGAAGTCCCAAAAGCAAATGTTAGAATTTTGGGTCATCTTACTTTGACTAATTCAATTTCACATATCAACCATGAGTTGGGAGACACTTTTCCCCCATATCCTTCTTCCCCGAAGCTGCAAGAGAAGCACCAAGTGATTTTGGCATTTAAGGTGGAAAATACGTGAAGCGTGGAACGTAGATGTGGCCACGAGCCAGGTGAGCGGGCCGAGCGAAGGCTGCCGGTACCAGGCTTCCGAGCCTCGAGACCCCATTCCTCCATTAATACTACAAATTTTCTTAATAAGAGATTAAACGTTTAATCTCCCAAGTCAAATTCCGAAGTCACCACACCGACACCTTTCTCCTCCTTCCAAAACCTTATCCAACTCCACGCAGCAGCTATGGCAATTCGGTGTTCCTGCTCCTCTCCCTAACTTCTGGGCCTGCCCGGCGGTGGGACTAGGGAGATAGTATGGCTTTTGATCTCGGATCTTTGTCGGAAGCCTCGTCAGGGGCCATCGGTGCTTTGGTCAGCACCACCATCCTTTACCCTCTCGACACTTGCAAGACCAAATATCAGGCTGAAACTCGACCTCACCACCACCAGAAGTACAGGTGCCTTTTTTCCATTTCTCGCTTGTCTCTTTCTTACATTTTGCTCCTTTGAATTATGTTATACCCGTTTGCAGCTTTGTTGCTCTCGCTTGGGCTGCTGCTTTTTCATTGTTTTCTATCGCATCCGGTCAATTCTTTTTGGGGCTTGCTGTAATCACGGAATGAGACAGTTGAATCAAACCCTTCTTTCTCATGCTACAATCATAGAATCATGATCCGCCTCGTTATACAGGAATTTATCCGATGTTCTGTGGGAAGCAGTTTCTACGGGTCAAGTGCTTTCCTTGTACCAGGGACTCGGAACTAAGAACTTGCAGTCTTTTGTCTCACAGTTTCTCTACTTCTACGGCTACAGTTTCTTTAAGAGGCTTTACTTGCAAAAAACTGGAAACAAAACCGTAGGAACTAAGGCAAACTTAATTGTTGCAGCGGCAGCTGGTGCTTGTACTGTTATAGTTATGCAGGTTGGTATCTGTCTCCCATTCTGCCAAAAAAATCTTTCTCGCTTCAGTTTGTATCATTTGCGTAGTGTTTTAAGAACAAATCTCCATGCTTGTCTGCTAAATACAAATACGACCCATCCTAGTTCATCACAAGGACATGACCGAATTTTGATCGTGTTTATATCCAGATACTACATGCATTAAAAAGCCTTTCTAGCTTCAGTTTGTATCATTTAGCTAGTGTTTTAAAATAAAATCCCCAGGCTTGTCTGCCGATACAGTCACATATTCTTACCTCAATTGAACTATGACTTCTCAGCCTTTGGACACTGCATCCTCCAAAATGCAGACGAGTGAGTTTGGGAAATCGAAGGGGCTTTGGAAGACACTCACTAAGGGTACGTGGAGGGAGGCATTTGATGGCCTTGGTATATCGCTTTTGTTGACTACAAACCCATCTATTCAGGTAATTGCATTCATGCGTTGCAGAATTTGTAGTATAGTTGGCCTATTTGATTCACTATTTTCAATTTTTTTTTATATGAATTTTTTATTGAAAGGATAATGTATGGCTAAATGGAGGAAAATGATAGGGCCTGAACATATTGAAAAGAAAAACTAGATATTATACTGATGGGAGGAGAAAATACGATTTGATGCGCAATTCAGAGAGGATACTATTTCCTACATGAATTCTTCCTATTTGGTAGACGCCCCCTCTTTTTTTGTGCTTGTGTTCTTCCTCTTAATTATCTTCTCCTCTATCCCACCCGAAAGCTGTATGGTGTTTTTGTCTCAGCCTCCTTTCCTTTTTGAATAGAAAACCTTGAACCCTGATTCTGATGCAACAGTAAAAATCCAATTGAACTCCAAAGGATACATTTTAAAGAGATTCAAAATGTAGGATAAAGAGTGAAGGTGTGCAATCTCATATTGTCTAGGAATGGAGACTAATGATAGTTTATAAATAATTTTATCGTCTCTAACAAACGCAATATGTTTCGGGCATAGCATAAGAACAAATTCATACAAACTCTGGCCCAAAGCGGGCAATATTGTGTTGGCGGACTCAGGGACTCTATTGGCACAATATCACAAAAAACCACTTTATAAATCTTTGTCATGGAGAACTCTCCTGTCACACTCTATTCACAAGACTCAATAATTTTATTGACTTGTTCCTCTCAAGAACACCCATCTGGTTACCATTTAAAATTTTCCATCTTGAACTGGCTATTTATTATTGAACTTCTTATCTTCTGCATTAATGCATTTGTGCTCTTCTTGTCATCTTCTTTACCTTCATTATGTTATTGAATTGTAAGAGAAACCATCACGATGAATCCAAACTGACTGTTGGTACAGTATACCGTGTTCGATCAAATGAAACAAAGACTATTGAAGAAGCAGCTAAAGGAAAAGTCAGGTGTAGAATCTTCGCCAGAAGCTCTTTCTGCAGTTTCTGCTTTTGTGCTGGGTGCTTTTTCCAAGTGTGTCGCTACTATATTGACATATCCCGCTGTCAGGTCAGAAATCATGAATTTTTCTGTTTAAGTTTAAGTAGTCTATTCCGTACTTATATGATCAATTTGGTTTCGTCACTTCACCTTCTGATGGGATTTCCCAAAAAGAATTCAATGCTGTCAAATTTTGTTAGTTAATTTCTGTTTGGACAAACTGTCCAACATTAGGTGTGATCTTCATCGATATGAACTTATCCACTGAAAAAATCTCGTTGTGAGGTGGATTCAGGTGTAAGGTTGTGATTCAAGCTGCAGAAAGCGAAGAAGACGACGAAGAACAGAAATTGCAGAAAACAATATCGGGTGCGTTCTATTCCATTTGCAAACGAGAAGGGTTTCAGGGAATGTTCAAGGGACTGCAGGCGCAGATATTAAAGACGGTGCTGGGCTCTGCATTGCATCTCATGATCAAGGAGAAGATCACCAAAGCTACTTGGGTGGTAATACTTGCACTCAGAAGATATCTTATCACAACTCGACCAAAGTTAAAACCTCTCTGAAAGTTAGTGACGATAGAGAAATTATTAAAGTGGCCTCAAATATTCATGTGTTGGCAGAAGAGAGAAATAAGTTTGAACATTTCGTTTGAAATTGCAGATTGTAGAGGAACGTGACATCTTTGTTCTATAGAAAACAAAGCTAGAAGACGGACCATGTGTTCTTTTTTTCATTGTTTACTTTCTGTGGAGGAATTTTCGTCTCAACTCAAACCAACCAAAACCCACACGACAAAAAAACTCTGGTATAAAGTCATGCTTATATTTCAACCTTAAATTATTCGAAGTAACCGGAAGATATATTCAAAGCAAACATGAAGAAAGTGTGTGCATGCGCATGCATAGTTTCCTTTCCTCGAAATGTGAAAAGTTTGCTTCTATGATCCTTTAAACGTTGTGATGTTATTTAAATATGAATTTCCTACTGACTGTACATGATATTACGAATAAAGCATCAAACCTAGAAGTAGAGGAGATGGAGAAAAGAGAGCGGAGATTATAGAGGACGCAGTGAAAATGATGCAACTGTGAAATGAAATGTTTACAACAACTGATGGAAGGAAGTTCAGGTGTACTTGGGCATGGAAGGGAGTGGGGAATGGGAATGGAAGAAGCTCTTGGAGCTGTGACTGGCAAATCTCTGGGACCTCTGGCTCTCTCTCCTTCTTCTCGGCTCCACCGAGCGAGGAATGAACACTCCCGTGCCTTTGCTTTCCCTTCTCTGCAGAGGAACCTCTCCGCTGCCCTGTTTTCCGTCGGACAAACCCTCTAGTTTGTGGTTCAACCTCTGAAGACTTTCCTGAAGCAGAAGAAGAAGAAGAAGCATTTTTAGGGGGAGAGAGAGAGAGAGAGAGAAGAACCCGGAGAAGATGATGGGAAAAAGAAGAACCTGGAGAGAAAGCGGGGAAGATGCGGGTGGGGGCTGATGCAGATCCTCATCGTCCATGATTAGAAGAGAGATCTGTCTGTTGAGGTCCGCGAAGAAGAGATCATCTTCTGCTTCAAAGGCTACTTCCATAGCTCCAAGAGATGAAGCCTGAGAGAGCTACAGCCTCACTGTCGTTCTCTTTTCTGGCAAGAGCTGTAGTATTTAAATAAGGAAAAAGATGAGGCTGGGTTGCTACGACCAGTGTGGCTGAGGCTGGGAGATGGTGGGCCATGCTATGTTTTCTGTATTATCCAGTTGCCCAAAGAGATGAGATGAGCTGAGACGAGGGGCACAACCCTCGTATCCAATCCTCTCGCTCTCTCTCTCTCCCTCTCTCTCTCTCTCTCTCTCTCTCTCTCGCTAGCCTGGCAGGAACAAGCGTGCCCACTTGTTGTAGAAGAAGAAATCAAAGAAGAAGGGTTCATAAAATGTGCTCCACAAATAACCACACTCAGTTGCAGGTATCCCAACCTCTCCTTATCTGCTACCTGTTGCTGCTCCTACTTGCTATTTTTGGAATTATGAGACTCGCTTCCCTTTTATTCTCATTTTCCTAGAGATTAAACCCTTTTTTTTTTAGAAATTTACCTTAAAATTGAAAACACGACATGAGTTCAGATGACTTTGCTCCCCCTACTGAATAACCCGCACAATTATAGGAATGTTAAATGGCAGACTGCTCACTCTGCCTGCCCCTGCAGCTGAGCAAGTGTGGCTCATGTCACTACAGTGCCGAGCTGTGCCTCACGGCCGTGGACATCGCAAGCCGAATCGAAGCACATAACTAGAATGAAGTCCGAAAGAATAGTAAACAACCAAGACATTCCAATGATATCCCGAATGTTGTACAATGACGTTCCCAAGACACATGCTTGGCATTTGAGAAAATGGTCTGGATCGCGTATGAAGAAAATATTGCAGAGTCCAAAGAAAAACAGCTAGATGCGTCCAATCCCGAGCTCAACTGATGCATCTCACTGTAATAGCATTTTGAGATTGAACTACGTTGGTTTAAGTGTTCTACACTTTGAGAGCCAGTTTCTGAGCTGCAAGAGCTTCTGCCTCTAGAGTTGGTTCCCACAGTATGGTCGTCTCTGCTAGCAGTGCCGTGACAACGTACGGGTCCATGTTTGAAGCAGGACGACGATCTTCCAAGTAACCTGTTTCAGAAGTTGCAGGACATGAGTTTCAAAATCTCTTTTATAAGATAACAAATGAAATATTGGGCATCTGAGACTACCTTTGCCTTGTTTTTCTGTCTCCCGCCCCACACGAATCGAGCAACCACGATTGGCCACACCCTGGGACACAAAAGAGAATAAACTGCTTTATACGATCATCTGATAATAGATTTTGATTGATTTTGCTGCCATTCTATTCTTAAGAACAGAAAGCAGACTTTCATAAGAGACGTCCAAAAGCTTTGTCAATAGCTGCAGGATCAGGAATGAGCAATTACCCAGGAAAAGGTATTAATATCAGCTGTTTCATGCCTTCCAGTCAACCTTCTTTCATTTCCTTCTCCATATGCACTTATATGGTCCTTATGGCGAAGCGAGAGATTCAAGATCGCCTTCTTTATGACGCCGAACCCTCCTTCTTCCCTCATGCTCTTGGTACTATAAAATCAAGAAGGATCAATCCCTTTCTTTTATCTTTTACTAAAATCATCCCCCACCCTTTTTGTTTTCACTGGCCATTACCTGTAATTGGTGTGACATCCAGCCCCATTCCAATCACCCTGTCATATGCATAGGTTAAGTTTGGGCCGGTCTGTATTCAACCATGTAGACGATAAAAAGAGATATCAACAGATGAAGTACCTGAATTGGCTTTGGATCAAGTGACAGAACAACACCAGCTTGTTCTGTGATTCTCTGCAAGTAAAAAGGAAGAAATACAGACCAAATTACTCTGGTTTATTGATAAGAAAGCAAGTTGTTGAAGAATTGGGTCTCGAAACATAAACAATAGAAGAAGCATTCGCATTCACTCAAAAAGATGATCCATCATAAATAACCTTTTAGCACAAAATGTTCCTCCCCAAGTACACAGTCCAGATAATTAAACTTAAAGGGTGTCTAATAGCCATAAAGGATTAAACTCGGGCTCCCACACCAATACCAAGGTAAAAAAACAGAAGCATTGATTTTCAAATCAAACTATCACGTTATTATTTACTCGGTTCAACTCAAATATAGCAATACTAGTAGCTGGAGAGGCTTGTATAATCTCTCCACTAAAAAAGCAAATGAGTCCAACCAATTACCTCTAGAATGTATCTTGAGCACCAAATGTGATCTCCAGCTTCGATCCCGACACTGGGACCAACTTGATATTCCCACTAGCTCATAATTTCAAATTTTAAAACAGCATAATGAATGTTAGTATATACTCGATAAGATTATTGTTAGATGCAAACCTGACCAGGCATGACCTCCCCGTTAGTACCACTGATATTGATTCCAGCATATATACAAGCCTTGTAATGGGCATCTGATATGTCACGGCCAAATGACTTGTCTGCCCCTGCACCGCAGTAGTAAGGGCCCTGCAATCACATACAATAGCGCATATTAGCTAAATTACATGACAAAATCATACTTCCCAAAAGATAAATAGCAAATGTTTATTTTATTTTTATTTTTTAAATGTTAATTTAACCTGAGGACCAGGATAACCTCCAACTGGCCAGCCAAGAGGCCACTGTACATTTGACTGAAGTAAGGTGTATTCTTGCTCTATTCCATACCTGTTTTAAAAAGCCACAAGCCTTAACACCCATTTATCAAAAAAATCCGAGCAGGAAAAATTGAACTACAAAATAAAATTATAGCCGATGAATGTATATTTGATAGATATCAAAAGATCAAATAATCATATCCATAATATAATAAATACTAACCAAGGAATTTCATCAACCACTTTCTTGTTACTAAAGATCTCAGCTGCCCGGTGTCGCTTGTTTGTGGGGATAGGCTCACCGGCTGGGGTGTAAGTATCACAAATGACCTTTAAAGATTACATATATGCATTAGCAAAGCAGAAATGAACAATTTACATCAGAAATTATTTTAGCCGTATCCTACTCACCAAAATATTATTACCACCACGGAAAGGGTCCTTGAAAATTGCCTGAGGACTGCAAAACAGCCAGCCTTATATAAAGTTTCTTATTTAACTTTTAAGAAGGACCAATATTTGTACTGATGATCTTACTATAGAATGACTTCACTGTCTTCTCCTGGTGCTTGCCCTGTACTTGATCCATCATAGTTCCACTTGGGAAGCTCAGACGGATGCTCAACAGGTCTTGATATCGTCTGTTAGTTAGAGGAGAAAGCAACATGTGCAAAATGAGAGTAGTTAAGCAGAACTTGGAAAATAATGAAATTAAAATACTCTTATTCAGTCATCGTACTGTACCCTTGACTTACTACGCAGATCAATGCCAGAACCACCAATCCTACAATGAAATTTATAAGCACGCGTTCAGAATTTAGAATACGATGACATAAAAAAGAAAAATGACTAAAAGAAGGCATTACAACGTATAGTAAACCCAGCAAGCGAGAAAACTTTGACTCGTTCACGTAAAATGATAACAATTCCAACTGATTCCAACCATTGAATGTGAAATTGGTAGGAATAAAACTTACCAAATATATTCAGCAATGATCTTGTCAGCCAATGGAGTAAGATCCAACTTTAATAGATCTTCAAGTCGATTGACTGTGCTACTTTCGGACTTGAGGCTTAAAACTCGGAACTTACTTGAGCTTTTAGTCACAAGTTTTGATTTCTTTTTCAATAAGAGGGAGTATGTTTTTTCTATTGTTGGAATAGCACTGGTCAAATTCCTGGTAGTTCGCATCTGCCATTGGGTCGAGGGTGCCAAAATCTGAGCCATTTGTCTCTCTTCACTGAAAAGTCCAAAAATCATAAATCTAGAAGTTACCCGAGACCTCAAACAAGCATTTAAACACTTGGTTAAGAATCAACCGAACTTCATAGAGCCTATAAGATTGATGTTTTCGAGTTGAAAGCTGATTTAGTAGTAACACAGCATGCAGTGATAATAATTAAACAAATTAACAATCAATATTGTCGATAGTAATCTGATTGTTCGTCCAGCACCTTTTAAAATTGTCAGACAAATCGTGTTTAACTAAGTTCTTCCCGTTTCACCAACCATTCTTTGCTAGGCTCATTTGAAGCTCGTTTCATCATTATTGCAATGGTAACTCATGGGCTCAACAGTTTTTTCATTTTTCCTTTCGTGTATTCTTAACGGTGCGAGGAGGGGGAAATAGTGAGAAATTCACGAGATGGTATCAAATTCGATCGATCAGTCTTAACTAAGAAAAAAGTTACAGAAGAGACGAAAAATAGAAGTCTTCCCACCTAGAATCCAAATTACAGATTTGGTAATGGCGAAGAATCTGGCGAGGAAAACGATGAAGCTCAACCGAGCTAATTTAAGAGCAAATAAGTTGATTGTCCTTGATATTACTGATTCATCGCGGTGAGGATGTTTGGCTATTCGATGAAAGCAAGAAACGGTTGAAGACAACAATGTGGTAGATTTCAGAGGAAAGAAAGTCAAACCAAGCAGAAGAAGAGGAAATCTTGACCTCGCATTGGACATTTTACCTTAGCTACTATTCAAGTAAACATCCATATTCCCATCTAAGTCATACGCAGCTCATTTGCATACTCAGATAAGTAAAAACTGAAAAACTCACCAAAGAAAAGCCGGGAAATGATCGAAGCAGCGAACCCTGAAGTGGGTTCTTCAAAAAAGCCCCGAGAGAGAGGGAGAGGAAGAGTGGTGTTTGAATAAGAGTGAAAATAATTGAAGAGCGGTTGGCGAGATGAATTTGTGGCTTTTCTGAAGCAGATAGGGTGGTTTACGAGTGGAGGAGAACAGTTTTTCGTCTCTTGAGATGTGCCAAGAGATGCTCACCTGGCTCGTACTGAAGATAAGGCTCGTGCCTATGGATTCCTAGCAAGTCAACCATATCAAAGAAAATATAAAAATTTCATCTTTTTTTACTTCGACGTCTTCGTTTTCATCGTTTCAAAGACAATAATCACAGAAGTTTAGAACTTTAGCACGAGAACTGTCCAACTCAATGTAAACATAAATCAAATGAACTAGTTTGTGCAACCTAGTTACAAGATAGAAACTTGAAAGAAATTTGTACGCAAAAGACTAAGCTTTTTGAACATCACCTTGCAATACTCACAATCTTGCAATTAGCAGTGAGATTCGTGGATTCAGATTAAGTTTTGATGAAAAAATAAATTGAATCCGATACATTAGTTTTATAGAAATAGATGATAACTTGATCCGATCGTGTATTCGATTCAATACAAATCCGACTCAAAATTTCGAATTGAATTCAGTTCGTGTTTACATGAGATTTCGTAAAATTTAAATCGACTAGTTATCGACATAAACCAACTAAAATTCAATTATTTATTCATAAAATTTAGATTATACTGGTTAACTGGCCCGATTCGATGGGTCGGGTCGTATAAAATTATATTTGAATTCAATCTAATTGTATATTTGATTGGACTAGAATCAGACCTAAAATTTCGAGTTGATTTACGCTCCAATTCAATCAATTTTTTTATAATTAAAAAACCGATTTGATCTTATCTAATTGTCACTCCTAATCATAACTCAGCATAAATGATCACGCAAATAATCAAAAGTGAACAAAGAGGGCTTCATTCAATTGTCGAGTGCCCTATCTAACGGTCGACCGGACACATTTCATTTTATTTGCTCCAAGTTTGCAAGTGTAAGCGACCAACAAAGGAGCAACCACACACATTTGTCAATTATCTCAGAGATGGACCAGTTTGCCCAAGAGTCACCTAGCCGTCCTGTTATTCAAAAATTGCAAAAAGTTCAACTTCTAACAATTTTATGGGGTAATTAATCGAATATATGAAATTGATACTTCTAAAGTGTTCAATTCAAGATCTTTAGATTAATTAGCCCTTTCATCGTCTTCTATTACTATTACTCAAACATTAAAGAGTAGTGTACGAAGCAATAAATAAATACTTGTGAATTAGTTATACAAATCACACAAACTTTGGATAATCGATGCCTAAAGCTAAACGGGTAACCCTTTTCTTTTTTAAATCTCACACCTATGATGCATTTAATTTTCAAATTGAATAAATGGTTGGAGGCAATAATATAAGTTATTAAAAATGTAGGAATTGTTCCATGGTCATCAATTCTTTCTTTTTCGTTGAGTAAAATATACATTTTTAAAGCTTAAATTTCTATTAATATTAGGACAACTATCGAAATAGTAAAATTTAAAGACACATCACGCATGTTAGAATCACATGAGAATTATCTTTCTATTGTACATATTTAATGTATCAAATAAATGATAATTTAAAAAATAGAATTGATATATAAAAATAAGTATTTACTACACCAATAATAAAGACATAATCTTATAATTACCCTACATTTCCAAGGTCGTTAGAATTAAAATGATTTCAATTTAATGTTCTAGTTGTAAATTAGTAACCATCCATCCGGCCATTCTCAGAGGGACGATCTTCCACGCGCTCTGTTCTAGTATTATATGCGTTTTCGTAAATCAAACTCTTCACCAATTTTCTTCCTTTCTGATTCATCCCAGCCTAGTTTTTGTTTTTCCACATAGAAGAAGGCTCGGGGGAGGGGCAGATCCTTCTCTCGCGGAACTGCTTCTTCTTTTGCTAATGGAACAGCTCATCAACTTCATAATTCGCCCGCCCAGGTGATTCTACTTTTTTTTTGTTTTCCTCCGGTTTACTTTCTTTTGGGCGTTTGATTGCGGAGAAATTGGAACGTTGAATTTTATTTTTTGCTGCTTTCGTTCAATGTGCATCTGATCTTTTCGGTCCAATTAATGTCAAACTAGCTCTCTTTGTCCTCGCTTTTCACCTGAACCCTGTTAATTTACGTTGATTGGACGAAGCAGAATGCAGAGCTCAATAAGTAGGTGTAGTTTCTTCCCCGGATTGTTGCCTTATTGTTAGTTTCCTTTTTAGGTTTTCCGTATCCCTGACTAGAGATCCTCTGTTTTTTCTCCAACTAGCAATGAGCAGAATTTGGAGGTGGAGCCTCGAATTTGAGTTTGTTTGATCTCGTTAATGGACAGCATGTATTGATTGAGAAATTTTGCATATGCCATAATTGTGAAATTTTCTATGGTCTTAGTTTCTTTGGTGTCCTTTTTCTATTTTACTTTTTCACTGGTAATTCTGAAGTTTATGTGTATGGTTTTACACTGCAGAGCTGAATATGACCCAAAACATGATTTACTTGAACAAGAGTTCACTCTAAGAGGAAAAATATACCAAAGGAAAGATATAGAAGTAAGAATTCGCGCCATGCTTATGAACATATTCACTGGTGATTCATTTTATTTGTCTTGTTTGTTTACTCCTGCGAGAGCTTTTTTAGCTCGTCTTTCTGTATCTTAGTTTATAATATTCTATGTGATCAAGTGGAATAACACGCTTGCCGCCCTTAAAATTCTTATATTTCTAAACCAAGTGATATAATCTACGTTCTATTATGAGATGCATAACAAGTCAAAAGTTTGTTGATTTGTGACCCATATTCCGCAGGCCTCTATGGATTTGATCCCTTATTATTAATTTTTAACTGGAAATCAGAAAACTTAGCTTGTTGTGGCTTATGTTAATGTAGACAATAGATTAGCTCAGTATATTTTGTATGTACCCTTTCCTCTTTATATTTTATGTAACCTTCTATACTGAGTTATACAAAATTCAAGTCTACTACTTACTCAATTACAATGCTCACCAAGCTTCTCAGAAATTATTTTTATTGAATGAGTTCAATTTGTTCAGGTTAAAAACAGTAGAGGAGATGTCCTCCAGTGCAGTCATTACATGCCTATTGTTGGTCCTGAAGGGAAGTCTTTGCCTTGTGTAATATATTGCCATGGAAACAGGTGACTACAACAGTGAATATTACGCATAATAAGTACGAGTTTGAGCTTGTGCAGATCTATAGAATTTGTTTTAATTTGGAAAATATAGCTATAATAGTATTTCGAAATGGTCCTGGCTCTCTGTCAATATTTGTGTATTGATTTAAAATCTTAATGCCCTTGTAATAATTTGCTGTTCCTTTAGTAGATTTTGCAATCAATTGCTATTGAAAGAATAAGAAAGATGCAAGGGCCTAAATGATGGAAGTACTTTAGAAATACAATTATTGTGTCAATCATAGAGGAAGGAAATATTACAACATCAAAGTTTTATTTAAGTAGAATAATTATGGGAAGCTATGATGACAAGAAATAACACATATTAATTGAGTAAACGACTATTTCTAGTAAGGGGCTTTTTACGTTTGTGCAGACCCATGTTTTTAAGTTGCATTAGATATAGCATATTAGTTCCTGTGTGCAACTTTCCATTAGGAGAAAACGTTCTTGTCAAGTCTGCTTCTTGTAAGGTATCTTGAGCCTATTTAATGCAACTTTTAAAACCTGCTTGTTTGGGGTCCGGACCTTTTGTGCTCTTTTTCTAGAATAAGTTTTTATGTATTTTTTTTTATCAATTTCATTCTACCTTGTCAAAATGCATCTTGAAGAATGAATACTCTCATTTCATCTTTTGGTGTAAAAGTCCTTTTCAATGTATTACTAGAACAGTATTTGAATTTTCTAAACGAAGCTTCTGTTCCCTTATGGGTCTTGAAATATTTGCTAGGATAAGTTTCTTGTATTTCTATTTTCATCCTTATCTAAATGCACTTTGAAAAATGAATTTTCTGTCATTTTATCTTTATGTTTAAAATTCCTTTTAAAGCATATTATTAGAGCAATATTTGAGAGTCTTCTCATTTTTTATTTAAAAAGGCTTTAGCGAAATCTATTGCAAATGAGTCCTACATACGGTATAGTATAAGACTATTATCTCAATGTGTTAATGTACAAGAACTTTGCTTTGGAAAGTTAACTTGAACTTTACATGGAAACATCTTGGCAGTGGATGTAGAGCTGATGGGAGTGAGGCTGCTATTATGTTACTACCTTCAAACATTACGGTTTTCACATTGGATTTTTCGGGATCTGGTTTGTCCGGAGGAGAGCATGTCACCTTGGGGTGGAATGAAGTATGAAGCTGTTTTTTTTCTAGCGTTAATATCTTTTTCTTGTGCCGACTTCTTGGAAATGTTTGTCAACGGTGTTCAAATGCTAAAATCAAAATATACGTATTCTTCCTGTGTTTTTTTAAGTTATCAGCCTTTTCTATTATATATTTAGAGTCACGATGATAATTTCAGTAAATTGACGTTCTTGGAATTTTATATTTGTGTACATAGCTATTTTAGTGGCTTTTGATATTTGATATACTTCCTCTATGATTTATACACTTGGGATGCTTTCAGAAAGATGATCTTAGGGCTGTGGTTGATTATCTGAGGGCAGATGGAAATGTTTCTATGATTGGATTGTGGGGTCGCTCAATGGGTGCTGTGACCAGGTTCTCATGATTTACTCTTTTGTATATGGTTTTATCAATGTAGAATGCCTTTTTTTGACACAAAAACCAAAGAATGTCTTTTATTTTTTCTAAATTTGCTGTATTGCTGGTACCATCATGATTTTAGTGAACATTTTTGAAACATACAAGCATTAGTATATATGTCTGGAAATACTTTCGATTTTAAATTCATAATTTGCTTACTTTTTGGTAATGGAAAATCTGTTATAAGGTAACAATCGCTTTGATTTTTGGGTGGAATATTAGGTGAGTATGATAGGCCCTTTATTCAGTTTTCTTGTACTAGAAAACCGAAGAGAGGTTAATAGAAGTTGCCGCTGTTATTTGTGTGTGTGTAAGAATAAAACGGAGAAATATTGAAGGGGGAAGGAAGGGGGGAAGAAAAAAAAACTGAAACTGGAGGTTGAGGCCCTCGAAGTCCTCTGCTTTGTAAACTTGTTATGTGTAATATTATCGTGATTGTGTTTAAATCTATCAATTGGTATCATAGTCGGTTGATCATCGGGAGAAAGAAAATGCTAGTGACTCGTTCTGAAAACCAGAAAGAAGAGACTATCAAATGGTAAAAAGAATTAGTGGCGGTGAGAGAAGAGTTTAAACAGGGTATAACCGTGCTACAAGAACAATTATCAAAACTGTTGACTCAATCCAAACAGCAATATTCGATTCAATTGCCAGATGAAAAGGAAGGAATAGCCGAATCAGAAATTGATCGGCTAGGGAGGGAGAAAAATTTTCAATCAAAAGAAGCTTATCCACGAAAATTAGACTTACCTGTTTTCTGCGGGAAGAATCCGGAGGACTGGAGTTACCGTGCCGAACGTTACTTTTCGATCAAAAATCTCAGCGAAGACGAGAAGATACCGGCGGCCGTAGTCTGTTTGGAAGGAGCGGCGTTGGCTTGGTTTCAATGGGAGAACGCAAACAATTTGGTGCGCTCGTGGTTCCAGTTCAAACAACGGCTGTTTGCGAGGTTTAGCGAGGCAAAAGACGGGTTGAGATACGATCAGCTTCTGACTTTGAAACAAGAAGGAATCGTGGAGTAATATCGACAGAAGTTTGAATTGTTTCTCTCTCGGCTGTTCGGTGTTCCAGAACCAGTACTGTTGAGCGCCTTCTTTAACGAATTGAAGAAGGAGGTGAAGACAGACTCAAGATAATGAGACCAAAAGGCCTTAATTCTTTGATGCGGGTAGCCCAATTGGCTGAGGAAATGAATAAAATGATTTACTCTGACCGAATTCCTACTTATAAAGGAAGAGACAAAAATCGGGATTGGAGTCAGACTCGGGATTGGAATGAGACTACATTTACGGCACCAACGTCTGTAATTGAAACAAAAATAAAGTTTCGTGAGGAGGAGATTAACCGAGGCCAAAATAAAGTTTCTTCGAGATAAAGAATTATGTTTCCGGTGTGATGAAAAATATTCTCCGACACATCGCTATATGAAAAAAATGCTGCAAGTGCTGATGTTACAAGACGATGATGAAGAAATTAATGAGGAAGTAGAGAATATTCAAGGGGATGATACCGTCGAATTGTCTCTTAATTCGGTGGTCGGTTTAACTTCTCAGCACACTATGAGACTTTGGGGACGAATTAAAGAACGAAAGGTGACTGTTTTAATTGATTGTGGAGCAACACACCGTTTCATTTCTCAAGATGTAGCGACGGAATTGCAATTGAATGTCAATACCACTTCAGAATACAATATCCAACTCGGAAATGGAGAATCGTTTAAGAATTGTAGGCTGTGTAAAAATGTGTTGTTGGTTTTATCCGAATTGGAAATTTTGAAAGAATTTTTATCAATTCCTCTCGAAAATTCTGATGTTATTTTGGGAATGAGATGATTGGAATCGATGAGAGAAATGTCGATCAATTGGAAGTTGTTGACAATGAATTGTTATGTGGGAGGACACAAGATAGTAATTAAAGGAGATCCAAGTTTAAGGAAGACAAAAATTTCATTGAAGGCGATGATGAAGACCATATCACGAGAACGAGAAGCTTTATTAGTTGAAGTGGGTGAAATTGAGAAGCAAGAATCTGTCACACCGCAAGCTATTCCGTAAGAAATTATCGAAGTGATCGATGAATTTCGGAGTATTTTTGCAAAATCGAGTGGATTGCCGCCCGGAAGATGTCATGAACATGCAATTACATTGAAGGAGGAAAATTCTACAATTAATGTGCGGTCGTACTGTTATCCTATTGTGCAGAAAAATGAAATTGAAAGGCTAGTGAAGGAAATGCTAGAAGCCGGAATAATTTAGCCAAGTACAAGTTCCTTCTCAAGCTCAATTATTTTGGTAAAGAAAAAAGATGGAAGTTGGCGATTTTATGTAGATTATCGAGCTCTCAACAAAGAAACTATTAAAGATAAGTTTCATATTCCGGTAATTGATGAATTGGTAGATGAATTATATGTAGCGTCAATATTCACTAAACTCGACTTAAGATCCGGCTATCATCAAATTAGAGTTAAAGAAGAGGATGGTTAAAAAAACCGTCTTTCGAACTCATGAAGAACATTATGAATTTTTAGTGATGTCTTTTGGCTTGACCAATACTCCGGCAACATTTCAATCACTCATGAATAAGGTATTTCATCCATACCTTAGAAAGTTTGTTCTTGTGTTTTTTGACAATATTTTGGTATATAGTTCTACTATGGAAAATCATAAGGAACATTTGAAGATCGTTTTTCAAGTGCTGCAACAACATCAATTGTTTGTCAATAAAAAAAATGTTCCTTTGCCAAGGCTGAATTGGAGTATTTGAGGTACATTAATTCAGCCGAAGGAGTATCCGCCGATCCAGATAAAATACGTGTTGTTTCGGAATGAAGAAAACTGTGTTCGATTAAAGAATTGCGAGGTTTTCTTGGACTTAAGGGTTATTATTGTAAGTTCGTATCCGGAAATGGTAGTATAGCACTACCATTAACTGAACTTCTCAAAAAAGATAATTTTCAATGGAATGAGAAAGTGGAATCTGCATTCTTGAATTTAAAATAAGCGATGTGCAAGTTACCGATATTAGCCATGAAAATTTTAAGGGCACATTTATAGTGGAGACAGATGCTTCCGGTACCGGGTTGGGAGCTGTGCTTATGCAAAATAATCGACTAATCGCTTTCTTTAGTCAACAACTATCTCGCCGAGCCAAATTGAAATCTGTTTATGAACGAGAGTTAATGGCATTGGTGTTAGCCATTCAAAAGTGGAGGCCTTATTTAATCGGTAAACATTTTATTGTTCGAACGGATAAAAAAAAGTTAAAATTTTTTATGGAACAACGATTGGTCGCAACCGAACATAAAAAATGGCTCATCAAATTATTGAGATATGATTTCGAGATACAATATAAGGCGAGAGTGAAAAATAAAGCAGCAGATGCATTATTTTGCAAGGAGGAAAGCGTGTTATTTCATGAATTACAGCACGGTAATATATTGGATATTATATTAATTGAACGTGAGATTGAAGACGATGAACATTTGTCGAAAATTAAGAAGGATTTGCAGCTCGGAAAGATGATGAAATCCAAGTATCAATTATTAAACAATTCTCTTTATTTCGGCGAAAGGAAGGTTATATCGTCATCTTCGGCATTCAAGATTCGCATTTTGGAATTATTTCATGGCGGGCCTGGTGTGCCTAAGGTACGTGGGATGCGTACCAAGGCAACGAGGGTGCGTCGGGTAAGTTGGGAAAAAACGGAGGTTTGCGGTAAATGAGAAAAAGGGGTCGGGCGTTTAGAGAGGTGAGGTGGGATTCGTCGGATAATAGGGGAAATGCGGAAGCTAGGTGATGGGAATGAAAGAAAGGCTCGAGTGGAAATGGGATTGGCTCGGGAAGGATGGTTAATGGTTCGGGTAGATGTGAATGATGGAAGGCAAGTAGAATGGATCGGAGATTGGATGATTGGAACACTTGAGTGATCAAGTGCTCAATCGGTTGGCCTTGGTTTCACTCTCGGATATGACTCACCGGAATGCACTCAAGGTTTGACGAGACTTGGCCGAGAAGGACTCACGGAGAAGACTCGTCGGGAAATGGAATTGATAATAAGGCTCTAAGCACTTTTGATTATCAAATTCAACTTGCTTACAATGAGGCATGTAAGCCTTAATTTATAGACAAAAATAAAACATAAATTTAAACTTAAGAAAATATAAAAGAGCCGTCGGATAGCTTTGGATGCACGTTCGTCGTTGATGCTTTGTGGCCGTTTGGGAGATAGCCGTTTGACACTTGAATTTGAAGTGTACTAGCCGGTAGAAGCTATCTATTTGAAACTTTGAATATTTGAATGACACTTAGCCGTTTGGGAGCTCGGCGGGATGCTTAGGTGGCGCACGGATGGTCTTCGGATTTTGAACAAGTGTAGACCGGGGTTGACATGGCGTGCGCGGGCGTCCCGTTGGGGATTTGAACGAGCGGAGACCGAGCTTTGACATGGTGGGCGCGGGCGTGCCGTTGGGGATTTGAACGTGCGGAGACCGAGCTTTGACATGGTGGGCGCGGGCGTGCCGTTGAGGATTTGAATGCATGGACCGGGGCTGACACGGCGCTGACCATTGGTAATGGATTGGGCTGGCACGGCTAGTCGGGCGCTGGGCTAGCACGGTGGTGTCACGGGTCGCTCGGGCTGACCGTGCGTTGGTTCGGCCCGCCTTGGGTTGACACGGCGCTGACCGTGTCTCCTGGGTCTTCGCGTGGTCCGCCTCGGGTTGACACGGCGCTGACCGTGTCTCCTGGGTCTTCGCGTAGTCCGCCTCGGGTTGACACGGCGCTGACCGTGTCTCCTGGGCCGATACTTAGCGCGCTGCGCGGCCTTGCCGAACGATTTTCTCCAATGGGCGCATTATAAATTGACTCGTGCGTTTGCCTTTATCTTTGGGCTGGGCTTCCATTATTCTTCAAGTCTTTATTTGCTGCAAAGAAATGTGACACTTAGTCACTTATTTATGGGGATGGCCGAGACCCTTAATGTGGCACGGCGTGGGCCGTGTCGCACTCCGGGTAGGCCGAGCCTTGTGGGTGCCAAGTGAGCACCCGTCTTGGTTGCTCCCTATCAACCTCGGTTGGAGTTGTCGAGGCTAATGTACCTGCAAAATGAGCAACTAGGTTAGAAAATGGGGTGGTGGCCGAGGATGTGGTCGATGGGCTCGGTGTCATGGTGTCCGATGGGCTTGGTAGCACATCAGGGCCAAACGAAGGACATGAAGGTATTCAAAAAACGTATCAACGAGTGGCTAAAGAGTTGTATTGGCCGGGAATGAACAAAGATATTACAAACTTTGTGGCTGCATGTATCGTATGTCAACAAAACAAATATATATCAATGGCACCGGCTGGATTACTACAACTTTTACCGATTCCGGACGAAATATAGAAAAATATTTCAATGGATTTTATTGAAAAATTGCCAAAATCGGAAGACTTTAATGCTATATTGATGGTGGTCGATAGGTTGAGTAAATATGCTCATTTTATCGGTCTTCGGAAGCCTTACACCGCACAAATAGTGGCTGAAATTTTTTTCTGAGAAATTTTTAGATTACATGGGTTACCAAAGTCCATTGTTTTCGATCGAGATAAAATTTTTATTAGTACATTTTGGAGGAAACTATTCAAATTACATGATACCAAGTTGAATTTCAGCGCCGCATATCATCCCCAATCTAATGGCCAAACAAAAGTTGTTAATCGGTCATTGAAAGTTTATTTGCGGTGTTTCTCGGGTGACAAACCTCAGAGTTGGTTTAAATGGTTGGCATGGGCAGAATTTTGGTACAATACTCCATATCATTCATCTATTGGAATGACTCCTTTTCAAGCCGTTTACAAATGTGCACCACCAACTTTATTACACTTTGATAGACCGATAAAATCTAAGGTGGCTAGTATTGATGATCAGCTTTGCGAACGAGATTCTGTACTTAAAATGCTGAAGTTTCATTTGCATGTCGCTCAACAACGGATGCAAGATTCTTTGAATAAAAAAAGGAGATCGGTACACTTTGAAGAAGGGGAATTTGTGTGGTTGAAAATTCGATCTTATCGACAAGTCTCATTGGTTAAAAGGATCAATCTCAAGCTTTCTCCTAAATACTATGGCTCATTCCAAGTGTTGAAGAAAATTGACACTGTTGCATATAAATTGGCTCTTCCGGAAACGTCAAGAATTCATCGAGTTTTTCATGTTTCTTTATTAAAGAAGTGCATCGGAACAGTTCAACATATTACTCCACTTCCGCATCAATTGTTTAACACCGAAAATCAAGTTGTCGAACCTGATAGGCTCTTGGATGTTCAGAAACAAAGTGGTGATGCAACTAAATTGGTGGTATTAATCAAGTGGAAACATCTTCAGCCATATGAAGGTACATTGGAAGATTATGACGTTATCTGCTCGCAATTTCCTTCCTTCAACCTTGAGGACAATGTTCTTTCTTGGGCGGGAAGAAATGATAGGCCCTGTATTCAGTTTTCTTATACTAGAAAAACGAAGAGAGGTTAATAGAAGTTGCAGCGGTTATTTGTGTGTGTAAGAATAAAGCGGAGAAATATTGAAGGGGGAAGGAAGGGGGGAAGAAAAAGAACTGAAACTGGAAGTTGAGGCCCTCGAAGTCTTCTGCTTTGTAAACTTATTCTGTGTAATATTATCGTGATTGTGTTTAAATCTATCAGAATATTACAATACTAGAATTGAGGTTCAACACACATCAGCATTCCCTTATATTTATAATTCATGTCAAATTTTATTTAATGATGCTAAGTCGTCTTGTTTCTTCATCGTCCACTAACAGTAACAACGACATTTTTCACAGCTTAATGTATGGTGCTGAGGATCCTTCAATTGCAGGGATGGTTCTGGACAGCCCTTTTTCTGATTTGGTTGACGTAATGATGGAGCTAGTTGATACCTCTAAATTCCGCCTTCCTAAGTTCACGGTTAGAAAATTGAAATAATGGAAAATTGTTTATCGTGACTGTTGGTCAATGGTTTTTTTTTTCTCCATGTTGCTTTTGCATCGAGCTAAACCACGCCCAGTTCAATTTTCATTTGTGTTGACTTCTCTTCCGAGTTTAGCCTTAAGTCGAATAAAAGAAGTTCAAGATTTCTGTGTCCTGATGTTTATCTTTAAGTTTCTTTGTGTTTCCAATGTTGAAGAATGCATGTTTTGCTGAGGAGTAAGAATGTAATATTTTGCTTGTTATGATAATATCTTAAATTGTTCCTTTTTTCTGCATAGGTAAAGTTTGCAATTCAATACATGAGAAGAGCGATCCAAAAGAAGGCCGAATTTGACATAATGGACTTGAATACTATCAAAGTACTTTCTTGCAGAATACTTCTAATTTCTCTTAATGACTTAATTTATCTTTGGTGCTCATTGGTTGAAACAGAGTAACAACTATTGTGTCGCATTGGTTTTGTCCATATCTGAACCTCTCTGATTTCAAAATTGCATTGGTAAACAATTGCATCCTCCCTGGAATGAGAATTTCCCATATTGGTACCTCATAATATTTTGAGAAAACTGAATGATTCCCATTAAATAAAGTGGTCGGACTTTTTGCTGGATTTTATAATTTGTGCTGCCAAAGAGTTTTCTTCTGTCAGCCACTTTTTTCCATGTTTTACTTTGTTTTTTAATGAAAGGTTCGGTATGTTTAACTGTATTGTCACGTATGTTGTACTAACCTAGACTTACAGCTTTTAGAAGGACGTCATAGAATCAGAAGAACAATCATTGACTGAAAATTTTTCTTATGAATAGTTTGATTCCGTGGATCTTACTATATTTTATGATTAAAGGTTGCATGGATCCTTAAGCCTCACTGCTCACTTGGTAGGGATAGGGAAAACTGGAAAGAAATGCTAGAAATAGATGAGCTTGCTAATTTTCAAAGGTTGATTGAAAAGATAATAAAGTTGTCATCAGAAATGGGATAATGGTATACATGACCCTAAAGTTTTTTATTCTGTAATTGTTGAATTTGCATTTATCCTCATATGCAGGTTGCAAAATCTTCTTTTGTTCCAGTCTTGATCGGGCATGCCATTGATGATGATTTTATACATCCACATCACTCTGATAGAATACATGATGCTTATATGGTAAGCCTAAATCACCAAAACAAGAAATCAAATGGGTATGTAAATTTCAAAATAAGTTTATGGGAATTGATTTCAAATACCTGATAAATTATGTGTATCCTCAAAGATCCATTTATGTCAAATATCTGTCTCTTTCCTACCCTGGAAGATGATCTGTTTTTACTTATGAGTAGCAAGCCAATCCTCCATTTTGATCCCTTTTAGATAATTCTATTTTTAATATATTCTTATGCAGGGTGACAAAAATATCATAAAGTTTGAGGGAGATCACAACTCTCCACGCCCCCAATTTTACTTTGATTCTATTAACATATTTTTCCATAATGTTTTGCAACCTCCTGAAGACGATTTTGGAGATATTTTCATTGAAAGTATGCCACACTTCTTCGGTAAGGTAAATATGCTTTGATCCAATTTCGCTTTATGAATATTCTCTACAACAGCTCTATGAGTACTGCAATGCTCGCAAAACAAAAAACAAATCTATGAATTTGCATGATTGTATTTGTACAAGTCCTTACCAGTTATTGACTGTCTTGTTACGATATAGGGTAACTGGGGAGCAGTGCATGACCATGGACCTTCAATATCTTCTAAAGGCATAGCGTTTAGTATTATTAATTCTACTCATCACTGATGTGTTTCTTTCTATTCTCTATCTTCATGACCAATGATGCTTTTGAATTACAGAATCCAGAACCAACATTCCATCAGATGCCAATGAACAACCTCATCCAGGAAGACCCATGAGTCGAACCGATGTGCGTGACTCACCTCATATTTCATTCTGTTAGTTCATGCGATTGATGGACTTTCATAACAGATAAAGAAGATAGTATGCGCTTTCCTGTCAATATGTGTATTTATACCAGATAAATAAATGAACCACTAAGCAATTTAGAGACTTTCTTCTACTCTCATGCCAGTATTTACGTTTTAACATTAGTGTATCATGTCTTCTTTTCTTTTTCAATACGCGAAGTGGGTGTTGAACCTTATATACTGTATGTATGGTCAGGTCCCTTCAGCTCTTCCATCTGAAGACAGTTCTACTCAAGTAAAGGTATTATTTTTTATAACTTGGATTTGGGCTTTCCCGAATGTCTTGCACTTTTTTATTTTAGACTTGAACATGGACATCTTAAATTCTTCTTTCTAGGAAGAAGGTTCTGATAATGATGTTTGTTCCTCCCCGTCGAAAATGATAAGCTTTGAAATCTATGAGCCCCGTGCACCGACTTTGATCGAGGACGATGATCTTTACATGGAGTATCAACTTGATGACTTATCAGGTTTCCCTTGCACTGCTGAAGAAGAAGAAAGGGTAAATCGTGTACTCTCATGGATTATATTTTTCTTTCGTTAAGTTTTATGTCGTTGGGCAATTCTCAGATGATCATGGCAGCAATGATCGAATCTCTGAAAGGGTCAGCACCAAAGATTTCAGAGGCAGATGAATGCGTTCCGAGCGCCGACATTAACTCTCTTGAATCTTCAAGTAAAGGGTATCAAGGGAAAGCTCTTCAATCAGAGCAATGTGGGATTTTAGAGAGAAAAACAACCTGCGCTTTAAGTGATATAACATTGCACTCTCAAGTAGATTCCACTTCAACTTCAGTCTCTTGGAGCGAGCTTCCATCTCCTGATAAAAGGGAGATGATTGTCGACCCGGCCAAAAATGCTTCGAATTCATCTGAGAGCTCCCAATTTCCATCTGAAGTTGACTTGTCTGCAAACACAACAGCTACTTTGAATGTTGTTCGGAACCCATCCGGCCATATAATGGATGGGTTGATTAGTCGATGGGATCTCAACTTCTTCAAAAACAATCAGAATCAATAAGGGGTGGACACCATTCTAACATCATTATTGTTGGTAGGTTCCTGGTAACGTATCCTCCAAAACGTTTTTCTGGGTTTGTTGGTTGTATTATGTAAAATGGTTAAACTAGATTACTAAAAAACGGGAGGAAAAGAAAGTAAAGAAAAGAAGAAGAAATGAAAAAGTGGTTTTCATGTGTGAGAAAACTTTTGTGATTATTTTATGGTTGATTCGTGATTTTGTATAATTCGGGTCTCGTATCCTAGTTTTGGGTGATTGTTGAACTTATTTTAGAAGAAATAAAATATATTTCTTCCCCTGCTTCAGATTTGATTTATTTTTTTCTCCACAGTAACTCAATCTGGAGAATATATATATCATTTTCTTGGTCAAGTATGAAATCACAGATAAACAATACACCTGCTACATTAGAGTGGCCTATTTGTCAAATCACCCTGTGAAATTGAAGAGCTAGTTTGGAATGGAAAGCTTCAAGGAGGAATTGAGAAATTGATCATGGCTGCTCCATTGACAAGAGTCGTCAGTACCAGTTGCTACCTGGCCCACCTTGAGCCGCTGCAACTTTCCTAGCCATGTACGGAATCTTGGGCTGCAAATTGTTGGAAACTTCGACTTCGTCTTCTCCCTCATTTTTACATGCCGGGGCTGCATTTCTTCTGGGATACGAGTAATTTGGAGGATATTGAGATGGAAGATGTGAGCTTGGCTTAGCTATCCTTCTCTGTTCATTAACCTCTGAAGGTGCTCCTGTGCCATTGTTATATCTCAGCACCGATCCAACCACTTTCCCCGGCCTGGCAGCGCTACCTGTTACCAACTCAATCACGGCCATCAAAAGAAGCCAACTTTACAGATTGTGCTTTTAAAATGGGTAGAGAGAGAGAAGATACCTTGAGGAATTTGGATGGGAAGCCTGGCCATTGGGATACCATAATTGGTTTCAGCATGCGACCTTTCAGTTTCTTTTACTGAACACTTGGCGAGATCGGTTGTGATATCAGCAGAAGTTTGTGCTAAGTTATCTGAATATAACATACTTGGCCTAAGAGACAAGATGAAACCCCAAATTAGCATTCACCCTGAAGATCATAAACAAGCGAGAAAGTCCGTCTGTCGAAACAAATACCTGGGTAACGAGGCATGTTGCCTTTCAGGGGGGGCACCAGTTGAACCATTTTTATAATGTTCTTCAAGGTAGGCAAATTGCTTCTTAAAATGATCAACGGCACTGTCCAAATTAAGTACCAAAGGAACTTTCAAGTTAAATAGAATGGATCCCAGATTATTTTGGGTAAAAATATTGAAGCTTAAGAATAAGATTGACGTTAGGATGATCATTCAAAACAAGCACTAAGACAATATCTACTTCATTTCCATTATCAACCAAACTTTTGAAGCTCGTTGATGGAATGAAATGAATTTTATTTGTTGTAGATGATGAAAAATAACAAAGTTTAAGTGTCATCTTCTGTGGATTTGGCAAAAGGGCCAACATTTCAATCCATGTAAAGAAAAATCCATGGTAATATAATGCTTTCTGCTAGACGGCAGTAGAATGAAAGCATTATGGTTTGAGTATACCTTGGATACATGAAACTTGTAGGCTCTGACCCTTCTAAGAACTCTTTTAACATTTTTGGATGGTATTCAAGAGTCTCTCGGTAAATAAGCTCACGAACGTCTTCCTTCGTAATCCTTCGTCTCTCAAACTCAAATTCCATCTTGGTGATTGGTTGAGCAAAAGGCTCTCTCTCAACTTTTGCTAGGCCCTTAAAATAAGGATCTGCCAAAGCCTAGTCAAAATGAAAAGGGTCTTCTTAGACCAATATGTCGAAGAAAATAATAAAAAAGAAAAAACATATAATTCAGTATAGACATGCTCACTTCCTCAGCTGACGGTCGATCTTTTGGCTCAAATGCCAACATTCTTTCTAACAGACGGAGTGCAAGAGGATCTGCATTTGGGAATTTCTGGGAAAAAGGAACAGCCTTTTTCCTTCGCATGCTGCTTAGATATCTCCTAGCCTTCTCATTACGCACCTATGATACATAAAATCACATTATCTAAGATTTCATAGAGGAAGAGCTATGGAGATGAACAACCATTTGAAAATACAGACATATTTTCCAAGGAATGCACTTTTCAATAAATAAAGGTTCTATAGGTAACAAACCCTTGCAATGGCTTCTGCGGATGGTGTCCCTAACAGATCTGTCATCAAATCTAATTGGTGGACCACATTTTTCCCAGGAAAAAGAGGTTTTCCAGTCAAAAGCTCAGCAAATATACACCCAATGCTCCAAATATCAATTGCTGGGGTGTACTGAAAGCAATACATAAGAGGTTAGAACATCAAATCAAAAGGTTCTTTTCAGATTAAGAATTAGCTACTAAGCATTTTCCTAGAGCTATAAACATTCGTGTCCAACAATTGGGATTTTGGAAATTATAACTACTAATACCCACTAATAACAAAATACAACGATCATCAGGCGTTGGAATGAGAATTGACTGGGAGAGACAAATATTGGTACCTTTGAGAAAAAAGATCCACACAATTCAGGTGCTCTATACCATCTTGTTGCAACATAATCCTATGAGGAAAAGAATCACGTTATGAACAAATATTTAAAAGGAAAAAATCTCAAGAAACTAAACAGGATACATGGTACGTACTGTCCAGAAAATAGCAGTAGGAGCATCATTAAAAGCAACTCTAGCCAAGCCAAAGTCGCAGATCTTAAGTTTGCAATCAGCATTTGCTAAAATGTTTTTTGGCTTCAAATCCCGGTGGAATACATTAGCTGCAATCAAAATCAGTAATAACAATCAGAAAAGAACAGCAAACGGCTAGGGGTAAAAGCTTAGTAGAAAAGCAACCTGTGTGTATGTATTTCAACCCGCGGAGTAACTGATAAAGAAAGAACTGATAATGTTCTGGAGTCAAATCATCATTCGCTTTAATAACTTGGTGCAGGTCTGATTCCATAAGCTCAAATACCACATATATGTCTTTAAATTCCCTTCTAGAAGGAGGTAGTAAAATATGTTTGATCTCCACAATATCAGGGTGTCGAAGAAGTCTTAGAAGTTTAATCTCTCGAAGAATCCTGGTCGCATCGGACACATGCTCAAAGATATCATTGATTTTCTTAATGGCAACTTTGTCTCCTGTATGTGTATCGTATGCCGAACAAACAACACCATAGCTTCCTTTACCAATAACTTCTTCTATTCTATATCTGCTACCCTCACCATACTCCGTGAAAAAATCCACATCTACAGAAGACTGCATTTCCACAAATAAATGGCTCATTTCACCGTATTAAAACCAAAATTTTAAATGATGAATTAGCAAGTACCACCATTCAAAATCGTAAAGTTATTTGAATGTGTCATCTCATAGCTCGTGAAATGGACTATTCCACGAGGGTAATAAGAAATGAAATACACGATTGATATACCTCTCAACAATTAACCATTACAAAAGCTTAAGTCCTGAGCACATTAAATATCTGCTGTAATTAGGGCAGGAATATGCACCAAAATAAAGTTTTGGTGTATGATCAATCACAAAGGCTACACTATATAATCAATCTTTATAACGCTGAAAATATAAGGTAAGGTAAACCAATAATTGAAGTTTGCAAATAAAGACCTAAAAAGGGCCCACCTTTCTTCTCTGATCGGGCTGCATCTTTGCATCGAAACAAACCAAGTAATCCTCTACCCACAAAAGTTGACTTAGATATTGAACGATCCTCTAGCCAAAAAGCTAAACATAGATTAACTCAAATAGTCACTGTAGAGTTGAGATGGGTATATATACAGGAATTTAGGTTCGAACTCCAAATCTATTTGATGACAGAGAAGGTGAAAGACCAAGAAGATCTTCAAGGCCAAAGTCGCAACTTTTTGAGCCCCGACAGTGAATGAACACTTCTAGCTGGACGGAGGTAAATGCAATAATGGAAAATGCAATGGAACGCTTATAGACAAAAAACTTGGAGCAGTAAACAAGAGCGTAGAGCAGGGGGCAAACTGTTGATTCCGAGAGAGGTGAAGTCAGAGGGTTACCAACAATAAACAAGAAAGCCCAGATGGCGATAGTCACAAGCGCAATTAAAAATGGAAAATAGGAACACAGAACGAAGGTCTGCGAAAACAGTGGCTTGGGGTTTCCGAAAGGAAAGGTCGACTTTTGGGGTGGCGAAGAAATGAGAGGAACAGATTGCAGAAAAGGGTATGACCGTCTGGATCTCGGAGAGACTGGGAATCGCAGGAGAGAGAGAGAGAGGGCAGCAGCAGAGAGAAAGGGCGGAGCTTGGAAGAGGAGTGGATGGCATTATTGTTGAGTTTTAACGCGTTGAGTGTTTAATGGAAGACAAAAGATTTAATATCTCAAATGACCTTTATATCCTTCCTCATGGATCTCAACGCTTCTCAGCTGCCAGCTCACCTCTATTTTCTTTTTTTTTTTCTAATCAATAAAATATTAACATTTTATGTTTTATATTGTCACCCGATAATTGTTACTAGTTAGTAGTTATCTAGTATTAGAATATGGAGCTCTTGGAAATACTCTAAGCATCAGCCTTGAGCTATATTTACACCAACCACACCCAAGCATCACCGCTTTGCTCGTCATGTCCCGAGCGCCCGGACGTTCTGCAGCCATGACATCCTTCGCTTCTCAAACAACACCGCTGTATCCCGTCGATTGCTGCATATTTCGGTTCTGCATCGCCTTCCTCACTAAATAAGCATCTTCCCACATTCCAGAATCTGCATATATGTTGTAGAGAAGAACTCTGCCGCCCCCATGCCTTGGTTCAGCTCTAGCCAGCTTCTCTGCTGCTCTTTCTCCTATTTCGACCTCTCCATGGGTTCTGCAAGCAGCCAACAAGGCTCCCCATGTCACCACATCGGCCTCCATCGGCATCTTTCTAATCATTTCCTCGGCCTCTTCCACCCGTCCAGCTCTGCCCAAGAGATCCACCACACAGCCGTAGTGCTTTATGTTTGGTTCTATCTTGTACACACTTGTCATCATCTCAAAATATCTTTCCCCTGCATCGACTAAACCGGCATGGCAACATGCACTTAGGACCCCAAGAAATGTGATTGAATTGAGTGGTATTTTCCGCTTTTGCAAATCGCAGAAGATTTCAAGCGATAAACTTGAATATCCGTGCATTGCCAACCCGAATATAATTGCATTCCAGGGTGAAACCGATGTTACTTTATGTCGGACTTGATAAAACACATCCAAGCAATAATTGGCGCTCCCGCATTTGGCGTACATGTCGATGAGGGCCGCACTTAAATTGTCTGACAAAGGGATCGCGTTGTCACGTATATATTCATGAGCCCATCGTCCGTCTGATAAGTGGCCTAGATTGGCAATTGCAGATAAAACGCTTACCATCGTAATTTCATTCGGCTGTACCCCACTTTCCACCATTCTTCGAAAGAGTTCTAAAGCTATCTCAGGTTGTTTGCTTTGTGTATATCCCGAAATAACGATAGTCCATGAAAATATGTCTCTATTTGGCATCTCTTCGAATGTTTTCCTCCCCTGTTCGATCATTTCATTCCGCATGAAGCCCGAGATGAGGGCGTTCCAACAGGCGATATGCTCCTTAATAATCGCTTCAAATTGCAACTCAGCGAGATCGATTCTTCCACACCCGGCATAGAAACTGATGAGAGCAGTCTGAATGAACTCATAGCAGTCGAAGCCTATTTTCACAATCACACCATGAAATAGCTGTCCTTCCACGAATGCCATGGCCTGTCCACAAGCGGAAACTAAATCAACGATCATAACTTCGTTAGGATCCACACCACTACCACGCATTGCACCGTACATCAACAGAGCTTCATTTAACCTTCTCACTTGCACATACCCGTCAATCATCGTGCCCCAAGAAACTACATCCTTTTCCGGGATGATCTCAAACAACTCCCTTGCCTGATCGACCAACCCTGCTTTTGCATACCCATTCAACATTACATTCCAAGATACTATATTTTTGTCTGACATTCTAGTAAACAGTGTTGTAGCATCATTTAAACGTGGCCAGAGGCAGTAAAAGTGCAGAAGATTTGTTGAAATAAGAACCAATCCCATAAGCTGTAGTTTGATTGCCAAACCGTGAAGCTTCCAACAATCCCAAAGGGCACCTACATGAGTACAAGCAGAGATCACGCTTGCCATAGTCACCTCGTTGGGAACTACAGCCTCAGACCTCATGACTTTGAAAAACTCAATCGCTTCATTCCAAAAACCATTCTTGGCATAACCCATTATCATGGTTGTATAAGAGACGCAATTTTTGCTGGGCATTACATCAAACAGTTGGCGGGCCTTTTCCGGTTGGCGAGCTTTCATGAACCCAGCAGCCATAATATTACAGGAAACAGGATCCAGCTCGGAAAATGATTCAAAAACTATCCCAGCATCGTCAAGACATCCGCATTTGGCGTACATACTGATCAAACTATTACGAACGAAAGTGTTAGAGCCGTACCCGGTTTTGACAAGGAGAGAGTGAATTTGTCGGCCACTGGAAATAGCTGAAAGAGAAGAGCAAGCCTTGAGAACGGAGATCAAAGAGAGCACGTAATCGAAGTAGGGGAGAGGATTTGGGCGATGGGAGAACAGGCGAAGACAGTGCAGAGGGTCGGACGAAGAATAGGCGTCAGGGGAGGTGGAGAGGCATTTGAGAAAGGAGGGTCGAAGAGAATATGCAAGAATCCGGGAGGTTGTCGGGAGAACAAGCATGAGAGAGCGAGAACACGAGGGAGAAGCCCTTTGAGTTCCGATCGGCAATCGACAGTGGAAGTGCATAGACTGACTGTTAACTTGAGTTCCGATCACCAATCATTTTGCATGCTTACAAGCTGTCAAGAATATTGGTCCACGCGTGTATTCTTCGATTTGATTGGGTAGATGATGAACTATGAATAATTATATATTTATTTTTTTATTTTATCTTCTTAAAATAGACATTGTGCTGTGAATATACGCAATAGCCTAAGACCTATACAAGCTCCACGAAAAATAAATAAATATTCTTGCATATTATATAGCCTCGTATGTAGCTATTTAGGGCGAGAATACTCTACTTACAATGATATCGACCACCAAAACAATCCGCTCTGTATGCATCACCCAAAGTTTCCTAGTTATTCAAGCTTCTTTGCGGATGAAACATGTACCAATCACGGTATACAGAATAAATCAGACAGTTTGTTTGAGATCTGAGAACATGACAATCTAGGTTCCAGAAATGTATAAACAGCTCCCATCTCGAGGCAATTAGTAGTAATTCAAATACCAGCATCAAACCAAGGAGAAGAGAGAGACAATCGAAGTCCGAGATTGTTTGCATTAAATTTGGTATTTTAAAAATGAGAGTAGAGAAACATAGATGCCAAATGCATAAGTAAAAGGAGAACAAAGTATAGGAAGGAGACGCATCTGCTACGCACCCTCTCAGCGATGATCTCCTGCAATTCCAGTATGAGCTATGGCAGCAACAGCCCTACAACCACCACCACACTTCGTCATTCTCAGTCCTTAACTACCACTTTCCTCAAACAAAAAGCAAAGAGATGATGTTCAGACTCACAAAATTACGTGGCCATACATGATTAGTTCATATTTACATCACCATTTCATATTTACATGACAGCCAAGCAATGCTATAACTAAGCCTCAAACAGAAGTATTCATGGTATGGGAAGGATAAACAAAATCACCCAAATCAACGAGCATATCAGTTAGAAGGGGAAGTAAACAAACATAAAGTCCACCCAACACTCCTACTTCATTATAAGCTTTGGATCTATTTTCGACAAAAAATCAATAATATCCTTATCCTTGATCGGCCTTCTGGAGGAGCAATATTATCTTTTATTCACCCCTCTACATGCATATTTACCAGATAGAGTCTTCACATTCATTTCTATATGATTTCTATTAGTTAGGCTTTTTGGGGGTACGAACACAGTAGAATGCAACAGCTATGGAGATTCTTCTTAATCCAAGAATGAATTCTCCACCATCCGTGTGCACCATGGGAGCACATTTCTTGGCCACTCGCCCAAAAAACACATCCACAACTAGCCAGTGACTCTGTCAATACAAAGGTCTGATGAGCCTAACTCCTCAAAACAACTATAAAGACAACTCCAACCCTCTAATTAAATTGTTTTGTTATTATGGACTGAGTTGGATTTTCAACATCAGCATACAATGGAAACTGGATATAGACTGCTTAAGGAAACTTCATATGGCGAGTTTAATGATGTTCATCCAATCACTTCTGTGATCCAAGGGATCGTTGCCACCATCAACAAAAGATCCAATTCTAGAGCCATGATATTTTCTGAAAACACTGTCTTGAAATCCACTATAACATTACTAAACTGAAAGCAAACACTCATCCCTGACGAATTTGTGAAGAGGACCAAGCTATACAAGGATGAGTTAGGAAGAGGATGTTATTATAAATGGGAGGTGGGAATGTTAAATGAGATGTTATAATGATTATTGATGCAGAAATGCTCTGGATAGTTCATTAAGATTTCTGAATCTAATATGGTTGTTCAGATTTTTGGTTTGTTTTAAAGTTTCAGTTTTTGTAAATTTGCATTTATTTAGTGTAATGGATTTCACTACACATCAATTGTATCAAAGCAACAACCACAACCATGAAAGCTTACTACTTTCTATTGGGAAGATCTTTGGCAATTTGACGAGCAAGGCCATGTAGGAGGCTTATCTACCACTGATGACGACATCTATTGTTAGCATCCTTGTAACTAATTTTTGTTACACAAAATTTTGGATAATGCATGGGTAAGAGAAATAGAGTAGAACATAATAATAGTTTGAGGATTTAAATACAACACCAGCATAGATTCAAGTGCAATATTGTCTAGAACATAATAATGGATTGAAAGAATTGAACACAACCAGCATAGAGTTGAATGTAATATTGCTTTGAAGATTTCTAAGTGCAACCTACAGCTTTTGACATTATCTTTGTTCCTGGAAGAAGACTCTATCAATCCAAACAGCCAAAAAAAGCAAGGTAATATATGTGCAGAAAATACTTCCATGTCTTCTGAAAGAAAAGCGCCTCTCAGATACACTATTTGTTTGTTTTCCCTGAAGATGCTAGTCACTAATTTTGCTGTTATCGAAAAGAAGTGTCTGCCACCATTAGAATTGACTTTGGGAAACACAGTTCATGAATTGTAGTAAGCATGTATAACGGCTGCTCCAATGAAAATTATTTAAAAAGAAAAAAAATGATAGTTCTTTCAAAAATTTATTATATGGAAAATGAACCATTTTTTGCTTAGTTTCCTAAAATCCATGCAACTGCAATAATCAAAAGTTATCTAAACCTTTGAAGCCAACAAGAACAATTTCTACAACTTCCACTAGAAGTGTCAAAATACCCGTCTTATCTCCTACTAATCCTCAATTGCTTTTCATTAATTGTGCAGCAACGGCCAAAGACAAAGAATGGAAGAGCCAAGCGATCAAACAATTACAAAGATAAAAAAAAAAAAAAACAGGTCAGTGATATGTGATATGCACAGAAGAGCAATCATTTAAGTTTCAAGATAGTCAGGACAGTGATAAAACAGTAGTTTTGTTAGCGATATATATAAATCACTCACACAACCAAGGTCTGCCCATTGTCAAAACTAGCATTTTTTCAAATTATAATCAAAACAACTGAGAGTTCAATTTTACTGAAACGTCTTTCTAGATTGTAATCCAAGAGAGGTTTGAAATATGAGAAAATGAATCTACTAAGGCAAGGAAAAACAAATGTCAGAGTAAAAGAGCTGTACAAACCACTATGCACTTCAAAAGAAAAACGCTAAATATTTGAAGATGTAGCTGGATAGCCAAATCAAATAAAATTGAAATTTCTGCAACAAACTATGATTCAGGTAACCAGACATCCAAAAACAAAGTTGTTGACAAGAATAGCCTAGTCAACAATAAAAATAAGAGCAAAACTGAGATTCCAGCAACCACTGAAATTTGTTTTGGCAGATAAATGCAACCCAATCAAAGAAACTATAATAAACTTCCAAGCTTAATTTGACGCAGAAAAACATGTAAACCCCACAAACACACAATCTGGCCATGTTTTCGAATCAAGAAACTTACTTTTTATGCCGCTTCCCCCGCTTAGTGCCCCAACCCTCGAGCTTAGAGACCGGGCAGCCGCAGCGCGCTCGAAAAAGCAAAATGGCTCGGCCATTTGGGGGAGCCATCTTCCTAAGCTCCGACCTGAGGCACTCATAATCGGGATTGGCCTCGCTACCCCCTTTCCACGGCAATTTTTCAATGTCCTTAGACCCAGTCTTAACAAACACGTCCGTTTGCAATTGCAAATCGAACTCCATAGATTTCTTCAAACCCTTGCAGCCAGGCTTCCCACATTTTCTCGATCGGGCACCGCAGCAAACATCGACGACCCCTATAAAGAGTCCGAAGAAAAGGAAGAAGGCAAATACATAAGGAAAGGGGAATTGACGGAGCTGAAAATGGGAAGTAGAGAGAAGAAGGGAGAGGGAGTTGAAGATGTAGGAAAAGTAGGAGGTGAGAAGGAAGGTGCCGGAAAAGAGGACGAGGATGAGAATGAGAACATCGAGAGTGGCGGAGGGAGAATGCCGGCAGTGAAGGGAATTGGAACTGGAATTAGGGCCAGGGCTGGCCGATGATTTGGGGGTGGAAGCAGAAATCGAGGTGGAGGGCATGGTGGATTGGTGGTGGCGGTGGAGGAGGGGAGAAGAAGACTGCGCATGTTAGACTAGCGCCTTCCGTTTGTTTCGATTGAAAGCGAGGAAGCCATGAAGGAGACGATACGTGCGCATCTTAGTCCTTGGCGCGCATGGTAATATATGTCATGGTAGTCAACTGAGCCCCAGCAAGAACGTTGACTGATCTTCGTTTCACCTCTCCAATGCCGCCACGTAGTCTTGCATATATTAATGGATTCGTACCGGAGTGATGAAATCTCCGGACGGTCCACGGAGAGAGAAGCAGAGTTATGGATTCGTACGCCATGAATGCTGCCTTGGCCACTCGGATGCTCTCTCGTTCGACGCCGATCGGACCGGAGTTGAGGAGCGACATCGCTTTTGGAACGGCCTGGTGGTTCATCTACGCCGCCATATGCTGCTGCCTCGTCCTCTTCGCTGGTATGATGTCTGGTCTAACCCTTGGCCTCATGTCTCTCAGCCGCGTCGACCTTGAAATTCTTGAGCGCAGCGGCTCTACCTCCGAGAAGAAACAGGCTGGTTCGTCCTCCCCTGCATTCCCCTTTCTTTCTTACTTCAATTCAAACTCACTTGATCGGCTGAAATGAGCTAGAAGCTCTGCGATCACGGGGAATTCAGCTTTTTTAACCTGATCTTTATCTTTTTCTGTTCGAATTCTACTTCTATAAACGATTTGGACCGTGCGATCTGATTTCCTTTTTCCCCCTGTTGTAGCTACCATACTTCCAGTAGTTAGAAAGCAGCATCAGCTCCTCGTTACGTTACTTCTGTGCAATGCTGCTGCGATGGAGGTAATTTCCTTATTAATTGTGTTTCTGGCAGACGGATTCTCTCTTGCTTTTGATTTTCTCTGAAGTATATTTCTATATTAACCTTAAACCATGTTGTCTTTTCTCTCGTTAGTATTAAATTTAAGGATAAGATTGTAGTTTTTATGTCAATTTCATACCACCCTTGATCAGATTTTTGTTTTTTATGTTGAAATTTTGTTTTGCAGGCTCTTCCTCTGTATCTCGACAAACTCTTCAATCAATATATTGCTATTATTCTATCTGTCACTTTTGTGTTAGCTTTTGGGGAAGTACGTTGATTTTTCTCTTTAATGAAATGTTTAGGTTCGCTTTGAGTTAATTATAGGTGGCAACGAATTCTCTTTGCTTTCTTTTCTTGCCAGGTCATACCGCAGTCAATATGTTCTCGGTATGGACTTGCTGTAGGGGCCAGTTTGGTGTGGGTTGTACGAATCTTGATGATAATATGCTATCCAATCGCCTATCCCATTGGGAAGGTACTGTTTTAGTTAGTGAAAATAAAGCTTGTATATTGATATTTTGTGTCAAGCATTGTTTTGATTATCAGTGCAATAATTTCTAAAAGAAAAAATTTATATCAGATCCTGGACTGCTTATTGGGACATGATGAAGCATTATTTAGGCGTGCTCAGTTAAAAGTTCTTGTCTCCATCCATGGCCAAGAGGTGAAGTCAAGCCACTGGAGACTTCAATTTCTGTGTTACCTTCTTAGTTTTGTTTTCTCAATGTTTTTAATTGTGTTTAGGCTGGAAAGGGTGGTGAACTTACCCACGATGAGACAACGATTATTAGTGGAGCTCTCGACTTGACTGAAAAGGTAATGCCTGAAATGGAATTATTATATTGTTTTTCATCTACTGGCCGTTCACATTTCAGGTAAAAATAGGAAAAAGTTTGGTTGATTTAGTATGCATTAGGTTGGGTTTTGCCACAAACTACTATGCTTTGGTGCATGATTTCAAAATGATTCAGGGTGAAAGGGGACTCAAACTTGTGTTATAATGTAGCAAAAATTTTCATGGCAAGTTCATACTGGTCGAATTAAACTGTTCTTCCATAGCTGTTAAAGGGATGGGTTTTTTCTTCGACAGATTTTTGCTGTTATGATTTTGACTTGCGCCTTTGCATTTTTACCATCATTTTCCATCGTGGATTTCCTTCTCATCATCATTTACTACCCCTGGCTATAGAGAACGATCATCAGCTGATAAAACTCGTTTTCACATAGTTATATTTTAACAGATAGCTGAGGTGGCTATGACACCGATAGAGTCAACCTTTTCCTTGGATGTGAATTCAAAATTGGACTGGTTAGCGCATTCATGGCCTATCTGGCTGTTTATCATTTTACTTTCCTCGTTGTGTTATGTTGTAGCATATTATTAATATGTGGATGATAAGCTATTATGACCAAGAACATTGCGATCTTTCATAGAGCCGCAATATTTGAGCACAAGTTGCTAGCTATACACACTTGAAATCTGCTTACCAATGACCTTATTCCTATATAATTCTACAATTTTCCACATCCATGTTTACGGGATTTCAAATAACTGTGAAACATCTACAAAATATGCTAGTGGAGTTGTTTTCTGTTTCATAGTTTGGAGGGTATTTTCTTTTTGTAAATGTACAAAATTCAAAATGGTCATGAATGCTAGGTATGCTTCTATAAGTTGAAAACTCTTACATGGAATAAACCTATCTAATGATTTAGGAATTAATATCTTCCAACAGCTACTTGTTTTTCGCAGTTGGCTTGGGTAGAGCTCTGGGAAATGCTTTTATTGCTTCACTTACCTGTCTTATTATTCTGTTAAACTAAATTGCTTGCATAGGGAAGCAATGGGAAAAATTCTGGCTCGTGGTCATAGCCGAGTTCCAGTCTATTCTGGGAATCCAAAGAATATTATTGGCCTTCTTCTAGTAAGTTTGGCTAATCACGTTTCCAAGCCATATTTTAAAGTTGATTCTTAATAAAATCTATACCTTTGCATGGATCAGGTCAAAAGTCTTCTTACTGTTCGACCTGAAACAGAGACACCAGTCAGTGCTGTTTCAATTAGAAGGATCCCCAGGTCAAAAAATTAATAAATTGAGATTGTAATAATGTTCTCTCTCTTAATTGGAACTAATAAAATAATTGTTAAGGACTTACTTCATGGCTGTGCAGGGTTCCATCGGATATGCCACTTTATGATATATTGAATGAGTTTCAAAAAGGAAGCAGTCATATGGCAGCTGTGGTGAAAACAAGAGGAAAAAGCAAAATTCTTCCACCAACAATGGATACAGAAGAAGCTGAAGAAAAAATAGTGATAATTGGTGACACCCAACTTACTACTCCTTTACTAAGCAAGAATGATGAGAAATCCAATAGTGTTGTAGTTGACATCGACAAAACTTCCATGCCAACCACCATAAGCAGGCAAATTTCTAGTGATGTCACTACAGTTGTGTCAAAAGAGGATATTGAAGATGGAGAAGTTATTGGTATCATCACCCTCGAGGATGTGTTTGAGGAACTTCTGCAGGTTCAGCATCTCAGCTCTTTCTTGGAATTATTTTGGACCTTGATTATGAAATGAACTAAATGCCAGCTATTATTTTTTTCCTTTTTATGAAATAGGAAGAGATTGTGGATGAAACTGATGAATACGTTGATGTTCACAAAAGGTATGAATTTAGCCCCTTAAGAACTCAGTTAAGAAAGTATGTTCACGAATGAATGAGAATTGTTTTTTTATTCTGTCCAATTTACAGAATTCGAGTGGCTGCAGCAGCTGCTGCTTCTTCTGTGGCAAGAGCGCCATCGGTCAGGAGACTAACTGCTCATAAAGGACCTGTAAGTTCATCTTGGGCTTTATTCTATAGCTGCTGTTTCTATTCGATTTCTATCATGATTAGTTGATACCAAGGTTGATGATTATTATGGCTAGAACTTTGTATCCATTACACTGTTAAATTTCCATCTAAATTTCTCAGGGCGGCCTGAATAAGCCGGGCCAAAATCCGAAGAAACCTGCGGCAGATGACTCTGTAAAATCGCTGGGGACCTCTGCTTAGTGCTTCGTTTTTTCCTAGAAATGGATCTCCATTTGCAGCACATACTCTATCGATAAAATGAAAACCTACCGGTGAATGGAATATGCCTCCTTCGAGTTCTTATGTACGGTATGTCGCAATCACGGACAAAGGGAAAGGTGAGATTCTTTAAGATTTTGGCCAAGTTATATATCAAAAATGTCCCACCAAAGTTGGTGCAGACTTGATTGTTGGGGTTTTGTTGTTTATAAAATATCTTGGAAGAATTTCAAGTTTGTAAGATTACATCTATTATTGATCCCAAATGTTTGTTATGATGTAGTATGCATGCAACGTTGCACCAACTTCTCTAAATTGCTTGTATTGCTACTCCGCAGAGAAGGATTTCCTCATAAGATTGTGATCGTACGTCACGATTTTCCCGGCAATATTTTTGCCCCACTTTTTGATGCAGTCAGAAAGTAATCTAAGGTCCCTCTCATTTATATTCGTACTGTTGGAGTTTGCGATTACAAGTTCGAACATAGTCTACAAAACGAGAGTTAAAATGGGAATGTAAAAGAAAAAAGGAATCACATAGAACTAAAATGGAAAGAGAAAAGAAAAGATTTTTGAAGCTTCAGGAGGAACTCAGCCCATGAAAAGATGACAGGTGGCAGTCCATGAATTGGACAACTGTCTGCCTGCCATCCACGTTGAACCTTTCTTGTTTTTCAATTGAACTCCTCTCTTTCATGAGAATTCTTGTTCTCAAAAGCATCAAACTACACAACCTCATGAAATAACTGCCATGGGCAGTGTTTTTACAGATATAATTAGAGGAACTGATCGATTCATAAGATGGTTCCGATATATGCTGATGGATCAGTAAGATCATGGTTTTCGTTCAAAAAGAAAATTCAAGATAACCATGGAAGAACCTGCACTTCAGCACTAAGCGCAAAGGAATATGTTTAATCTGGCTGTTAAGAAGCTTGAGGTAGAGATATTAGTATCCAAAATCCCAAAAGATATGGAGATTCAAAAACTGAGCTCAATCTGACAACTACCGGAGAAGAAGTAGATACAGTCAAATAAGTACCTATCCATCCCAGATTTGTATTCTGAAAGCTGATCCGAGGCTTCTCCCGATCCAAAGGAGGAACCCGAGAAAAAATGGTTAGCTGGAACAGGAAAAAAACAGGTATCATCGACAGAATCACCACCTGGAAATTTCTCTAGAAACTGTCTTTCCAAGAGTGCTTGTGCCAGCAAAGAAGCATGGAGATGCAAACCCTCATTATGCACAACTTACCCTTTTGCTGTTTTACTACTCTCTTCCATTTTTCAAATCTCTCTCTTCTCATCTCCTTCACTGTCTTTTATTTCTCGTTTTTGTGCAGTTGAGTCGAAGTTGAGGCTGCCGAGGTTATTTGCGACCTTAAAATCCAAATGCTGGGAGACTTGCATGTACAAATGACATCCACATTTGGACTCTGGGTCCCATTCTTTTCATATCTTCATGGCATACAGCAATATAACCTCTCTCTCTCTCTCTCTCTAGAAATTCAAGTTGAACATCATTTTCAGGTAAGTATTGCCTGACAAGGATGAGTATAATGCAGCATGTTAAATCATTGTTGGGGCAAAACATGAGCCTTATCTTATCTGCTACAGCCTACATCTACCCCATGTGTCATTTCCTTTTCATTGACCACCATATTCCCTTCTATCTCTACGTAAGATAAAGGACAATATATCATCTCGAGGGAGAGTCGACTGTTCTTCAAAAACCACTATGAAAAGAATGAGCGAAGACTCCAAGAATTTCAGAGAAAAACCGTACCCAGACAGAGCCTCGCATGTTGTTTGTTCGTTTGTCTCTCGCACAAGATGAACAGGAAAGCGTTTGAGAAATAAAAGGTGGAGAAGGAAAGCTTGCTTTTCTCGTCCATGGACGTGAAAGCAAGAGGATCGAAGATAAGATCCGAGATGCAAGATTGTGGACCTTGGAGATTAAGGGTGCAGATATCCAGCTAGTGAGGATCAAAATGAAATGGCCGGGACTGGTTTCGGCCCCACTCCCAGTCCCAGGGTTAGGCTGCTCTTGATCACGTACGCGATGGATGACATGACTCAGAATCCAGTTTTATCAGTCGCGGGACGACTAATGTAAGCCCTTTGGCTGCTTCTAATGACTCATCATACATGAAAAGGGAACAATGAAATACGCTTCGGTTTTAAATTAAAAAATAAAAATAAAAAAACTTTCTTTTATTCTAATTAGTTGTGTTTTCAAGTTTGAGTTTTAAGGAACCTCATGACCCTTGCTCAAGCATCCTCCTTCTATCTGCTACTTCTCTCTTTGGAAGTGCCAAAAACCACCTCCGCGTGTCGTCCAAGATCGTTCGCATACTTGGTCAAGTTAAACTTTTCAGCCTCAAGAGCCTCCTCCGATAATCTTTGCCTATTTTCCGACCGCTGACTGCTTTTCAAGAGCTCCAAACCATCCTCCTCTCCTCTCAAAATTCGAACAACCTGTCCAACAATGCTTTACCACATTAACTACACAAGAAAGTGTGAAAACTAGAACTAATCCGAGCAAAAGAGTGTGAAAATACATGACTCATTCGAGGGCGGTCGACCGCAGACTGATGAATGCACATGGAAGCAGCCACGAGCATGCGGTTCATCTGTTGCACGTTGAAGGCACGATCAAGACACGGATCGGTGAGCTCCTCGATATTCAGATGGGCAATATGAGGTTTGGCCTGATGATAAAGCCAATCAGAGTGTGCTTCAAGAGCTTATTAGTGTTTAGTCCGAAGATGGAAGATAGTAAAACGACCGATCATACCCACATCACGAGGCTACGCTGCGAGGCGTCCAAAGATTGGCGTCCGGTGATTAGTTCTAAAAGCAGGACGCCAAATGCATACACATCAGTTTTTTCATCAACCATTCCATGCATGAAGAACTCTGGAGGAAGATATCTACCCAAGAAAAGATGGAGGAATCACCAAAACAAAACTTGAAACATAAAGCTGAGCGATTGGAAGTAGTTACCAACCCAAATGTGCCTTCGAACTTCGATACAACGTGGTGAGTCCATTGATCAGGCAGCCACTTCGCAAGCCCGAAATCACATATCTGAGTAGAGTAAGAAATCAATCTTAGAAATTGAACGATAAATGAAAAAAAATCACGAGCAGATGATTCAATCTATATCATCATCGATAACAATCATAATTTTTTGACAGTAGCGTACGCTTCACACCGAGATCTAAAAATTGTGAAAAAGCATTAAAATCTTCTCATTCTAGACTTCATATCTTGTGAAACCTGAGAAAAAAACAGCACACCTGAGGCTCAAAATCCTCAGAAAGCAATATATTGGAAGGCTTGATGTCTCTGTGTATTATTCTTCTTTGACAGCCTTCATGAAGATAAAGAAGACCATCTGCAATGCCTAAAGCAACCTTATATCTGATTCCCCAATCAAGCCTCTTCCTATCTCCTTCATCAGTTGTTGAAAATGTAATCAACAAAAAATGGTCGCAGTTGAAACCCGTGCTTCAAAAACGATGAAAATTACCGTAAAGGATCGAAGCGAGGCTCCCATGAGGAGACAAGTGAAGAACAAGATGCATTCCGCCTTCGATCCCATAACCGATAACATTTGCAATATTTGGATGATCAACATGAACTATAATTCCAAGCTCTGATAAGAAATCTGCAGTCATTTCTTCTTGGCTTCCTCTTGTAAGCCGCTTAACTGCAACCAGTTCCCCATCCTCCAATTCACCTTTGTAAACTTCAGCATAACCCCCTTCCCCGATCAGATTTTCTGAGCAGAACAGAAACATATGAAGAATTATCAGCCAGAATTCCTGAAAAAAAAAGCAACAAGATCGACAATGATGGATTAGGTCTTAGCACAGACCGTGTTTGAAGTTCCCAGTGGCAATTTGTAGCTCAAAGAGTGAGAAGTTCTTCCATGAAGATTTGAAGCAGGAAAAGTTAGCATCTAAGGAACAAGTTTTGACGGGAGAGTTAATGGGTGGAATCGAATCAGATGGAAATCTTCTGCTTTTTCTTCTGGTGAGTTTGGGGACACCTTTGAGAGGAGGGAAGATTTTCAATGGAGGAAAGGATTTGAGAGGAGGGAAAGTTTTAAGAGGAGTGAAGGTGGGAAAGATCATGTCGGATCCTTTTTTCAACAACCGGAAGAAGCCATTCCACTGTGGCGTTGTTCTTGAATCAGACTGGCTTTCTGAGTCTGAACTGCTGGCTTTTGAAGAAGAAGCTGATTCAGATTCTAAGCTTCTCGAGCAATCCTCGAGAACTCCTCTGGGAGAACAATCTTTGTCTTCCGAATCCAAGAATCTCAAATCTGGGTTTAGAACATGAAGCCGTTGAAATGAAATGGCTCATTGTAGCAGGTTTTGAAGAAAGCAAAATTACCTTCGCTGGAAAAGGAATAGGATAAACAAAGCCGGCGCGATCTGCGGCCTGAGACAATCTCCTCTGCCTCATTTACTCTTTCGCATGCTTTGTCTTCTGCGGCAGCGCTGCAGAAACTATTGCTGCTCGAAGCATTAACGCAATCAGCCATTTTTATAGCTCAAAATGCAGAAAAATGAATGTAAAAAGCAAATAAACAAAACCCAGTTGCGGAAGTATTTCAAAGATTAACCATATGGTCGCAAAATCCAGACCTTCCTTGTTCTCAAACAACATTATAGCATTATAACAGGCGAGTACTAGAGAGAGACGGCAAATAAGACACGATTACTGTAAGACATAGAAAGAAGAAAGCAAAAATGGACCACAATAACAAACCATGAAGAAACGGAAGATTGTCGGCCGATATGCATTCGTTTACAGAGGTGGAAAAACCCAGAAGAAAAAAGAAAAATAGAAAGAGAAAGGGTAAGAAAGAAGGTTAAAAACGAAAGAGAGGAAAGCTAAAGCTCGCCCGAATTTAGCTATGGAGCGAAGAATGATGCTCCAAAATCGGAAGATTAAACGGCAAAGTTGGGCTACCTGAATCGGATCAGATTGAAGGTGCAACGCAACAAGAAATGAATAGCAAGGAAGAAGAGGCTATAAATAGGAAGCTCAGAGACGCCTTTCTGTAAACTAAAAACAGAAACAATCTCAACGATAAAATAGCTTGAAATCTATTCAAATGGCTGCATGGATTTGCAGAAGTGCGACCATGCATCAAATTTCATCCTCCGTCCAGCAACCAAAAAACCAAATTGCAGAACTCTAATTTCACGGCCAACAGAGCAGACGTTGGAGGCCGGAGGCGGAGCCAGAGCATCCCCAAGAAAGCTGGCAGAGGAGGCAACACAACCAAGTGACAAGCCCATGCACATTAACGTCCACTAAACCAACGAGCTCTGTGCCTGTTGGGGAAGCAAGTAGGGTGGTTCCAAAGAGACAATCAAAGCTGGAACAAGAAGAAACCAAAGTTGCTCCATCTTCTTCATCTTCGCCATTCTAAGTAAATGTAAAAGCTTTCAAAAAAGAATAAACTTGGAAGACAGTAAGATTCTCCGTGAGTCAACCACGTGGACTACTCCAACTGGTCTACCATTAACGACTCCGTCCAGTCAGTGGAAGTGGGCTTCAACCAAGCCCACCATTTCTGCTTTAAATATCATCTGGTTTTTTCAAGCGGAGACGACGAGGACGAGAGAAAGCACGTAGGGAGACTGGGGAGAGGGGTTTCTCTCTGCGTCCATCTTTTTCATTTCCTAAATCTTCAGATCCTTCCGCATTCCATCCCCATGGGCACTGAAATTTTGCGGCCTCTGAGTCTTTTTGAGGAGCGCATGGGAGCTCCTCTTGTTGAGCTTTGGCGTTCTGGCTCTTATCGAAATTACGAACATAATAGTTGTAACAATAGATCTAACAGGAAGCCGGCAGTTCGATCGAATCGGCCGGAGGACAGAAGACGCAACCCCTCGATTTGCAGAAGATTGAGCGAAGATGACGAGAAAATGGCGAAGGTGACGATCTTGAAGCGAGGCCAGTCGCTCGATTCGAAGATCGGGAGCGACGGTGCTAGAAGAAAGGATAGGGATGATTTGGCACTTTGCGGCACCGAGAAGATCGGTCCGGATCCAGAAATGGTCCCAAAGCAGATCCGAATAGTGGATACGAGGTCGGCGGTTGGCGGAAAGGGCGAGGTGTACGCGGGATCAGGTTTCTCGATGTCTCCGTCCCCGAGATTCGTTCCTTTGCCGTCGTTCCAGAAGAAAAGGCTCGGGTGGAAGATGGACGACGAGTCGGCCACGAAAGACCTCCGGCGATTGCTCCGGCTGGATGCCTGAGACTGTATAGAAATAGAAGGTTGGTTGCTTTATTTGGGCCTGTATCTCCTCCGCCGACCGCGTTCAGGTCTGAGCCGTCCGTAACTATCTTTTCAAAACGGGGCAGATCTGAAAATAAGAAAAGCTCAGGTGCACTTGTGATATCATGCGTTGTTATGGGGGTGTATTCGTATTATTTGAAAAGGTGCATGCAAGTACCGTCGTCTTGTTTGTGGAGAGTTAAGAGCCCAACTTCGTGTTCTGAAATTGAATCAGATAATTCAGCGTCCATATTATTTTGGAACGGATTCTGTTATCGTCTCTGCTATATTTAGAGCAGCGTCTTTCCTTAGTTAAAACAAAAGCTCCAACAATGGAGCTTATGACTCGTATAATCCGTCCATTTGCTCTTCCACAAATTGGGAAATGGGAAACAAGAAGAACAGTGAATCAGCGGAGGCGATTTTCTCTTTCTCGTATTTCTTCCTCGTTCTTTCTTCTCTTCTTCTGATATTTGTGCTCGTGTGTCCAGGAAGTGGTCGCGGAGTACGGCATCCCCATGTATTGCAACGCCTGCGAAAGGCTCGTCGCCAAAACCATCTCCAGATTCAAAGGTCGGTGCCCGATGAGCTCAGATAACGCCAATGTTGGACCCGGAAGCACGAAACTAATCCGTTTGATTTGGTGGAAAGGGGTGGAGCGATTCGTGACGGACAAAAAGCGGCACAAGGTGGGGGTGTGGGGCCAGTTCGATCCCGCAAAACTTCTCAAGAAACTGAGGAACAAGACGGGGAAGCGGGTGGAATTGGCGGAGAGGGAAGAAGTCGCGTCAAACGACACCGTTGCAGACCTTACTCTTCAAATACCTGAAGACGATCCGTACGTAGTCGTGTTTAGCGATGAAAACACAAATTCCTGCATGATTTTGTAGCACAAAATATTGATGCCTAATTATATTTCTATTTGATGCACATAGTTGGGATTCGTTTCAAGTGTGCCAGATGTTAGAGTCTGAATTTTTTACCCATGGTTAATGGTAATGTTTACTGTTTAATTTAATGTTTAATGTTTAACGTTTAACGAAGGAAGAAGAAGCTTCCCCTCCATCGCCATTCGCCACCGATCAACGCGAAACTCCAATTCCGATTCTCTATGCTCCGACATTAGCTTTCTCTCTCGAATTCCCTCATCTTCTCCAATGCGTCGCAGCGATCTCATCAATTCCTCCCTTCCAGACGAGCTTCTCTTTGAAATCTTTCGCCTAATCGACTCCAAGTCCACCCGCGACGCCTGTTCTCTCGTCTGTAAGCGCTGGTTCGACCTCGATCGGCTTTCTCGCACCTCCCTCCGATTGAGCGCCACTGGCAAGCCTGATCTCTTCGTCACCCTCCTCGCCCGGCGTTTCGTCAATGTCACGAGCGTCCGCATTGATGAGCGTTTGTCTATCTCCGCCTCCTCTCTCCCGGTAATACACTTCCCCGTGCCCTTCTTTTGTAGTTTCATTTCGTTTTAATTTTGGATTTGTCGAATTTGAGCTTTCAAGAATTATTTAAGAACGCCTTCTTTTATGGCGAAATGATGTTTCCTTCGTGTTTATTTCACTGGTGGTGGATGAAACTGACTACTCCAATTGATACGTAAAACATGCCTACTGGTAATCCTTATGCATTTGATGAAGCTTCATCATTCTGAGATATAGCTGACGGGGTGAAAATCTCTTAGTTTGTTCCTGACGTTGTCTTCAATATTAGTTTTCGAAGCATCCGTGATAGGGATTTGACTTAATGAAATTCTGTTTCCAGAGTTGAATTTCCATCTTTTCTAGGTCACAATCAATAGAGAAATTAAAATCACCAAAACAGTTATGGGATAATTTATGCAGGGAAGAAGGCCCCGCCTTAATCATCCCACGTGTCCTCGTAAGCGAAAACATCTTGCAGAGAAGAAAGTAGAAGAAGGAGACCCGATGGATTTATGTTGCTTGTCAGATTCTGGGTTGGCTATCATTGGTGACCGCTTCTCCAAGCTTGAGAAGCTGAGCTTGATTTGGTGCTCTAATTTTTCAAGTCAAGGATTAATGTCCCTTGCTGAAAAGTGTGTACTTCTGAAATCTTTGGATCTGCAGGTAATTTTTTTTCTTATGAAAATTTTCCCAATCAACTCATGGTACATCAAGTCAGCATCAAGGTTTTGGCTAAAAAAAGAGAAAATTTATCACTGCGATTTACATCAATAACGTTGTGATCAAGATTGATTGTTTCTGAAAGTGTCCCAATTAGTCTCGAGTAAATAAAGAAGGATGCTCTAGTATATTATTTCCACTTTTGTCGTACAAGACCTCGTTGATTTTCCAATATGATTGTCTTTTGTAATTAGCATTGAATACCCAGTTGTTTTTTTCAGCAGGTTTTAGTCTGTTGACTCCTGATTACAGTTCTTTTCACGCTCATTTCATGTGGAAATTTCTCTGTATATTCTCTCACTACAAGTGGTTGTCTTGTTTCTCTAAAAAGGGTTGTTATGTTGGGGACAACGGAATAGCTGCTGTTGGAAAGTTCTGTAAACAACTTGAAGATCTTAATTTGCGTTTTTGTGAAGGCTTGACTGACAATGGGATGGTTCAAGTAGCCATTGGTTGCGGAAAATCATTGAAAACTCTTGGTATAGCTGGCTGTGCTAAAATTACCGACATTTCATTACAGGCTGTGGGATGTTACTGCAAATCTCTTGAGTCACTGACATTGGACTCTGAGTTCATTCTCAACAAAGGAGTGATTGATGTGGCCAAAGGGTGTCATTTTTTGAAAATTTTGAAGTTGCAATGTGCTAATGTTACAGATGAAGCTCTGATTGCTGTTGGAACTTCCTGTGCGTCATTGGAGGTGTTGGCTTGTTTTCAGAATTTCACTGACATGTACGTTTCTTTGTTAGAATCTGTCCTTTTCCCTGAGAATATTAAACAATATAAAGTAGAGAAAAGGGATCGAATTGCACCTATATATGATCAGTTTTATTATTTTTCCTGGAACTGGGTGTTAATGTTTACAAAAGAAACTGTTCCGATGTAGTTAACAAAACTTTAAATAAAATATATGCAACAATAGAAACTCTGTAAAAGAAATTCTTTATTTTTCGTTTGCATCATTCATCTGCTTGTCTTTCAGGGGCTTAGCAGCCATAGGGGTTGGTTGTAAGAAGTTAAAGAACCTCATTCTATGCGATTGCAATTTCTTGAGCGACACAGGATTAAAGTCAGTGGCTGCTGGTTGTGAGCAACTGACACATCTTGAAGTCAATGGGTGCCACAAGATTGGAACTGTTGGACTTGACTCCATTGGAAAATCTTGCCCGTATGTTTTCTTAAATCTTAAAAGTGTCTGTTTGTGATATTGTACAATGTGTTGACGTGATAGCAATGATTACTTTTCCTGGTTTTGGAATCGACACTAACTTTCCTGATGGAGCTTCACTTGAGTTTATTTTCTCTCCTTTGACCACCATTTAAGTTTTTTTTACCCAGAAAAATGTTCATGATTATTTATATGATGAAGCTGGATGTTTGCGTTTTGAGGATATGATACTAGTTTTTCTTTACAAAATCTGTTGTTGCTTCCCATTTTTTTTGTTCTATTATTGTGCATTCCTACTTTCTCAATACAATTTTCGTCTGTCGATGACAAAAAATGAAGAGTTAATTTGATTGCAGGTATCTCACTGACTTAGCCTTACTGTACTGCCAAAAGATAGGTCACAATGGCCTTCTCGGGGTTAGTAGCGGCTGTAAGTTTCTGCAATCTCTTCACTTAGTTGATTGCTCAGCTATTGGTGATGAAGCCATTTGCAGCATCGCTAAAGGGTGCATTAGTCTGAAGAAACTTCACATTCGTCGATGTTATGAGGTTTCTTATCTCTTCCCGATCCTGTCTCTATATTCCTGCTTTTTTTAATGCCTTTCTATGTTGTTTTTCTTTTTTCTACATTGGTTTATTTTCCATCCATTCATCAAGGTCATATGTTTATATTCTCTTTAAAGTAGATTGGGAGCAAGGGACTTATAGCTGTTGGTGAGAACTGCAAGTTTCTCACGGATCTGAGCCTGAGATTCTGCGATAGGTACAAAAAATTATTTTTGACCATTTTTTCTTTAATATTTATTTCCAGGAGCCTTTAATTCTCAATCCATTTCTTTCTGCATGAAGTTAAACATTGAACATTGCTAACTTTGTCTGGAGTGTGAGTGAGCTGGATTGATTTACTTTCTAGGATCGGGGATGATGCTCTCATCGCTATTGGCAATGGTTGCCCGCTCCAATATCTAAATGTTAGTGGCTGTTATAATATTGGTGATGATGGAATTGTAGCCATAGCAAGAGGTTGCCCTGAACTCAGATACGTAGACGTTAGTGTTCTCAAGGTTGTTCTCTCGCCCCCAGGCTATATCTATCTGCCTTATCCTTTTATATTTCTGAATATGCTTATCTTGGTCTGTATTCTTTTATATTTCTGAATATGCTTTTCTTGGTCTTGGAAGGAATCCGTAAAAGGAAAAAGCATCAATGCTTAGGTTACCGTTGCACCATTAGTATAGGAAAATGTCTCTATTTCAACAATCAAGGCCTCTGGTTTCTTGCTGATAAAAAAAGTCCCGTAGTTTATGAAAGCTTAGCAAATGGGAGTTGAATTCTTATGGAATCAACCATTAATTATGACTAAAATTGAAACAGTTTTCTGGCCTCTTGGGTTACCCATACCTAATTTTTGCAAAGATAATCTTTCCATCAATCTCTTTTAAGATTATACTGAGAACAATGACATGATTTCTTTGCTTTTCTATTCTTCCAGGGAGCCAGCTCATTTATATAATTATAATTATTTGATTTTTATTTTTATATTAAAGTTGAGTAATCGGTTGTTTCATGGTGGCAGAAGTTGGGGGATTTGGCAATGGCGGAGCTGGGGAAGGGGTGTCCTCTGCTGCAAGACGTAATAATATCCCATTGCTCGGAGATAAGTGATACGGGGATTGCCCATCTGGTAAACAATTGCAGGATGATGGAATCTTGCCACATGGTGTATTGCGCCGGTGTCACTTCGGCCGGAGTGGCCACCATTGTTTCAGGCTGCCCCAACATAAAGAAGATCGTGGTCGAGAAGTGGAAGGTCAGCGAACGAACCAAACGCAGAGCCGCCCACATTCTATCCTACCTCTGCGTCGACCTTTAAAAGGCTGGAATCCCGCTCCTTGGCTCACTAAATTCCGCATGATGTCGGGTCTTCTGTTTTTGTTTTCGGCTATTTTCGCACTAGGAGGGGCCGATGTAATGAATGATCCTTTTGTAGTTCTTCTTTGCATACAAAGAACCTGTCGTTTATTTATCGGCAATACCACCCAACCTTTGATACGATTCAAAGAGACAAGAGGGCCATTCGTGCAACTTATTACCGGTCTATTTCTTGAAATATGCGACTATTTGTACCTTACCTTAAACTTAGCTATAATTTTATCGGGTATCATATTTTGCTAAATGTTTCGTCAGTTGCTTCCTCTTCATCGATACCGTTGATCTAGCTTTGTTGGAGTTGTTTCGTCTTCATCGACACCGTTGATTTAACTTTCTTGGCATATATTTTCGCGTTTAATTTTCAGCAAAATGGCCTAATTAGTATTACGATGCATAGAAGGGTAGTTTCGTACTTTTGAGTGGAGAGCTCCGTTGGGATTCTTAGGCAAATGAAGTCAGCGTCGGCGTCGGAGTATTTTGCAGGAAATTTGGTGAAAGCGTAGGATCCTCAATATGCCGTCCGGCTGCAGTGTGAGGGCCGTATGGATCCTCAACAACTCTCATCTCGTTCTCTTCTCCAGGTCGTTTATCGCCTCTTCTTCTTTTTTATTTTCTTAGCGATTCTTCCTTTCTATGCGCCGCGTTTCTCTTCTCCCAGATCCCATTCCTTTCGGATCGCCTTGTCTCGGGCCATCCGTGTCTTTTTCCATCAGCCGAGGCGATAAGATGTTGAAAAACTTCTTTTAATGATTGTAATTCGCATGTTGTTGACGCGCATTTGGGAGAGTCACTTAGATGGATCGAATGGTCGTACTTGTGTGAATCGCGGCTAATTCAGATGAAAATTAATAGAATTTTCTTGCCCTCTGATTCCCGATCGATTTATTCGGCCTATAGTTGATTTGACTGGTTTTACAGGAGGTTTCCTGTGGTAGAAAGGAGATGGCGGGAAGCATGGAAATGCGAGAATGTAAGCTATGGTCCAGATGAGCTTCACAACAGTATAGCAGATACACTTCCTACGGATTCAGAGTTAGCTGCCGCTTTTAGCGAGAGAAGAAAAATGTACTGGATAAAGATGTGACTTTCATCCACACGTTTGGGTCACATTTTTTATTCTGTTATAATGATCTTGAGTTCTATTCCAATCCATCCCTTGTTGATTTACATTTGTCATTTTAGAAGATTTGAGCTAATATGCACCCACACTTATTGGCTATCTCATATATAAATAATTGGAGACTCCACCCACCGTATCAGGTACATAGAATTTAGGAGACATGTAACTCTAATGTTACCTTGAGATTATATGGAGCATGTTCTTTGGAGTTTCCAGGGTCAGCCATTTTCTTCCAAAAAAAGGCTCCAGAAAAATTAGTCAAGGTTCAAACCACGATGATAGATTATATCACTCACAAAATGATGTATCAGATTGTATCTATTATAGGACTGGTTATTATAATTGTCTCTGAAATGAAGGTTGAAGGCTGACGTAGTGAAGGTGAAGGTTGAAACTATGCTGATAGATTAGTCTATGTGTGCATCAGTATCTTGTTATATCTAGAAGTTTCTTTTCATTTACTCTGATTCCGATGACCCTTCTAGTTGATTATACCTTCTCTTTGTTGTTTGAATGTTTATTCATGCAGCGAAGGTTCTGTCCGGGGGTTTGGCGTTCGTCTCTATCAGTCAGCTGAGGGATCAGATTCTTGGATTGATGATCCAATGACTCGATATATTATTGGCCTTCATGTGAAAAAAGAAGACGTAGAAGATGATAAGCTTTTGTGGCCACTGATTTTGCACACAAGGGGCCAATATTGTATTCTTATATTGCCATTAGTCGAACCCAAACATGTGATTTCATATGCAAGATTATGCAAGAGATCAGACTGTGGAAACTCCGTTGGAGGGGATAGTAATTTGTCATCACTACTGCTCAATGTTCCATCCATCACAGGGTAGGGTAAGTTATAGCAATGAACTTCTTTGCAGGAGACCTTTTTTTTCTTGCTGATTGCTTGTGATTCAGATTTTAGATCCGTTGTTCAATGTCTTTTTTAATACTGATTTTGGAAGTATTTTGTATTCTGTCAAAAAGTAATTTGCTTGTGGATGGTTTCCTCAACGTCTAACTCTATTTTGTAACTCTAGTGTTGTTGCCTATTTATGCTCACTTGTAAATAATAGTACACAATGTGGTAACAAAAATGATCCAGTACAAGATATTCTTATTTGATATTGATTCTTCTTATTCATCTTGATGCCTTTTTTCATGCTTTGAATGATCAATTACCATTGGCTAAGAACAATGGCTATTTGTTCATCAAAAATCTTATTTTGATCAATCATTTCTATCACTTAACTTTTCAGCATTCATTTCAAATGAAATATCATATATACCATGAAGCTGTGGTTCTTGGATGTTTTCTATAGGAACAAGGAAGTTCCCATTATATCTTATCTTTTGAGGATTACAGCAAGTTTGATGTGTATGCAAAATCCTAAACATTCCCTTCTATAATGATATAGATCTCTTATGGTGGCTCATGCTATCGGCGATATAGTCACCGGTGATGTGCTAGAACCCGAGGTTGTGATGAGTGCATCTCCATCTGTTGGAGGATTGTTGGATTCTCTTACTGGGAGCATTGGGATATCAGGGATCTCTTCAAGGGCGAAACCTGGTCCAGTTGCATCTGCTGCCCCCACCAGCACTGCAGCTTTGGGAGCAGTTGCCTCTGACGTTCCAAGGCCATTGGACAAAGATGCTGTTCGATCTTTCATAAGCAGTTCATTGCCATTTGGTTAGTACCTTTGTGTTATGGTATTTCAAGTAAATTCTTCTTTGTTTGGTTGGAGGCTTGATCTACTTTGTCACTAAATTTTCCTAGGAACCCCGTTGGACCTCAGCTATTCAAATATATTTGCCATTAAAATTAATGGCTTTTCCTCATTAGATCTGCCACCAACAGATCTTAAGCAACCAGCATGGAAACCATATCTCCATAAAGGGAAACAAAGAATTGCATTTACTGTTCAGGAGACTATTCATGCTGCCATGTACGATCGGGATGAGATTCCTGATATTATATCCATTTCTGGTCAAATTAACTGCCGAGTTGACTTGGAAGGATTACCTGATGTGTCATTTCCTATGGCGGGATTGAGTGCAGCACATGTTGAAGGTTTATCATTCCATCCTTGTGTTCAAGTTCCACAACATGGTGTAGATAAGCATCCTGCTGTGATGTTCTCCCCACCTTTAGGAAATTTCATTTTAATGCGTTACCAAGCTTCTTGTGCATTTGCACCTCCAATAAAAGGATTTTACCAATTGTCAATGGTCTCAGAAGATAAAGGGGCCTTTTTATTTAAACTGAGCTTAATGGAAGGTTATAAATCTCTTACAATGGAATTCTGTACTGTGACTATGCCTTTCCCTAGAAGAAGGATCGTTTCTTTTGAAGGCACTCCATCAACTGGTACAGTTTCAACTTCAGATCATGCCGTTGAATGGAAAATCATAATGACTGGACGAGGACTTACTGGCAAAAGTTTGGAAGCAACATTTCCTGGGACAATTATGTTTGCTCCATGGCAACAACAGAGATTGCAGTCCTCTATTTCAGTCTTTGGAAATGCAGAGGATGATGATAGTGATTTGGAGACAGAAAATACAAACAATGTGGTGAACTTTGAGGAGTTTTTAAATAAAAAAATGAATAAGGATCTTCCTGCTGTTGATTTGGAGGAACCATTTAGCTGGCATGCATACAATTATGCTAAAGTACGCTCTTCGTTTGATATTTCATTTCTGTTAGTGGTCAGACCTTATTTTATCCAATTTATTTGCTTGTTATTCCAGTTATATGCTATTGCCTGAACCATGAGGGAATATATTCCATTTAATGTCCTATTTAATACAGAAGGGTGATCATTGACAAATCTTTTGAGTACCTGTCTGACATGCATAAATAGTTTTCTTTGAGTGAGCTGAATTTTATTTATTTTGCTGAACAAATTTTTCTGTCAGTTGATGGAGTTTTTTATAGGATATCTGAGAGATACATTTCCTATGACCCTTTTGTTGATGAGGTTAAAAGAAATTTGTTGATGAGCATACGACATAATGTGCATTTGCCTGTACTACTTCTTCAGTTGTTACCTTTTTTATGTTATGCATTTATTGGGGCCTTGGATTATTCACCATTAGTTGCAAAGTGGGGCATCAATCATGCTATTTGTTACAATTTAATTTTTGCATATATACTGCCTACATCACTGAAGAGATCATGGTGGCCAGTTAATGAATGATTTATCATATCTTTCCATTTTTGTTTGTTTTTTTCTGTCAGCTGGTATTACCTGGCCAGTTACTTTGTTAGTTAATCAATCATTTCAAGTAAAGTGAACCAGTTAAATGATGTAGTTTGGTCTCAGTTGATTTACTTTTAGTCTTAAACTCCATTTTTCTTACCTGGAACTTCAGGTATCATTCAAAATTGTTGGGGCTTCACTGTCTGGAACGTCTATTGATCCTAAATCTGTAAGTGCTAAAAAACTTATGTTTTGTTTTTTTATCATTTGAATAATGCTTAGATCCATATTACAGGAATCCAGAAGACATTATAGTGGTCTTGATTGTCTGAATCACTTTTTTACACTGGTGTTTAAAATTACACCAGTAAAACTAATGTTTTGTTATTAGATAGTGATAGTCATGTTTTTCAGTAGGAGTGTGATTAAGGAGCGTCAAGTCCAAGCACCATTCAGCACAGAGTTTGTTTGAATCGCATTTTGTCAAAGATAATAAAATTCAGAATTTGTTTTTTCTCCCTGATGAACTTCTATGAGATGCTTTACATTCGGCTTAAATTTCACAATTTTACATCTCTCAGTTTCTGTCGATTTTTGTGTTCAGGTGAGTATGTATCCAGCTGTTAAAGCACCGGTGGAATTGTCATCTCAGGTTTGCATTATTTGACATCTATATTCAGACCAAGTCAACTTACATTCTTATGCGCTTCGATCCTAGTGTCCTTTACAAACCACGTCCATTTCTATCATGAATTGCTGTATGGTGCTACATAACATTTTTGTGAACTTAATTTGATTTTTTTTTCATTTGTTTGTTTACGTGCAGGCCACTTCTGGGGACTATATTTTGTGGAATACATTAGGCAAGTGTCCATCTGTTGCGACCAAAAAAGCTTAATCTTCATGGTAAGTTAAATTAATCGTGGTTTAAAAAGGACTTCCATAAAGTGTTTGTTTTCCGGAAGAAAAATGACTATCTAGCTTTAGTTTTCCTACTCGCTGGGTGTTCATGGGAGAAAACCCCAGGCATAAAGCCTGAGAATATGAAGATCAATCTGTTATTTGATTATTATTTGGTTGGATTGCATATTTAAGAAACCATCTTCTAGAAGCGTGCCTCTTCCTTGACATGACCTCAAAATGGCTATTTTAGTTCGGGTAGAGTTACTTGAAAATTCAATGGAGTAATATATAATGACTTTTGTTTGCTGTAAAGTTAGCCTCTTTCAAAACATAGGGTTTGTTATATCTAATTCTTTATAACTCGTATGTTTTTACCCTTTAGTTTATCATAATAAGGAGCAACAATTGGCGCAGTTCAATTTGTTGACGGTGGAAAGTTAGAATTGTTATATAATATTGTTCACAGACGGAAAACGACACCTTTGGCTGGATGACTGGATCTTTGAAGGCAATCAAATCTTTGAATAGCACGTTGCAGTCCTCTTGGTATTCTTAGAAAAACAAAGAATACCCGATTGCTTCCACATTGCATGCTCCAGCAGATTCTGTTTCCACGTGTAACTCCCCAGGAAAACAAAAAGAAATTTCAACAAGCCAAGACTGAATATCAACTATAGTTATATATCTGATATCAAGTATTTCACCTTAGAGTAACAAAGGGCTTTCCGGTTAGCATTTGATGAATGCAAGCTTCATTAAGCTTCTTACATAAATCTTCTTCGATGCCAACAGAAACCTGAATACCTGCAGCTCTCAATCGCTCCACCCCTTTTGAAGCCACAATTGGGTTTGGATCTACCATACCAACAACCACTTTTTTCACTTTAGCTTCGATCAAAGCCTCAGTACAAGGAGGTGTTCTCCCATAATGGTTACATGGTTCTAAAGTGACATATGCAGTAGCATTTTCAGCTAAATCTCCTGCATCTCTTAGAGCAAACACCTATTCATAGCAAACATGAAGATGAATCGCTCATCAAAAAAATACTCACAACTATCAGGATATGCTTCAAAGCTATGTTTTTATGACATCTCGAATTTGAAATTAGATGTAAGGCCATAGTTTATATCGGTAAGGTTATTTCATTGCGAAAGTCCTAAAGTCTAAGGAAACTCAGTCTCATCTCAAGAACATTTGCTTCAACTACTAATGACCTACAACATGTTAAGAAGAGATTATTTCATAGTAAAAACTAACTTTTGACTACTTCATTGAATTTTCATGTATCACATCAACAAAATGAACAAACAGTAGGTGCAAACTCTGGTTCAGAAACGCTATGAAAGATATTACCCAAATAGAAGATTGGTTACCTCTGCGTGAGGTTGACCAGCTTTGGGGTGGAAGCCTTCACCAACAACTTTCCCATCTTTGATACTTACACAACCGACCATTGGATTGGGACCCAGCGGCCTTTCTAGCGAGCTCTATACCCCTCCTCATGTAAAATCTATCATCAATCTCGAGCTCACCTTGCTGCATTCCACGAACACGACTTTCCCCAACGAAGCGATCGAGATTATCCCACCGACAAGGGGCCTTGAAGAACATTCGAAGCGAAATGCAAAACTCAGTTTTAGAACCAGCATTTAAAATCTATCAGCATTTTAGAACCAGCATTTGATTTTAGTTTCATTTTTATCTGCTATCTGCTGGGTTGATTATCCGATCGATTTGAATCTTTAAATAATCGAATTTGAATTGAATTGGGTCGGGGAGTTTGAATTTTACAAACCCAATATGCACATAATATCAAATCAAACCCAATTGGAAATTTGACAATTTGTGTCAAAGTCAGTTTGACCTCCTGTGTTGGGTCTTTTTTCTCAAAAACCCCACCTAACCCACCTGGTCCCACCGCTATCTCAAGAATTCTTCATACACGATAAATGATAGGAGATTAGAGACGTGACAATATAGTTGGAGGTTTGAAAATTAGAGGTAATCGAGCTTGGGATGTTCGTTCGAAATGTTACCGGATCAAATTTATACGTTCAAAACTAGTGCTCGGAGTCGATTCCCTTTTCTTCTTAACTCTCGAGCGTCAATCTCAAGTCGCTGCACGATCCGATCGATTACCACAACTCCTCTTTTTGATTTTTAGTGTTGGACGTTGTTTTTTTGGGATGCCTTATAATCTTCATCTACAAGATTTTATTTGGAACTTTATCGTCAATACTATCACTTCTTAATAATACTTGTTGTCCAATTTACACACTTAGTGCTGATTAAATATAAATAATGAAAACTTATTTAACAAAAGTGAATTTAACAAGAACGGGGGACAAGATCATGAAATGGATCGACACCCTTTATTGAGCAATTCAAAGAGACAAGAAGCTTGCCACACAGCCACGTCGGAGAAACCAAAGCTCAGTTGTACTCGTCGGAATGAGACACCAGGTAAGCCTCGGCGGCCTTGACCAGACCGGCGCCCATCTTCTCCCCGCCCTTGATTTTCTCCTCCGGGATCTCCGCCCCCTCTTTGACGTAGTAGGTGCTGTACGCTTTCACGGTGCATCCTCCGCCGTGCTTCTCCACCAGCTTGATCTCCTTCTCGATCTTCTCTATCACCTCCCACAGGGCTTCTCCTTCTATCACTGCGTATTTGTACACGAAGCTCTCTACGTCTATTTTCTCTATCTTTTGCTTGATGTACTTGAGCGAATCACCTGGCAAAAGAGTTTGCAGTGAGAAAGGGTCTCGAACTCATCATGTTCTTGGGATCGCTAACTTAGGGTTAAACCGAGAAACACAGCAATAGATACCTGCGCCGTAGGAGACTTTCTTGATGGTTCCAGCGCCGCCGTGGCCTTCGAGAATCTCCACTTTGTGGTGAACGTGAGGCACCATCTTGGGGAAGAAGGTGTCGGCTTCGAGGATGAAAGCCTTGAAGAACTTGGCCGGAGAGATGGCTATTTCCGTCTCATACTCGTAGGTATAAACTCCCATTTCCACTTATCTTTTAGAGGTAGAGAGAGGAAGTGGATTGAAGCTGTGGAGTTTTGAGCTGTGTCTAAAATGTGTCGCTGGAGTTCTCCATTTATAAGATAAATTTACATTATTAAATTTGATTTTGTTAGGGTTATGAAGCCCACTAGGGCAAGAACAATTGCTTGTTGACTTGGTTGATCAATTGAAAATATTTATTATTATAATTTTCTAGGAAAGTTCCCTTTTCTCGGCCTTAGATTTCTTTCTCATTCGCCGAACATACGCCACGAGAAGCCGATATTTCGATGCTCAATCGTTATTGTTCGTCTAATCTATTACGAGTTAGTGAAAATTTCAAGAATGATGGAGTTCGAAAAAGGGTTTGAGATCGTGCCAACCGGTCGATGAACGTTTTCTATCGTTTTCAAATCTTTTTTTAGCAGCTGATTGGTCTTGGAACCGAGTACTTCGAACGCATCAGATGTTTCATCGGCATTCCCGTGTGTCGCTTTACAAGCTCTGTTTTGCAATAAGACAGATATGTCAGCTAACACTAAGTTTATTTTCTAAGGAATTCAAAGACGACCGGGTTGATTAAGTTTAAGATAATTGGGTTGGTGTTAGTATGCATAATATCTCAATTATAGGAAGACTTTGAATGAATAATCATATAAAAAAATATAAATGAACCCATTTGCTGATATTTAAATATCGAAATAAGCCTGTATTTGACCACTAAATAAGCCTGCGTTTGAATAAGTCCAGATAAGATACAATATGTATTATTTTCTTTGATAAGCCTCGATAGAAAACCCTAATCAATAGGGACGGGCTTCACCTGATTGCATATATTTTTGGTGATTTATTTATTGTTTTGGTTGAATTTTAACGTCAAATTTCTCAGTTGATGGTTTGAACAAGTCGTCCACCATGTTGGGTTACAAGCAAGGAAGCATAAACATATCTAAGGTACATTGTTAACGTAAATTTAATACTTAGACCACATGCATTACTTTTGTGCATTATAAGGTTACTTCATTATATGTCAATTTGTCACCATGAAAACAAATTCTAGGTAGGGATGCACTCGGTATGCTTTGAGTTGTTCAATGCTTTTAGGGTTGGAGTTAAGTTTTGTTTTGAGTTACTTATTTATTGCATCAATCAGAACTCGACACGTTAAAAGGTGAGTGACAAAAATATGTTATGAAAATAAACTTAGTGTTACACTTACAAGTTTCCATTAGGGTACGTAAAGTAAAGTTTGTGCGCTAACTAAATTAGTCGTAACTCTTTAGCACTTTCAGAATAATATTATGTTTAATTTTTATTTCAACTTTTTATCATATATGTGATTTGTTGAAACTTGTTTGATGTAATTAAAATATAATTAATGTATTAAATTTAAATAATAATAATGACAGTTTGATACGTCAGTGTGTGTTATAAAACTACAAGAAAATAACTCTATACGTCATGTGAGTGCATGCCCGGCTGGTTTTGCTCGTTTTCTGAACCACCCTGTGCGGTTACGGTTCCAAGAAATATAATCCTTGACTTTAATTGTTTAGGCAAAACCGACCTGCCCCCGATCCGGCTGGTTCGGTTTTATCTACGGACGTCGGCCACTATAAAAAATGAACCAGAACCGGACAGTTGAATTCAATTCTCGCCCAGTTCCGTAGACTTCGTTCTTTGTCCGGCGAGAAGTGAGAAGTGGGGCATGGAGGAACATAAACCCCCTCCAACCACGATCCTCGAGCGTCTCGCCTCGCCTTGTCCTCCNAAGTCAGTGAAAATTTCAAGAATGATGGAGTTCGAAAAAGGGTTTGAGATCTGCCCACCGGTCGATGAACGTTTTCTATCGTTTTCAAATCTTTTTTTAGCGGCTGATTTGGAATCGAGTACTTCAAACGCATTAGATGTTGCATCGGCATTCCCGTGTGTCGCTTTACAAGCTTCGTTTTGCAATAAGACAGATATGTCAGCTAACACTAAGTTTATTTTCTAAGGAAATCAAAGACGACCGGACTGATTAAGTTTAAGATAATTAGGCGGGTGTTAGTATGCGCAATATCTCAATTATAGGAAGACTTCGAATAAATAATCATATAAATGAACCCATTTGCTGATATTTAAATATCGAAATAAGCCTGTATTTGACGACTAAATAAGCCTGCGTTTGAATAAGTCCAGATAAGATACAATATGTATTATTTTCTTTGATAAGCCTCTACAGAAAACCCTAATCAATCAGGACGGGCTTCACCTAATTGCATATAACTTTGGTGATTTATTTATTGTTTTGGTTGAATTTTAACGTCAAATTTCTCAGTTGATGGTTTGAGCAAGTCGTCAATTATGGATCACCATGCAATGTTGGGTTACAAAATGTCTTTTTTTCTTTTTGAAGAATTTGTCGAAGAAGAGAGGGCTAGAACTCATTACAAGCAAGGAAGCATAAACATATCTTAGGTACATTGTTAACGTAAATTGAATACTTAGACCACATGCATTACTTTTGTGCGTTATAAGGTTACTTCATTATATATCAATATGTCACCGTGAAAACAAATTCTAGGTAGGGATGCACTCGGTATGCTTTGAGTTATTCAATGCTTTTAGGGACGTTAACCACCCTGTGCGGTTACGATTCCAAGAAATATAATCCTCGACTTTAATTGTTTAGGCAAAACCGACCTGCCCCCGATCCGGCTGGTTCGGTTTTATCTACGGGACGTCGGCCACTATAAAAATGAACCAGAACCGGACAGTTGAATTCAATTCTCGTCCAGTTCCGTAGACTTTGTTCTTCGCCCGGCGAGAAGTGAGAAGTGGGGCATGGAGGAACATAAACCCCCTCCAACCACGATCCTCGAGCGTCTTGCCTCGCCTTGTCCTCCTCCCCCGGCCTCCGGCAAGAGGCGCTCCGACGGCGACATTGGATTTGGAGCCTCCCATTCCAAGATCCGAGCTGTTGTTCGCGATCTCCGCCCTCATTTTCTTCAGGTTAGTCTCTAATCTTTCATAAATTTTGAATTTTTAAGCAGCATTCGTTGTACCCTGTAGCTTGTAAGAATCTTCAAAATCTTCGTATGCCTTTTTTTTCTCCCTGCAATCTAACATGCCTTTCTTAGGGTGTGGATTTCTCTTGGACGCTCAAAATCTTCTCAAAATTTTGAATTATTTAACATTTGAGCTCTAAATTTGGAAACTTCGAGCTCCGGATGAATAAAAAAATCTTTCAAACTACCACTGATTACGAAAACCTTTCACACCACTTGGTTTCTCTTCGTCCTTGCTCTCCACCTCTTCCGTGGCTGCTGATTTCTCATATTTCACCAATGGGGTTTCTTCTATTAAGATGAAAAGAATCTATGGCATCTAAATTCTAAATTTGAAGGTAAATAATGTGTCGGGTCATTCAACTCTTGGCCGAATATTTCCTGTCAAATGCCTTGGCGGTAGTGGTGATTGTGCCCATGCATTGAACTTATTTATCTTTCATGGAAGGAATTGTTGAAGAGCCCTGACTCTCTTTTTTCTTTTCGAAGATTCTGCGGACGCCTGACTTCAGAAATTGCGAGGCAGCTCATGAAATTCGAGAAAGTATGCAAATTTCGTTTCCACGATCATATAGCTTATGATAGAAAGTTTCATTTTTTCATGCAGTATTCTTTTGTTGTACTCATGAAATTTGACTGGTATTTGGTTTCAGAAATAAAGCTTGTACTGGAAATACAACAGCAGACAGCAGAAAGTGTTGCCAAGAAAACGATAGAAAACAGTTCTCTACCACGATCGGTCGAAAGCCAACTCAATAAACAGGGACGCGATCTACACGGATGCGCGAAAAAGACAGAACAGTCTCGGAAAGACAAGGATCAACAGAACGAAGATGGAATTTCGAGTACATTCATTGTGGGAGGATCTGCTTTTGGCTGGAATTTCATCACCTATAACGGAAACAAACCAGTCTATCGAGGAGTGACAAAAGAAGCGTTCAGAGCCACGATGAAGGGTAGTACTCTTCCAGACTCATCCGCCCCGAAACAGTAATTATTCAAACTCTTTTTTTCGTGGATAAAACTCTAGAACATCGATTTCAAAGCAGGGATTTTGGACATAGTTCTACACACTACTTTCCTCTCTTTCGGTTCATGTCCATGGGCGAAATTGAAGTGATGATAGATTTCCTGAAAACAAGTAATTTAAGTGAGTTCTAAATTCAGCAGCCATTGTTGCATCATTGCAAGTAAAGGGATGGTGTTTCTGATAGGAGATCAATGGCGTTTCCTTGCTTGAAATCCACCTCCCCAAAAAGGGGGAATGGAGTTTATCTTGTTGATAAACAATGGATCAACAGAATCAACATAATGATGAAAAAGTTAGAACAACAATGGATCTGCAAATAAATTCTTGTAATTTTACAAAACAACGCAGAAGAAATCATCCCAATTCTCAGCATAGAGTAAGATATGGCAACTCAGGACTGGTATTTGGACAGTGAACGTAGAGAATATTCTTGAAAAAGTTGTATGAATCAACAGTTGATCAAAACTGACCTCATGCTCGGATTAAACGCGACAAGAAAAAAGAAGATAATCAAATTCGATTGTCAAGTAGTTGCACTTTTACGTTGGATTTATACTTCAATCCACCACCAAATCGACCAGATCTGCTGATTCAATAACGCCCGGAAGGATCACAGATCACAGACACACAACTTCATGATCAAGAAGCCTCCTAGATGTAGCCGATCGGACATTGATTTCCGCGCGATCTTCTCGAGCCCCTGAATCTGACTCGTCATGGTACCACCCCACCGATTTCTGAGCATCAAGAACAAATTGAGAGAGTCCTGGAAAGAAGGAAAAGAAATCAGAACCAGAGCTTGCGCAGCATTGAAAGAAAAACAAAGAAACAAAATTGGGGGAAAATGCGAACCCTGTTTGACAGTCTGTTTGTTTTCGCGGATGTCGTGAACAGTAGCGGAAATCTTCCAGTAGAGAGGACGGCCGACGTAGAAGAGAAGGAGGAGGAGAAGAATCCCCATGGTTAAACGAAACGTAATCTTGGCCGCTGCAGACGCCATTGCTGAGCTCCCCCGCTTTCTTCACAAAACCAGACGTTATTTTTCTCATTTATTTCCCTCTTTTGTTTATTATCTTAATTATTTTTCTCAAAATAGAGAAACTTGCTAAGAAAATTCAATTAAAAGTTCATGCGATGAATTCCAATGTTTTTGCTTAAATTCACTAAAATTACAAAAAATAACAACCCTAATAGTTTTCGATTTTGAATCGTGTCTCGATCATCGGTTAATTAACGAGATGAACGTTAGGGCTAAAGAATCCATTCGAAATTATGTCTACTCCCTCCTCGTCGGCCTCTTCCCCGACGATTGCTCTTGTTTTCTTACATCGTCCGTGTACGAAAAGGTCGAAAAAACAATGCAAATTTCCCAAATCCTCAAGATTCTGACGAGCCCTCGAGAGAGAGAGATCGAGAGCCATTATCAAGATGGTCATAGGACATAAATTCACAAGGGATGTTTCGAAAGATGTTTTCGACAACAAGGAACGCCATTTTCATGCAAGGGTACTCAATCATAGAATCTCCTCCGCAATGACCTCCGCTTCTCCGGGTAAAACGGATGCCAACTACAGTCTCGGACCGGCTCTCGGTGATGCTCGAGCTTGGCTACTAGATCACCACTCACCTGCAAACACCCTCGTCATTTCATTCCTACTGAAGCATAAATCCAATAAACAAGTACCAGATCATAGATATAAACAGAATGATCACTGAATCCAGAGTAGATAAACAGCATGTGGGATTCATGCATTTATTTACAACCTGTAGGCAGGGGAGAAGTAGCATGGAACGAGAGCGCGCAACACGGAATGTAGCCACCGACCGATCATTGGGATGTTTCAGAGTTCTAGCGTGCTGTGGGTACGGCATCCACCTATAGTCCCAGTCACGGTCCCTTAGCGGACCGCTGCAAAATGAATGGGTGAATAGAGACAGTAAAAATATGGGAATCCATGGTTATCAAACGTTACAAAAACAAAAGAACCAGTACATGGCAGTGGAAGACATCTTTCTTATGTCCCAGAGCTTGGTGACTTGATCTTTTCCATTCGATATTAAGTAGCTTCCACCTCCTCGACTATCGATAAATGTAATGCCTTCAAGATGGCCCATCAAGATCCCGGCTGCTTTTCCCTTGGTCGCCCAACAACGCCGGTCCCAAACCTGCGCACACAAGATTCAAAAGATGAGCAATAATATGATTCAGTTTCCAAGCAGAATAATAATCTATTTTTTATTATTCTATGACCACAGAAGAAAGGGCATCTAGTTCTCACCAAAAAGAAGTAGCAGAAAAGTACCTTGCAAAGATTATCATCGCTTCCGGAATATATGAGATGTCCAGATTCATCGGCATAGCGCACGGTGTTTACATCCGACTGCAACAAAAATGATTATTAAATATTACTGAAATAATCGTAGGAGACGGTTATGAACACCGCTCAACATCTTCAATATCATTTCAGTAAAAGCAACTAGAACTGGAACGATGAATAAATAAACGAACATTGAACTTATATGAACAGCTCCAGCTTTTTTTTTATAGAGATCTAGGCAAATACAACTACAAAAAGAAGCACATCATAGATCATAACCCACCGAGTGAGCCAGAATTTTGAGACTAAGCTTATTTGCCTTAAGATCATAAACATAAATAGATTGATCACTGCTTGAAGCTACAAGCTCCTGGCCGTCATTTGAAAATTTAACGGAGAAAATACTAAACTCGTCATCGTCTTCATCGTCAACTGAAAAGTCAAGACCTTCATGAATTTCCTGCACAAAATGTACTGTCAAGAGTCAACTAAACTTTGCAAGCACTTAATTTCAAACGCAGTAATAAGTACATGCCATTACAGCGCGATTTTACATTTTAGCACAGACCGTAACATTGGCAAGTGATTCGGCTGCAGCAGATCCTACATTCACTGTATGTACAACAGGTGACAAACTGGCGTAGACCTGTGTTTTTCAAATTGAAGTTTAATACAAAAGTTAGAAAGCAGAAAACATCAGCTAGATAATAACAATGAAAATAATTATCGTAATCATTATAATTAATCAAGAAGCACTAAGACTTACGAGATGTCAGGTGAAAGCGACGTGTCTGAGATTGTCCATCTCAAGCTTTGTGCTAGAATGTCCTTCTGAACTTTCCAACCTTTCTCGACATTATATATTCTAATGTGGCTCTCCTCTATCACACACAACCAATGTCAATATCCTAAGAGTTTCTGAATAAGATGCATCCAATTACCAGATCAAACCGAGCTAGAATTCGATCTGTACCTGAAAACCAGCAACAAAAAGCGAGCCATCAGCTGAAAACTGAGAAACATAGGCACAGCTTCTCATTTGGTCCACTGTTTGAGGGCCATTAACTGGTAGGTACCGGCTTAAAACGTGACAACTATCAGCCGATGAGAATCGCCCTCTTCCTGAATAATTACCCTCTCGTCCGATCAACATTTTCACTGTTGAAACAGGTAATACTGATCGACCAGGAGCCATCCGTCTCAACCTTTCATGTGGTTGTGATCTAAGCTTTGTCAGATGGGCAACATCATGATCGAGATACCGTGATAGTTCATCAGATCTCCCCATGATATAAGATCTATGTGAAGCATCTCCACCATCGCAGCTCCTGGTTGCTTTGTAAGACCTACTCATTATAGAAGTTATTGCAACTTTCAAATACTTATACGGAGAATTTCAGTTTGACTTGATTAATCTGCAGTGCCTTCAGTGTCGTCACAGCTTAGTTCTCACCATAGGGACCCTCCTAACAGCACAACATGATTTAACACAATTTATGAAGCAAGAGTTAAATATAGCCTGCACAAAGTACCAAAGAATTCAAACTCCCATTAAGTAACTGAGCAGATTAAAAGCATGTAGAGTGTAGACTAGAGTTAAAAATTTAAAACTGAGAAAAGAGGCAGATCAGTTTCTCGTGATATGCCTACTCAAGAAACTATGGAAAAAAGAAGAATGGAGACAAGAGTTACAGCTGCACCAAACTTACCGATATCACTGCATCAGCGTAAGAATGTCATGATCGCATATGATTTGGTCGCATACTTTATTCCACCCATCATTTTACAGATTAAATACAATATCATTCTGTCCCACTATGAAAACCAGACCACTTTAAGTTCAATGCAAAGTACATTTTTTTCAATGCAAAGTTGCATCTAAGTCAAGTTTCCATGAAGGGATTCCATGCAAAACAAGACTTTATCTGGTGTGTCTGTAATAGATATAACAAACGAGTCGACCAAGCAAAGTTTGTAAAGACCTAGCTCAATGAGCCTAACCCAACCTCATGAATCAGACCAAAGAAACTTTCAACTCGAGTTGCCTCGAGACTATTGTTAAACAAGTTGAGTTGACTGACTCAACGAGTCAAACAAACTAAACATATATGAACATGCTGAATTTATACAAACATAGTACATATTTTCAAAAACTTTTAGCAGTTAAAACTATAATGATTATTAAAACTTGTCTCATTTATGTTAAAATTTCAAAAGTGGTCTAATATCCTCAAACTCTGGAACATTAGAGTAAATTTTAAAACGTTAAATGAAATGAAATACATCAAGAGAAAAACAGCATCACAGAATTTGAGCTTGAGATCACCTCTCGAAAGGCACAAAATACTAGAGTTTGTCGGGATGATAACAAAAGAAGCACAAAATCTCGACTTAATCGAAAACACTCCGACCCTCTAGAAATAAAGTTAACTCAAAGAATTAGAAAGCCATCATCTTGATTATTCTAATGAAGACTCCAGATTTGAGGGAAAAAACCAAAAAGTAGATTTTACCTTCTTTCTGCCAATGTAAGCAACTCAATTAAACTCCCAGTGCGTGAAAAATGCACCAGAAAAATATCAACCGAGGAAGCTTGGACGCAAAGGAAAAACACCCTCTCTCCCCCTCTCTCAAATTTCAGAATATAAAGAAGAAATGGAGACAATTGATGACGATCAGGAAGTGGAGCGGTCAGCGGCGACGTCTGCCAAATTTATAACCATATTTTCCTCCCCAGAATTGTTTAATAAATTTAATTCCATACTAATTTGCCAAAATTAAATATTATTTGTTAAATCTTAGTTTAGAAATTTAATGTTCATTGGCATTGATGTTGTGATATAGGGTCATTTACATCATAGACCCTGAACTATAAAGTTTTTAACGAAAAAATGGAAAGACGGTACCGGTCACTAAATAAGTAAAACAACAAAGGAAAAAATCAAAAACAATGCAAATAAGATACGAAAAACGGCCGGCGAACCTCAACACTTTGAACTTGATTCATAATTTAACCAGATATCATAAGATGCATCAACTAAACACGAGGCAATTTGAGCAACTTGGTGAATCTATCGTCTCCGCGTACAAACTTCACTCGATTTATAGTACCTTTGCCTACTTACGAGCTTCGATTGGGCATTGAAGAATGAGTCCAATTCATCATGCTCAAGGATCGGTGGGGATGAGCCGAGGGAGGAGGCTCATCCAACCACAAAAACTCAATCGAAAAAGATAGAAAAAGAGAGCTTTAATGGCTTCAATCAGTCTACCAATCCACAATTTCTCAACCATACATAACACAGACAATACAGGAGCCTCGGTAAACTTAACCACATTGCATTGCTATGGCCTTGAAACAGTTCTTACAATTCATGAACACAATAAGTTTCTCTCTCTACTCCCTGTCTCTCTCATGATCATCTGCAGCAGAGAAAAAAAAATGACCCTCGATGAGCTGCTCGGCTGCTGCCAATTAGCTGAGTTGCTCGGCTGCTGCCACCACAGCCTCTGCAGTGATCCCGAACTCCTTGTAGATCGTCCCAGCCGGAGCACTCGCACCAAATCGGTCAATGCCAATTGCCTTACCCTGGCTCCCGACGATCTTTCCCCACCCGAAAGTAGATCCAGCCTCGATGCTAACTCTAGCCGTTACCGAGGCAGGCAAAACACTTTCTTTGTATTCATCAGATTGTTCATCGAAAAGCTCCCACGAAACGAATGACACGACTCTCACAGTCTTTCCTTTCGATCTCAGTATATCCCCAGCTTTCGCTGCAATCTCGAGCTCTGAACCAGTTCCGATCAAAATAACATCCGGCTTGTTGCCCGAAGAATTGTCCGAGATCGTGTATCCTCCTTTCTCAACTCCTTCAATCGATGTTCCTGGAAGTTGGGGTAGTTTTTGACGAGACAGGGCAAGAATCGAAGGCCGTTTTTTGTTCAAGATTGCAACTTTGTAGGATCCAGCTGTCTCATTTCCATCAGCTGGTCTTAACATCAATACGTTCGGCATTGCCCGGAAACTTGCGAGGTGTTCAATAGGCTGATGGGTGGGCCCGTCTTCTCCAAGCCCGATGGAATCGTGAGTCATTACGTATATAACTCGAGCTTCGGAGAGAGCAGAGATTCTTATGGCAGCTCTCATGTAGTCGGTGAAAACGAAAAACGTGGCGCAGTAAGGAATCAGTCCAGGGCTGTGAAGAGCAATTCCGTTGCATATGGCTCCCATTCCGTGCTCTCTGACTCCAAACCTAAGATTGCGTTCTTCGGGCGTGTCCTTTTGAAAGTCCCCGAACATTTTGAGTAAAGTCATGTTTGAAGAAGCCAGATCCGCACTGCCACCAAGAAAACCGGGAATGACTTTTGCAAGGGCATTAAGACACTGTTGTGAAAGATTTCGGGTCGCATCGCCAGGGCTCTCCGGTGTGTACACCTAACGAATCCAAGATGAATGCTTAACCATAATGGACACACAAAATTATCTTGAACTACCAAATATCCAAGATAAACACTAAGTATTTTTGATCGAATATTAGAAGCACTCACAGGTAGTGCTTTTACCCAACCAGAAGGTAGTTCACCAGTGATGATAGACTTGAAAGCTACAGCTTCCTCGGGATATTTCTTCTCGTATTCAGAAAACTTGGCATTCCACTCGGCTTCAAAGGCGGCACCCTCAGAAACATGCCGGCTCCAGTGCCTTGTAAAAAAAGGAAGCTAATAAGCGTAGAAACAGCATGGGATTCGAGCAATCAGATTCGATTATCGACTTATCTTACTTTTTGACATCGTCGGGTACATGGAAAGGCTCGAATGGCCATCCAAGGTTCTGCCTTGTGGCATCAACTTCCTTGGCACCAAGAGCACTTCCGTGTACACTGTACGAGTTTGCCTTATTGGGAGATCCGTACCCAATGGTGGTCGTCACCTGTAAAGAAAGGATACGCCAATCAACATAAAAAAACATTACGCGAAAGAGAAAACACAACATTTAAATAGATTACACCATAAAAATTCCTTCAAATTGACCAATCTGTAAACAGTGTTAGTTCAACAGAGCAAGGGTCTAGTGTTACGCATATAAAAATGATCACAAACCTTAATCATAGTCGGCTTGTCTTTTACAGCTTTAGCTTCTTTTATGGCAGCCCGGATCTCATCATACCCAGTATTACCATTCTTCACCCAAATAACATGCCATCCAAGCCCCTCAAAACGCTTATCAACGCTCTCCGTGAATGCAATGTCGGTGTCTCCATCGATGGAGATGTGGTTATCATCGTAGAAAGCAATCAGCTTTCCAAGCCCCCAGTGACCAGCAAGAGAACAAGCCTCGTTAGAAATTCCCTCCATTTGACAACCATCTCCCAGAATAACATATCTGGAACAAAAAAAAAAAAGTCGTTAAGCCCGCAATCACACACACATGAAGAAACATTCTTGAAAGTTATTTACGTGTAATGGTCTACGATCTCGTTATCGGGTTTGTTGAATCTAGCAGCCAAGTGCTTCTCTGCAAGTGCCAAACCAACTGCATTGGCAATACCCTGCCCGAGAGGACCTAAAAAGAAATTATGCAATGAATCATTAGAGCAAATCAATGAAAGACTCAGATGTTGTTTGAGGAAACTAACCAGTTGTGACTTCAACTCCTGGGGTCTCAAAGTTTTCAGGGTGTCCAGGCGATCTGCTTCCCCATTGACGAAAACTCTTCAAATCCTCCTCCTAATATTTATCCACATGAAAGATTAGTTCACCGTGAATTTTCACCAATTCTTTAAGAAATCATTGTTCGCGCAAAGATACACAGTTTCCTCTGATCTTCGTACTCACGAACTAAAGCAGAGCATAGATCAGACTAAATGAAAGCCCCACATAAAGAATTTGAAAAAGTGGAGATTCTTTTAATAACATGCAGATCCACGCCATTCAGTTCTCCACATTAAAAGCCAATCACAGAAAAAAGAAATAACCAAATGAAAAACGAAGAGCAGAAACATCTACCTTAACACTGTCGTATCCAGCAAGATGAAGTAAAGCATATTGCAACATACATCCATGTCCAGCAGACAACACAAACCTATCCCTGTTAAACCAATACGGATTTTTGGGGTTGTACTTCATAAGCTCGTCGTATAAAATATGACCCATCGGAGCACAGCCCATCGGCAACCCGGGATGACCAGAATTAGCCTTCTCCACAGAATCGATGGCCAAGAATCGAATCGTGTTAACGGACTTATCAACAAGTGAAACCTCAGTGGTTTTTTCCAAGGTCTCGGCGACGGAAGCCCTGATTTCATGGAGCCTGTTCTGGGCCACCCTAGCTCGGCGGGAGAAGCCAGCGACGGAAGCAGACTTGGAGGACTTGAGGCCGGAGAAGGTGGGGAGAGAAATGGAAGATAGAGAGACGCGGTCTGATGACGGATTTGAACCATGGTGAGGGATGGCTCGAGCCAACAAGGCTTGGGATAGCGTGACTGAGGAAGTGGACGCCATTGTTAGTGAGGGTGAGAGTGAGACGGAGATAAAGAAGCTCTGGATTTTGGTTTTATGTTGGTGGTAACGGTGAGGAAGCCGATGCAGAGAGCTTCTCGTCTACACATAGGAGGGCAGGTAGAGGGAAGTTCATAGCCGTCCGATCATGATCTTAGCGCATCTTTGCCCTTCACTGTGGGTGGGAAATGCTCTGCCTTACAATAATTTTCTTGAATTTTCAGATAATTTTATATTTTTCCTCAATTTATTATTATCATAATGTTTGCCTCAATTTATAATAATTAAATTATCCGCATCAAATAGAAATATATGCTCTTATGCTGTTTTTATTATTTTATTCTATAATTAAAGCTCGAAGCTTATTTTTCCTCATGGGTCGAGCCCAGTAGTTGGATTTCAGACTGCGGGCTCGGGGCCACCTTTTTTTATCAGCATGTCGTGTTGAAAGAAAGATTGTTTGAACAAGACATAACAGTGCTTAAAAGTAACGAAATTGGATAGAAATCTCAAGTCTACAAGCGGATCAAATAAGTACCTCAGCAACCATGATTTATCAGTGAAAAAGCATTAATCGAGCACATAGATTCGGGAGGCGACGTCTTCGACAAGCCAATTGAATCCTTCGAGAAGCCCCTCACCGGTATATGCACTGCACCCGACAATATTCCAGTGCCTGGTCCTATCCATGGCTTCCAAGTTCAGAACCTGGAAAAAGATTAGAACCCGTAGGGGAAAATTCTCACAAAGAAGGATGACAGAAAACGAAATGATTGGGTTTCAGAGATCTCTTACTTTAGCAATTTCCTCAGGTGTAAGAGCACCTTTAATGTCCTGCTTATTTGCTAGTATGAGCAAGGAAGCTCCTGAAAGCCTCTGTTGTGAAAAAAAATGAAGTCAGCAACTGACTCCAATCATAAACCATCTTCTTCAGTTTCATCTAATATCCAATCATAAAACAGATCTTTCTGAAAAATAACAAAGCCCATTTATACTTCCAACCAATGCTCTACGTATATTAAGAGCTCGGAGAGTCCTACAAAGTTGAAGATAATTACGAGATTTATAAATGTTTACTCTCTATTAGTCGTTTAACATACTTAACATTGCAATAATCAAACCAAACAAAAACTCAAACAGTTAAAAGTAAGAACTGTAGAAGAACATGTACCTCTTCTTTCAACAAATTATCAAGTTCCATCTTGCAATCATCCAACCTTCTAAGATCTGAACTGTCAACTACCCAAACCAAACCATCAGTTTCCTCAAAATAGTTCCTCCAATAGGATCTTATGGTTTTTTGGCCGCCGACATCCCATATATTGAGCATATACCTGGAAAAACATTGAAGTTCAATGTTATCTATTACAAAAGATTCATAAAATGGTTGAATAACTTCAACCAATCAGCGGAATCATGAATAAGAACCAGTAAAAAAGTTGTACGTTCCAACAATTACCTTCATCATTCAAACAAGTCCTAAGTTTTATATTATTTTCTTTATAAAAGCACATCAATAAAGAGTATATCTCATGGAAAATTTACAACTCCCTTTAAAAGATCATTCAGATTTCGTCCAAAAACGATATACACAAATGGCCAAATGAGAAAAAAAAGAGAGCACGCATTGACATATATAGCTCAAGTTCTATGTTTCCAACATTAGTACGAAACTAATTAACAACCCCATGAACTCTGAAAAACAAAACAACAATTTTGCCTTGTTCATTTTGCTGAGATGTAAGTCTGTCCAATCCCAACAACAAACACGAAACAAAGAACTCTTCCATAATTCAACACATTACAGCATTAATAGTACAAAAGAAATCGAAAGCTTACTTCTGATAAGTGATGGTTTTGATGTTGAATCCAAGAGTAGGGCTGATCACACTTGTATCATCTCCATTTATCTTCAGAACAATCGTAGTTTTCCCTGAATTATCTAGCCCACTGTGGAGAACATAGCACTTCACTGACTTAAATTATATTAGAATATACCACTTAGAACAGGAATGTTGTGATTCACATACACCATGAGTATTCTCATTTCCTTCTCCTTCCGTTTAATTTTTCGAATAATGCTGAGAAGCCCCATTAGATTTCCAGTCTTTTTTCTTGCAATACAAACCACCAGAGATTTCAACGAACAGCCTCATTGTATAGCACTCTAACCAAATTCTTGTCAACGAAAGAATTCTTCAACAAATTTAAAATCAAAACAGTTGCCGATATAATGTACTTGCATCAAAGCAGACGGAGTTCTGATGAATCAAGCTACTGGGAACTATTTTACTAAACAAGAGGACAGCTGAAACTTTGACAAGTACAACATGCCTCCAAACAATCAACATGAATTGAAACAAATTAATAACTAACTAATTCTTTCACTTTCATTTCCGTTCCTTCCGTTTTAGGGCAAACAACCAGAAAGTATAAAATGAAGACAAGTTCAGAGCCATCAGAATCTAACATAATCCGTGACAAACTGAAAAACGAGCAACATATGCAAGAGAAATTCACGTGGATAACGGTTGAACGCATACAATAGAATTGGCAAAGAAAATTGAAAATAAAATGGGGCTTAAATCGCATAGTCCTGGATCGACTCAGCTGTAAATCAACTGCGCTCACAGTAAGATCCAAGCTTATGTCTTCAAAACTCGCGGCATTAAAAAAACCAAACCTGATTCCGCCAGAGGAGATGAGCTCAGCGAGAGAGAAGGGGGCAAATGGTAGATACAGTCGCGACCAAGCACAAGGCATCTATTTGTTTTGAATTAAATAATTAATTAGTAATTTTTAAACAAACTTGTTAAATCCGGGTGGGTCGAACCAGCCCGTATTCGAGCTGGTTCGGTCCAATACTATTCAGGTGCCGAACCGGAACTATTAAAAATGTTTTAAGCAATGTACCCTAATAATGTCACATGTTCATCTATGTGACGGTGCCTAGGGCGGCCTTGATCTTGAAGATGGTCGAGGAGATGAGATCGTTGATCGTCTCCACCGAGTCTTCCATGAGGTTGCCCGTAGGAAGGCGGTTCACCAGGATCTGGAAGGCGAAAGTAAGGAGGGACCCACTTTCATCATCGCTGACTCCTGTTTGACCGGCCGACAGTCGTCCATCTGGCACAATCGCGAATCCGGACGGTGGAAGTGTCACGGCGGATGAGTCTCCTCCGTTCATCGCGACGTGCATGGCCATGGTGTCGAGTGGGGCATACACGACGAGCGTTACTCTCAAAATACGGGCTTACCTTCAAAGATTCTTGCACAGAACTCTTTATCTCTCCAAGACGAACGTTTCGGCGGTTGAATCGTCGAAAACGATAGACGATCGACTAAAATCACTGAACGACGCTTGAGGGTCTCTCTCGGTCGTCGGGGTCCCCTGGTAAATTTCTCTTCGCCTATTTCATCTTTTAACGTTATCTCTTCTAATATAATAATATATTATATTATATTATAATCAAATAATATAATATAATATGTCTTTTAAAATCAACTCGATATCTATTAAATTTCCCACTTTATCCTTTTCATTTTTCCGTCAAATATCCGAAAGAACAACGAGTCCTTATGATTGAAAAAATTGACTTAATCGGCACCGTCCAAAATTTCCGAAACGTAAATCAACGGTTAATCCAAATTCAAATTCTTGATCGAGAATATCAATTATACAACGAAACCAAATAAATTATTAGTAAAAAATTCAACGTACTACTTGTCAATGAACCAAAAATTTACACGAATTTTTACATTCATTTTGCAGTCTTTACAGCACCAAACCCCATCCCGGAGCTGACTAGTCGGCCGTAAAGTGGGTGGATTTCGCTTTCGTCGTACTCTGCATGCTCCACCCAAGTAACCTACGTTCACACAATTTATTTCCTTAATCTCCTCCACGATTGACGATGAAAAAGGAACCTGAGAGAGGATGAAAAAGGAACCTGAGAGAGTCCATTTGAGGGAGTGGGGCAAGGAACTGGGGCTGTGACTTCCCGGCGAGGAAGAAAGCACGGTGTATCTCGTCTTTCAGTTTAACGTTTTGAATCCTGAGTTGCTGTTCTTCGAGTGAAATTTCGCCGATCATTGCAGGGCCACCGCAGTTGGAGCAAATTGGGTTACTCATGGCCTCCCTGATCGACAAATTCTCCGATCTAAGCTTGGCATTCTCTTGCCGGAGCAATGCATGCTTGTGCCTTTCCAACTGAGTCTGGTCGACAAAAACAAACATGAAGATCATAAAAACCAGAAATTGATGAACGTAAAACTGCGTACTTTCATCTGAGTTCGACGATTTTGGAACCAGAATTGCACTTGTCTGGATTCCAAACCAAGCTTAATGGCTAGCTCCGATCTTTGCTTCTCGTCAGGATGAGGGCACTCCTTGAAAACCCTGAACAAAACACAAATGCTCATGCAGAAAAAAAAAACCACGAAATCTCATGTAGTAAATTGCAAAAACCGGACATACAAATCGAGTTCATGGATTTGCTGGGGAGTGTGTCGGTGATGTCGTTTCTTTCGGGGTGGGTCGCCGTTCGTCGGATCTCGGTCGTCGCCGGAGCCGTCGTCCATAAAATCACAGCCGGATCTGCTCTCCTCCTCTAATTCCTCCCTACGTCGTCTCCCAAGACTAGCATCGGAGCTTTCAGCCATTCCCAGAGAGCGATTGAGGAAAAGCTGGAGGCTTAACAATGGCGTCAGAGGGCAAGACGTTGAAATGGGGAGATGGGTGGTTCAGTTATATTCTGTCATCTATCTCACACCATTTCTGCCATGGCTGCTCTCGCAGAACCTCATCAAAGGAAAGCTCTTCCTTTTTAGTGATCTCATCCAAATCATGCACTTGTTTCTTCCTGCCATCTCCAGATCTTCTCTTCCAAACTTACAACTTTCCAAATCAACTCCTCTTTCAATTTGGCAAACCCATATATGAAAGATACAGATTAAGAGAATCGAAGCAGCAAGGAAAAGCCGATGGCTTGGAGAAACGTTAAATCAAAGCTGTTAAATAGTTTTTTTGAAGTTGTTTTTAGTTCAGTGATTATGAATTATGGGAAGATAAGTCAACTGTCTTCAAAGATGTGTCAAAATTGGGAGGAGTCATCAAGTGGGTTGAGAAGCTGAAGCGGTTCGGTTGGGTTGAAATTTTAAAAAATAAAAATTGTTTGAATTAAAAACAAAAAGAAGCAGACGTCCTCCGCTTACCAGTGTCGTCATTCATCGTGGTAATTTTGAGTTTTTACAAATTAAGGTTTTTTAAATTATTTTCCTAAAATTCAAGGTCGTTTTAGAATTGTAATCTTATTTTAAATCAATTTTAGAGGAAATGTAATTGATAATGTCCAAATAGAACGATGATCTTCGACATTGACCCGCTCATAAAGGTTGCTTTTTTCGAGGCATATTTCCTCGCAGGCCCACCCCTTCCCAATTCCGAGACCCTCTCCCCTCATATCTCTCCTCCCTCCCTAACTTTGGTGATCGTAGCTCTGCGATTCAGGTAAATTTCTGTTGCTGCTGCTCTTGTTTTTTGCTCAAATCTATTTTGATTCGCTTCTTGTTTTGAAACGGGACCCTCTGACGATTAGTAGTAGTTCGTTTTGCCATACGCAATATTTTTCAATCTGGGTTGGTGTTCCTTTCCACGAAGAATAAAAGCTGATTGATTTTGTTTCGTTTTTTTCTCTCTGCTGCTTGGTGATAGTTTATGGTAGAAAGCTATATGATTAACCTCTTTTGATCTTTCATTGAATGAATTAAAATCAAATGATTAAGACGTTGGAATTAGCTGAGATTATGTTTTTAACTATTGGTTTCAATTTGATCAATAACTTCACCTTCCCGTTAGGGGCTCCCGTTTAGCCTCTTCTGTTCAAATGATCCCAGTAAACCACATACTTGAAGATCATGTCATAAATATGGAAAAAAATGGATAATTTTTTTTTTCATGGTGGAATTCTCCATTTTTCTCTTAAAATGAAAGCCAATTCGCCTGGAAACTTCTGCATGAAAAACGTTTTTCGTTTCAACCATACTTTTAATTTGTTGGTATTTCGCAAAAAGAAAAAAAAGACGATGGTCAAAGAAATTTTAACTATAATAATTCTATAATTTCTGGTGAAGTACTTTTGGTTCTGACATTCTTAATTTGGTTAGTTTAGTCTGAGAACAAAATTATACGGTTCTGCTGAACATGGATAAAATATTAAATATTTCTGGTGATTTTTATATGATACCTGCAAATGTTGGTATTCAGCTTTTTCACCATTTTTCTTTGAGCCTCTAATTCAAAATATTGGACTGTTTGCGAATTTTCACCTTTCGATGGTGTCGATTGTTCCTTGTTAGAATTTGTTCCACGAGTCAAGATGAGTACATTGGATGCAGCCAGAGCCGAGCTCGCTCTAATTGTGTTGTATTTGGGCAAGGCCGAAGCAAGAGACAAGATATGCAGAGCAATACAATATGGTTCAAAATACTTGAGTGATGGAGAACCCGGAACTGCACAAAATGTTGACAAGTCCACAAGTTTAGCTCGAAAAGTTTTTCGGCTTTTCAAGGTCCAAATAACTCAATTAATGGCTGCTTTTATTTTTTAATTTCCCTCTTTTCAGCTTTGTGATAATTAAGGATCATTTGTGATTATTAAGGTCGTCAATTTTTTTCAATGCTTTTTTCTGTCAATTTGCAGTTTGTTAATGACTTGCAAGGTTTAATTAGTCCAGTTCCTCACGGGACACCTCTCCCGCTTATTCTATTGGGGAAGGTAATGTTTCTTCGCTAGTCTAGTTCTTCTTCTTTCTTAATTTTCTAACCGTTATGTGTTTTACAGTCCAAAAATGCATTGCTGTCGACTTTCCTATTCCTCGACCAATTCGTATGGCTTGGCAGAACGGGCATTTACAAGGTAGGAGATGTCCTTTTTTTTTCAAAAAAGGATTGCTATATTAAAATGAGCTTAATAAGGTACAATTCTGTGTTCTCTAGGATAAGGACCGGGTTGACCGGATTGGTCGAATCTCTCTCTTCTGTTGGATGGGTTCTTCTATTTGCACTGTGCTGGTTGAGGTCTGTTGATTTCTTGTCTCTTGATTTCCGATCTACAGCGTTAACTTAATTTGTTGGTATTAGCTCGGAGAGATTGGAAGGCTATCGTCATCGATGAAGAAGCTTGCAAAGGATCACAAGGAAAGTGATAAATTTAAGGTACTTATGTTCATCAATCGAACAATGGTCTGATTACCATAGAAAATCTCATCTTGTTATATGAATATAGATAGAAGAATATAAAGCAAAGCACAAAAAATCAAATGAAAGATCCCTAGCTCTGGTCAAAGCGGCCATGGATGTTGTGGTGGCAGCTGGGCTGCTTCAATTGTCTCCGAAAAAAGTCACTCCGCGTGTCACCGGAGCTTTCGGATTTGTTAGCTCTATCATTTCTTGCTACCAGGTACCATCTACATGAAATTGATATCAAAACTGAACTCAATAAGGTGTCATTATTTCCGAAATTCATGATTCCTCGAACAATAACGAAGCTATTAATCATGCATAAAAGCATACAATCCTATCTGACAAACTATGATTGATCGTATTTTCGATGTTTTCGATGTTTCTACTATGCAGTTGCTTCCAGCAGCATCGAAAAGCAAAAGCTCTTGAAGAAATGAGGAGCACCATGTTGTAGGCTGTTGCTGTTGAATCAGTTCTTAGCAAAATAAAAGATGGATTGGCTTCAAATTCCAGATTATGGCAGATAAGTATGATTAGACTGTTTGAACTGATGATTTGATCAAAGAAACCACTTTGGTAAAGTACAATTTCATCGCTCAACACACACACACAGTCACGCACACTCTCTGACTTGCACACTATGAGCAATTTACACAAGAATCTCTATAAAACCCAAAAACAGGTCCATATCTCTCTATTTTCAAAAGAAAATCCGAATTCAATGACCGGGGCGCACCAAAACCGAGTCTACACAGACCCCGCCTTTGGTGTGAGTGCAGTCGAGCTGGGTAGACAGGAATCTAATCTTGATTTTCAATTTTGAATTCTGGATTTTGAAATCCCCGACGTGGTAGAGCACCCAACTTCCGGGGTTGTTCAAGTAATACTGGGAAGAAGCTTGTCCAGAATCCGAGATGGTGAGATTGAATCTCACCGGCTTGAGGTCCCAGCCATGGATGTACTTCCGGTCGCAGATTCTCCGGCCACGTCTCTGCAATGACTTGCCGAGATGGAGCTTGAAGAACATGCTGTAGAGCCCGGGCGGGAACTCGAACTCCAACTCACCGATCACCTCGAACCACCATGTCTGCTGGAGATATGCGATCGTCTGAAATCTACATCGACTGGAGAATGTCAGATAGAATACGAAGAAGGGCAAATCTTAATGAAGATTCTCACCTGGATTCCTCGGACGAGATGTGATTCCAGTATCTCCGATCACCGATCCCGGTAATCGTCATCTCCTTCCACCTAAATTCTTGTCCAACCACATAACCTTAGCAAATCACAAAACACTGCAATCCTTCTCTAGGATAAGGAGAAATGAATGGGAAACAATTTACTCTTTTGCCACCATCAAAAGAGTTGGGGCTGGAAAGGAAAGCGTAGATATCTCTCTTCTGCATTCTCAGCACAATTTTCTCCTCCATAGCCAGCACTTTATCCATTAGAACTGCATAACTCGAAGGTAATTTCGATTCCCAGATGAAATCTGCAGATGAAGCACTGCGAAAAGCTCGGTTCAAACACTCGAGAAATTCACACCCATTTGGATCAAAACCTAATAATCAACGAGTTAGAGACGCAGTGACCGGGTTTTGAATTTGAATCTGAATTTGGAAATCTTCAAAGAGAGGCCCAAAGCAAGAAACGTCAAGAGAGTGACGTCCAAATCCCAGTTCATGGATTTCGAAATACCCAGTCGCTCAAATTTCAATGGAATTGAATCCGAGAGAAATCCAGCGAGTGAAACAGCCGGAGAATCAACAAAATCCCGGCCAAACAACCCGAATACGAAGCTGAAACATGGTTTCAACCCGTTTTCATCCATGCAAAGATGAAGTTTTTCGAAGATGGCCTTCCTGGAGAAGAAGGATAAAAAGGGTTTTCCGCAAATCCACTTCGGATTCCACAGTTTTGCAGTGGTGGGTTTGAGGAAGAGATGTTCTTGTCCATTTCAGTCCAGATCAGCTTTCGTTAGAAGGCAATTGTTCTCCACGCGCCTCTGTGGGTTCTTAATTATTCCATTTATTAATTTTATTTTTTTTAAATTATTTATAATCAATTTTTGTCAATAAATATATTCAGAAATATAATATATAAATGTATTATATTTCAATTTATCACTTGATCCGGGTGGCGGGAGCCGGAGGGAAGGGGAGAGCGCGCAGGCCAATTTCTTCAAACCAGATTTTCATCGACGTACGGAGTTTTAATCTCTGTCTGATCCAGTCTAGATATCCAGTCTCTTAGCTTCCCGCTCTCCTCCAGTGTCGCTTTGCATTTCCCTCCTTTTCAAGTCCCGATGGAATCGATCCGATTTTTTTTTCTATATTGCTGCCGATTCGCCGCTGTTTTTCATGCCGAGATGTGGCTGTTGAGTCAAATTTTCTATCTATTTTATTTTATTTTTTCCAAGTAGAAGTTATCGAAGCAGTGTTGATGCAACTTGCTTGATGGATAAATTTTAAGAAGGGATTATGTGAAAGCATGCATTGTGAATTTTTTGATGACGCATTCTCAGATTGCATCTGCTTTGACACTTTTGAGTTGCTCTTTTACATAATTGCCAACATTGTTAAGGTATTTTTGTTTGTTCTGGTCTGAATTAGGGCCGATTTCGTCTCATTAGGAAGGGCTACTGTAACAAGCTTATTTTGTAGTCAATCTCTATTTTCAGCTATTTTCCACATTTCTATTTCCTTTCAGTTCGGATGGTACGCTCCCACTAAGTGAGACGATGGCAGTTTTGGCAAAGCTTCTGCAGTCTGGATGTTTATCCCAGTCCAGACTACGTAAGGCATTTGATTGATTATATATATTTTGATTGATTATATATATTTTAAAAGCCATCTTCAAGACAGTCCTACTATCTACATGAGAGTTATGTATAAGAGATTTACAACTTATATCACACCCCATTCCTAATATCTACATATATATATATTTAGATGTATATATAAATATATATGTTATGTATATTTATATGATTTATCAAATTAAAGATAAAATATGTATCTTCTGATTTTTAAGATCAGATATTACATAGTTTCCAAAGACACCAAAGTTTGCCGATAGATGATCACTTACATATATATTTAGATGTATGTATAAATATATGTTATGTATATGCATATGTCTCTTTATATACGTGTTTATAAAAAATATAACGATTTATCTTCTGGTTGTTAAGAGCATGAGATATTACATAGTTTGTAAATTCTTTGTACTTTAGTAGAAGGTTTATATCTAGCATCGATGCTCTTGCCTTGGCTTGGGAGTAATTTAAATCACTTTGACAGTGAGAGCATACTGTTTATCGCTAGCTCTTTCTGGCATTATTTGCACAGATAATAATAATGCATGTTATATATTTGACTGTTTTCAAAATGTAGGAACAAATTTCCAGGAGCCCATACAGCAGTCAAATGGAAGTGATATATTTGTTTAAGAATTTTTTTTAGGAACAGAGGCCGTTTTACTCCAATTCATGAGGTTAGAATGTAGGATCCATTTTTTACTTTGATAAAGAGTGTTCTAAACAGTTTGTTGTACATTTGGTTACTTTTAATAATCTCTTTTGTTTTTAATATAAACGAAGTATGTTTCCTTTCTTCAAAGTACTCTCTGACAAATAAATATCAGGTAATTCCATATTAAAATTTTTAACTACTGCATTCGTTGATGTTCTTGTCTCCTCCCCTTCCTAATCCAGGTGTACTAATTGAGGTAAGTTACTTTCCCTTAGATTTATATGACTTGAACGTGGTTCAACCAACAACAATCAAGTGGAAGGATATTATCGGACACCAAATCTAATTAATCAACACAATTACTTTACCAATTTGGTCACCAGAAACAGTTATCAACTCTTTCATTTGGAAGGATACCAATTTGGCATGGAAGCACTCGTTGTTAAATTGAGAGATTAAATTCTTGTCGTTTGAAGTATATTGTATTGCTTCGACATTGCGTTTATTTGAAGTATATCTATGTCCTGCCATTTTTTTCTTGTTTTAAGTTCTTTCTGACTGGAAAACTTTGTAAATCGAATGCCTTTGCTTTTTCTTTGTTTTTCTTTCTGGTATAATATGAACCATTGTCTTTCATCACTTTCTTTTGTGCAATACACTGTCTTTCGATTTCTTTAATTATGGCTCACCAATTTACATGATGTAGGTGTTCAGTTAGGTGGACAAAGTAATGATGTTTTGAAAGGTATAAACCTTTTTATGAGTCATACTATGAAAACCTTATTTTTGAAAAGTATTATTGTATTATGCATTATTGGTTTGACAGTTTTAGTTGTTGTTTTTTAATTTCTGGAGTAATGGACTATTGCATTTTGATACTTTTGAACTTCATGGTTTAAATGCAGACTCAGTTACAGATAAACAGATTTCGATAGGAAAATGAACTTACATATTTTATGGAAATCTTTAGTCTTACCTTTAACCAATTAGAAAGCTATAACTTGTTATGGGTAAGAAAACAAAATACTAACACTTTGATGTGTTCTTTTATTTTGTTGGAGAACTCTTAGCCTAGTAAACAATCATTGGGTTTTGAATGATAACTATAAAAATGTTTCTCTCTTCAATTTTGTGGGTACTGAAGGTAGGTGAGAAATTGGTGAAGGTAGGTGGGGAGGGATTGGTGGCTTTATCATCCTATAAAAAATCAATTGAAATATCTAAGTTCAGGCTGCTTATAATTTGCCAGACCTATATGTAACATGTGGCTTATGATAGCATGGATGGTGACACCCTCCTTTTATTTTCTGTCTCGATGCTTCGTGATGAAATATCTGCCTCATAAACAAGCTCTCCTTTTGGTTCTTGATGATGCCACATTTACATGATTGCCTTCTAACTATCCACTGGTGATGCAGACAGACTATAATTTAATTAGTCAGCACTGTTCAACAACCCGATGCTATGAGCAGTTCTCAGGTATTCTTTAAATTTGTGTTTGTATATGCTGATGAAGATTGTTAAAGTTTATAAATGAGTTTTCCAACCCTAGCCAGTATAACATATTTTAAGCATAAACCAAAACAGACAATATTGTATTATTAAATCAAGAGATTGCACAAGGAGACCACTTAAATAGTGAGGATTGTGGCAGGTTCTGCAATGATGTGAAGAGTGTTCAATCCATTGTTGCCTGAGGGAGGAGGTTATTAAGGTTCATTTTCACATTTTCACTCTCTAACCAATATAACACCTCGTATAAATATGACATCATATATCGAAATATGTCTGTTAAATATAATCTAAGTATTCATATTCATTATCTTAATATTTTTTCACATACAAGTTATTTGTTGTCTTTATTGAGATTGTTTTGACTTGCGGAAAATCGATCTTGGCCCTTATGATTTTGATACTAAAAATATCTTTTCAACATCGTAGTTATCGTTGATTTTTCTTGTCAGGCATTTTGAAGCTATTGGTTGGGGATGAAAATGTAACTATTGAAGTTATTAATAGATTGTAGGGTTGCACTCTGATAGTGAAGGTAAGTGATGAATTGCAATCGAAGAAGTGACAAATGTGAGTGCTGTTTGTTTTGATTGTATTTTAGATTAGACAGAGGAAGAATAAGATGGGTCAACAATAGGCACGACTTATCCCTCTACCCACCTCAACCATTATCTCTGTTGGGTGTGGGTGGACCCAAACTACCACCACAGGTTCACCGGGAATTAGTTCCGATTTGGTCCGGTCCAAATTTGATCTTGTATATCTTGAACATGTTAATTATCGATTTTTTTAAATTTTAATTCTTTATAGTTGTGTGTATATATATATTTATATATTTGATATTGTGGGTCCTTTTTATTATTGTTATTAGGTAGGGGCAAAAAGAGTTGACGTCTTCCTCAGTTCCTCGGCATTGGAGGAGGATCTTCGGGTTACCAAAGCCCTAGGTTGTTCGTGCTCTTCCGAGGCTCTTTCCGGGTTTGATTTTGCTTCAGATTCGTCCGATTTCTTCTTGCTCTTGCGATTTTTGTTCGTCTTCCTCGCTTGGTTTTAGAACTCTGCGACGTCCATGGCTCTGAAGAGTATAATTCAGGACATGAGATCTCGCTCGCATCGAGTCGTTCGAGATGCCTCACCCTCCATTACGAAAGACGGTTTGGAGCAAAGCTGTTGGGCGTACATGCCCCAGGAGCTTCTGCGGGAGGTTCTTATGCGCATCGAGGTATCGGAGGGTGCTTGGCCGCCGAGGAAGAGCGTAGTTGCTTGCGCCGGTGTTTGCCGGAGTTGGAGAGTTATTTCTAAGGAAATCGTCAATACTCCTGAAATATCCGGAAAGTTGACGTTCCCGATTTCAGTCAAGCAGGTTTAGCTTAGCGTTTTTTTTTCCTGAAACGCTGTATGCTTTCTAGGAAGTAGTTTACGTGGAAATCTGATTTTCCACGTCTTTTTTTGGCATGACGCGTTTCTGGCTGACAATTGTTATTGTAGATTGTCTATTTTTCTATATGCGTCTTCTGTCCTTTAAGATTTACTTATGCAACTCTTTGGCTATTGGATTTATTTTTGTGGATTTATGAACCGTATGCAGAGAAAATAACATATGGTAACATTGATTTATGTTTGTAAATGGCTTGAAAGTGCATATTTTGTTCATAAAAGAAATTAGAGCCAAGTCATTCAACTTGTGTATCCTTTTTCGTATTTGAATTCTTGATTGGTGTTTATTCATCTACGAAGATTGTTCTAGGCGTAAAATTGGAGAAATCATTTTCGGAAATGTTTTGGCATATCGGGTATGATATGTAGAATAATATATATGTTGTCATATTCTTTTACCCCCTAATAACCCGGAGGATTTAGTGGAGGGGATTGAGGCAGGCATGACTTATATCTTGCCAATTTTTTGATACATAAAATTTCAATCAAAAGACATCATGGGAACTACGTTGGCTAGAAGGTGCAGTGTTATTATTATTTTATACTTTTGAGAATGCTTTGTTCATTCTCGTCTTTCTTTCTATTTTTTTTATCTGGAAGGAAGAGGGAGATTCGGAGGGTGGAGCTGGTTAAGTGTTTAGACAAATAACAGTGCACAGATTCTACTTTGCCGAGAAATGTTTATTACGCATCACTTTTGCCTTTAGAATATATGTTTCATAGATCATAAGAAGTTTGGATCTTTTTTTTTGCAGCCTGGTTCAAGGGAGTGTCTTCTTAAATGCTTCATAAAACGAAATCGACCCACTCAAACTTACAGCCTTTTTCTCAGTTTAACTAATGGTGAGCTTAAATGAAATTAGGTTTATTCAGTGGTTGGCAAGGCAGTAACTTCCCTCCATCAGATTGTAGACCTTCGTCCCTTTATTTGAGAATTGTTACTTCTCTATTATTTTGACCAGCCGCTTTTACATAATAGAATGAATCTTTCTTTTCCCTCTTCTATATGATTGATAATACCCTTTTCATTTCTTTTGGAGTATGTGTTTTCATTTCAGCGCTCACTGATGATGGAAAGTTTCTTCTTGCTGCACGAAAATGTAGACGACCCACCTGTACAGATTATATCATTTCTATTCGTGCTGATGACATGTCCAAGGGGAACACCACCTATGTTGGGAAATTAAGGTATGCTCTTAAGTAGTTCTCGCGTGGTCAACTTAATGTTTACACCTGTCATAACTAATGCTATTTCTTCTCTGTTATGGATGAAGATCCAACTTTCTTGGAACCAAGTTTACAATTTTCGATGGGCAGCCCCCTCATGCGGGAGCGAAGATGACGAAAAGTCGTTCCACCCGGTTTGTAAATTTGAAACAAGTCTCACCCAAGATCCCCGTAGGGAACTACCCAGTTGCTCACATCTCATATGAATTGAATGTACTCGGCTCAAGGCAAGTTTTGAATACAAATCGTATCTAAGACTTTGACATATAAGAATTGACTGAGTTATATAGTCTTGCATTGTTGCAAATAAAAAAAAAGATTCACCGATTTCTTGTATAAAAGAAATACAACCTACAGTTTGTGAAGTGATTGAACCAGAGAATTCTACAGCTTTCTAGGTATTAGTTTGGCAATATGAGGATTAAATATAGTATGGTACTTGCTTTTGAGAACAGGGGTCCAAGGAGAATGCAGTGCATCATGGACGCCATTCCAGCCTCTTCAATCGAACCTGATGGAAAGGCTCCAACACAAACTGAGCTTTCGCTTAACAATGTTGAATTTTCCCACACACTCCCCTTTTTCCGGTCGAAGTCAATTCACACGGATAACTATCTATCAGGACCTCTGGCCAGCCAGAAAGATGAAATGCTGGTTCTGAGAAATAAGAACCCCAGGTGGCATGAGCAGCTACACTGCTGGTGCTTGAACTTCCATGGGCGGGTGACGATTGCTTCAGTGAAGAATTTTCAGCTAGTTGCTTCCCCTGAAAATGGACCGGCTGGAGCAGAGCATGAGAAAATCATCCTACAATTCGGAAAAGTCGGGAAGGATTTGTTTACGATGGATTATGGGTACCCAATCTCAGCATTCCAGGCTTTTGCAATCTGTCTTAGCAGCTTTGATACCAAGATCGCTTGTGAATGACACATAATCATCAGGTTTCCTTTTGACAATTAAATCAGGTTTTCAGTGTGTTTTATGCCATTAATTTATTGGTCAACTTAGTGTTGTCACACTCTACCAGGTTTAGGTGATGACGGCTTAATGCACAAATAATAGTGCTGGAAAGTAACTTGGATGTGTCGAGCCAGGAAGAAGGCCATGCACAAACTTTACTAGTGTTTTCTAATGTATCGTAATTAAAATAATTATTTATAATATTTATTATTCTAATCATAATTTCACATGGTTATTAGAATATGGAAGATATCCTACAAGTTGTATGCATGAATTTATGCTTTTGCACGAGTGGGTTTGCATGCTTGGTTCAATTAAGGAGAATTCAAACATGCCCACCCATTACAAGCCCATCTGGATCTAAAACGAGGATACCATAATGTTAACTTAGGTCTTAAAAACAAATAATGTTCTAATATTTAGACGAAAACTATAACTAGATAACAAAATCTCATTCTCTAATGCCAATCATGAGTTATCGAAAATCAATACCGAGAATAGTGGAGAAAAATGTTCCAAATATCCAATATAAACGCGTAAACATAGAAATATTCAATCTAATCGGCTCGGCGCGAATGCAATCATGAAGATTTTAAAATAATCCAAATATCCAATCTAAATGCGTAAACATAGAAATATTCCATCCAAATACAAGTGAAATAAAAATATAACATTCAAGTAGGAGAAATACCGAAGATTTGTCATTGTGATCTCTATACTCTATCATCTTATTATATTGCTTGAATTACTCTGTACTTGTAATAAGATCTCAATGGCTTATTATCTTTTTGTGTTACTAAGATCAATTCAAATTTTAATAATTGAAAATAAAAAATGTGGATCTCGTTGATAAATGGATGTCAAATCTAAGAACTTAGAGACGATAATCGACGACTTTAAGAAAATTAGGGCCCCGGACGTGTCGGTTGCTCTGATTCCGCTCCGATTTCGAACTGTCCCGCGAACTTAGAGTTTTGAAATTTGAAACGAGGGATGCCGATTTGAGCCTCGAAACGAGAATTTTGGAAAGAATCGTGACTAAAACCGAACAATCCTCCCTGAAACGAGATCGGACCGAGTTTCCCAATCCCACGTAGAACTTCAATTTTGCATTAGTTTGAATTATTTAATTATTTTACGTATGCTAAAACTGGGTGATGTCAGTGAATATGTAAGGCAGTAGATAAGACGCGACATTAATAATTTTCCGACATTGACACTTGTCAGAGGAAGAGACAAACTACGAGTAATTTAATTAACACGTGCTTTAAATGCTTTGCCAAATGGTCCTCCTATTTGACGCCAACTTGCGTGGGGCCCCCTCTTAATTTCCCCGCGTGGCCAAACCTATTTTTCCTCTTACAGCACGTGTGAAATCTGGGCAGAAACGAGTGAAGGCAGTGAAATGAGAGTGACGTGGCATCGACCACTCCTTTGATTCTCCATTTTTGTACGGTTCTTCTTCCTCGTATCTGCAACTCAGTATTTGAAGAAGCGTCCCTCGCCTCCATTTCTGCACCTTTCTTCTCCGCCTCTGCGGCCATGGATGACTTCTCTCTTTCTTCCTTTCAATCTCCGCTAACTCTTCAGGAGAGTCTCCGATGCGTGGCCCAGATCCAGCCCGATTTGTGGGCTTATTCCATCTTCTGGAAAACCTCGATCGACGACAATGGCGTGCTCTTGTCGTGGGGGGACGGGTGTTTCCATGCCTGTAGGGACGCTGACAGTAATGGCTTTCGTTCAGATCGGAAGAGAGGGAGGAAAGGCGTTCATTCTTTCATCGCCGACAGTCTCAACGCCGGTGGTTTGCCGGTCAACGTCAACGCCGGTGACCCTGAGTGGTTCTACCTTATGTCGCTGACACTGTCTTTCCCCGCCGGCGATGATGTTCCCGGCAAGGTCTTTAGCTCCGGTACGATGGTGTGGCTCTCTGGCGATTCACAGTTTCAGTTCTACGACTGCGAGAGGGCTAAAGAAGCTCAGATTCATGGAATACAAACGCTGGTTTGTCTGCCTATCTACGGCGGAGTTCTTGAGCTTGGATCGCCGGAGACGATCAAAGAAAGCTGGAGTTTTGTTCAGCAGGTCAAATCCTTATTCGGGTCTCCCCTCTCCGGCAGGGCCGCTGCCGACCATGTACAGCTTCAGGCCGGAAAGATCGCCGGAGAAAGAAATTCCACCGCCACGAAAAAGAACGACAAAGCTTTTACTGGTAATAAACTCGATTTCGATAATTCAGATTCCGATTCAACTCGTTCGACGGCGGTGGTCTCGGAGAAACCGACACCGAAAAAACGTGGCCGGAAACCTAGCCAAGGACGGGAAACGCCGTTGGACCACGTAGAAGCAGAGCGGCAACGCCGGGAAAAGCTGAACCACCGATTCTACGCGCTACGCGCCGTCGTCCCAAATGTTTCTCGAATGGACAAAGCCTCGTTACTCTCCGACGCCGTCTCCTACATAAACGAGCTGAAATCGACGCTGGAGGAGCTCGAATCGCAGCTCCAATGGCCGAAAAAGGTGAAACCAGACACGCTTGACGCCACTGATAATCACAGCGCCACAACTTCGACCGTCGATCAATCAAGGGCAAACAGCACAGAAACATCGAAGCTCGAGGTCGACGTTAAAATGGTCGGCGGCGACGCCATGGTTAGAGTTCAATCTGAAAAACTGAACCACCCAACAGCTAGGCTGATGACTGCACTGAGAGATCTCCAGTTTCAAATCCAGCATGGAAGCATTTCTTCCATTAATGACATAATTCTTCAGGACCTCGTCGTTAAAGTCCCTGTCGGAGCAAGGTCCGAGGACGTCCAAGCTGCCATTTTCGCTCGATTAAAGCTCTAATTTCACGGGTCTTTCTACCTTAAGCAAATTAGCTTCGACATCCCTCAGTTTCTTCAAGTTTACGTACATATTTCTCGGTTTCCTAGTAAAAACCCTCCAAATCACTGTAATAATCTGCCATTTTCAATCCACGGAAAGCTTTGATCCGTTGTCAAGAAAAACTCAACTAAATCTATCAGAGAACAATCTCTGTATATTAAACATGTATCAGTATATCTGGTCAAGTTTTCTTTTTCTCCTCCGTCGAATCATGTTTCGTTCTGCTTTACTTTCCCGGCATCAAAGCCATGAGTGGGAATCTAAGCCGCGAAGAAAAGAAGACAATTATATCTGGACCAGATTGATGGTGCATCTGTGCGGTGGCAACATGTCCTGTCCTGTGAAGACAACGGTATAATATTATTTTTGTGTTATGGTTCATTTACATTAGATCCAACGAGTTTTGAGATAAAAAGAAAGGCACGTTTATTTGATGCTGGACTAGGTTAGAAAGCAACGACCTTTAAAGAAAGGAGATAAGAAGAAAAAGGTACGATAATGCCTAGTGTTGCGTCTTTTGTTCCAACTCTTTCTTTGTAACAATAATGAAATCCGTTTGTTTTTGTCTCCAAAGTTGAGTGGTTTAGGCAATGGGACATTTGAAAAAACAGTTGAAAATGAAGGGGATGTTTATTTAGTGCCATGCCATGTTGTCATCTATTTGCACCAAAGCGAGTGTCTATGCCTTCAAATTTCTCGTCTCAATTAGATTTTTTGTCTTTATGGTTCGGTTGTTGTGTGTTCGTAGTATGAAAAACCCTACGTCTGATTAGAGTCTGGCCTGTTTTAATTATCAAGTCTGGCCTGTTTTAATTGTTAATTTCATCAACTGACACATTGAAGTTGTTGGGTCCTATCGATTAACATTTCAAAGTAGGAGTATTTTTTTTTTAATTAACACACTAAATTATATTTTGATGCATCACATTTGTGACTAAGGGGTACTCGTTGATAAAAGTGCCAATTCCATATTCGACGGATTTGAATGCGGGCCAAGCAGGCCCAAGCCCACCTCGAAATGCCATATCCGATGGGTACGACCCGACCTGTAGAGATCCAGTCTTATCCAATCTGCGAGAGCAGCGCAAGGGGAAAGCTTCTTTGGTGAGGCATGGCTGCCTCTGCTACTTGCTTAACGTCTTCATCTTCTTCCTTGTGGCTTCTCAATCAGAAGTTTCAGAAGGACAATCCATGTCCTGTCTCGTTCCGTTTCTCAACTGGCTTGGCCTGTTTCGATCTCTCGCGTTTAGTCTCCATCGCTAAGATCCAACAATCTGCGTCTTCTTCTTCTTTGTTTTACGGTGTGGAGCCCTGTAACAGGGCGAGAGTCTCGGTTGCTTTAGGCGCCATTGATGCGGAAGAGATTGAGAATCACGACGATGCTCCGGCCAAAGAGTTGAAGAAGCTCCCAAGGCCCTGCGAGTTATACGTTTGCAATCTACCCAGGAGTTGTGACATTGCTGAACTGGTTGAGCTGTTCAAGCCTTTTGGAACTGTTTTGTCTGCAGAGGTAATGTCTCTTTCTTTCCACATTCTTCTCACTGAATCCCCCTTGCCCTTGTCCACTGGATTTTTTTATGTACTCTAGGTGAAGTCTTCTGTAGAATTGTATGATGTTCGTATCGAAGATTTTGGAAAGTAGTAGATAATTGAGAAATAATCATGTAAATCCCAAAATCGAATCTAATCTTTTGATGAGTTCTGGACCTTGTAGTTGGTTATATAGATGTTGATGAATTCACTAAGAAAACGAAGCCCATAGCCATCATTGATGGACTTATCAAGTTTAAGAACAGAAGAAGTTGGTTGTATTATCTTTCTCCAACAAATCCCATTTTCTTCAGATCCATAACTAGTGATGTGGTGTGTTCCCGAGTTTTTCTTAGGTTTCCCGGAATGTCGAAACTGGATTAAGCCGTGGATGTGGCTATGTCACAATGGGTTCGATAAACTCCGCAAAAATCGCGACTGCTGCATTGGATGGATCTGTTAGTGTTGAATCCGCTGCTCTCTTTTCTAAATTCATTATTTTTTCTATGCATTTGATGAACAATTTGATGTTTTGTGGAAGGACGTTGGTGGGCGTGAACTTCGGATAAGATTCTCGGTCGACATGAATCTTCCGAGGAGGAATCTCCACACCCTGAGCTCCTCGCCGAAGAAGAATATAATATACGAGAGTCCACACAAAGTGTATGTTGGCAATCTCGAGTGGAATGTTCAACCCGGAGACTTGAGAGATCTCTTTAGCCAATTTGGTGTCGTTGTTAGTGCTAAAGTGTTGCATGATCGAAGATCGAATAAAAATCGTGTCTACGGATTTCTATCTTACGGTTCGGCTGCTGAAAGAGATGCATCAATTGCTCTAAACGGGACGGTAGAAAACCGATTTCTTAGCATCTTGAATACCGGTTCACTCTATCCCTTTTTAACAAATGAATATTTGCATAATTGCAGGAGTTTCACGGCCGAAAACTCATTGTTAAACTAGGTTATGAGAGGACCGAAGCTTGACTGCAGATTTCATTTGTTCGAGGCAGAGAAATTTCATACCGAACCAAACGCTATTACATATAGGAGTTTGTTCATCGGCCTATGATTGAGTTATGATTCGAAGTAGACCGATCGATCGGCTGAAGTGACGACATGGACGGTCGAGATCGAGGTACATGTCGAATAATTCATTTTGATTGGAGGTGTTTTTGATGGATCTGTTGTGGACTGGAGTCTTGTGAGAAACTCATTTTTGGCCGTCTACACCAATGTTATTGTTTCTTCTCCTTTATTTCCCATTTCTTAAGTGAAAAGAAAATTCGAGATATTATTATAAACGTAAGTTTTATATTTATTATTTTAGATCTTAATGCCATCCCGCGACAAAATAGCGCCGCACTGAAATATCCGATGCGATAAATATTGATAAAAGATTAAAGGGTAGAATGCAAAATAAGTTGTCGTTATAGAATTGACGTTTTAAAATTTAAAATGAACAATTTAAACAATAACGATGCAGACTGATCAAAGGTTAAACTAATACACTTAACGTATACGTATATTATTTAGAATTCTCTCCGTAAATAAACAACTTTGAACCTTTTCGCGGAGGATCGATGAAAACCGAGATACTTCATAAACTCATAGAATTTCCGAGAATTTCAAACGAATTTCCAAGATATATGAGCAATAAAAACATAGAAAGGACAACAATTTTAATAATTTATTCGACGAGTCCTCGTGGGTCATTGTGGAGCTGCCACGTCAACCACAGCTCAGTTCTCTCGTTACTCTAAAGGTTGTCCCTCCTACCATCTTCTCACACTAGGAAGGATCAAAGAGTGTAGGTCCCACGAAAACAGGCTGGACTACGACATGTCGACTCGTAAATCACACTTCCATAATTTGAACGACATAATTCATTATCTAAACTTAATCTTATAATCATCCAACGATGAACATGGATTCTCATTGCCGAGCTCGAATCACATCCTTTAAAATTAACACGGGTTTCCCGGATCTCCCGTTAAAATTAATTTTTGCAATGTTTATATAAAATTAAAATTATAATCAATATTCCAAATATAAAGATTTTAATACTTGATGGAAGGAGAGCCATTCCAGACCAAAACTCCAGTTATTCTCGTTACTCTAAAGTTTGTCTGCAGGATATTTACATATGGATGTTGCAAAAATAAACGGCTGGGACACTGCCACGTCTGTAGTAGGTCCCACAATACCAGGTTGGAGCAGGACTAATCCTAGATCTGGTGTATGCGGACTACCTATGTCCAGGAATAGGACATCGACATGCATTATTAAATTAAAGAGAAAGGAATATTATCCTGGCCCACCAGATATTATTTAATCAATAATTTGTTTTTCTAGTAAATCAATCGGTAAATAATAAATCAATTAAATCCAAATTTAAACATTAATTATAAGTAGCTATTTTATTATTATAATAAGTAGATGTATTTTTTTAATAATATTTTAAATTTTATCAACTGGCACTTCAAAATATAAATATATTTTCAATTGACATATGAAGTTCAAAACTGATGAACCATGTAAGTTAATAAATTCATATTAATTGAGCGGTTACCCTTAACTTTGAAATTTAGTCCGATATATTCTTGATACTCTCACGGAGATGACTGAGAAAACGAGGGTAAAATAACTTCAAATTGAATGGCATAGAGAGCTTAATCAACGAAAATTTAAAACGACACCGTTCAAAACTTCAAACTGTCGATCGATAACGTTATAAGTATAAAAGTGTTAGTATTAAAATTGAAGATTTTATTTAAGAACTGCGTAGATTGTATAGGTAATCCATCGAAAATTAACGTATGATATTAAGATATGATAAAATGGAAATTAATGCATGTAACAGGCCTCGAGCTACTGATTGCCAGGTAGGGTTTTAGAGGAAGAAAACAGATGGGAAAAAAGCCTGAGGTTAGGGTTGGAGCTACAGAGACCACTGAGAAGCTGCATTCTGTCGACGTTTGGTGGGGCAGCTCGCTCGGTCTGCGAATAAAATATTAGTATCTTACGAGGATAAATACATGGAGAAATCACAGTACTGGCTGAGCTTGATAGTTCACAATGAAGTGACTCCATGGCTGCTCGTTTTGTCTTCCTTTCTCTTCTCTCCTTCTTCTGATCATCGTTTTCGATCGGAGCCCGTTCAGATCCCGATCGGAAACTTTCTGATTTTCCGGAATTCGTCTTGCTCCGACGAGTAATTCCGGTCGTTAAGGATTCTCATTGTGGCTGCTCTTCAAAGTATTTTTTAATCTTTTTAATATTTCTTTTCATGGTCTTTTCATCTGTACTTTCTGATCGGTTGCCAAGAAAGTCCTAGGTTATTTACAACCCTTTTTTGGCAATCCGGCAGAATGATCGTTGATTGCGGACTGATCTTTCTCTCTCCTCCTTGTCATTGTTAGGGCTCGCCGTTTTCGGATCCGTTTCGGTGAGGATTCTGAACAAGGAAATTTTATTTTAAGGGCTTTTCTGCAACTCTCTCTTTCTCTCTCCTTTGCAGTCTGATTTTTTTTTTCTAAAAAAAACTTCCATTTGTAACGAATTAGGGCAAATTTTTTAGCTACCAATGATCTTAAAACACTAATAAGTTTTCCCTTATTGACGGCAAATCGCCGTCGAACTTTTTCCCCAGTTTCCCAGCAGCACGACGAACGCAAGAGAAAGAGACAGAACCAGCAACTAGGGCTGATCCTAGGTCGAGAAATCAAACTAGAGTGTTGAACTATCAAGTGATTATCAGACAAGATTTGAAACAGCAGTTCCTTCGTACATCTTCTGCTAATGGACTCTCACCTCACTGGAGAAGATGCTGTTACTAAGGTGGACTCTACACCCTTTTACTCGTGCAATTTTCAGATCTGTTATTTTTTATTTACTCATCTCCGAATCGGTTTGAATCTCAGATTCTATCTACAAGAGTACTTGATGGGTAGATTAGGAGACAAGGGTTGTAGAAAAATAACTTCTCTGTGACTTGTATCCATCTTTTGAAGCCAGTTTATGACAAAGATTCAGAACACACCTGAACAATTTAAGAAATATCCTAATTCTAGGGTTAGGTTTAGGTTTATGTTTATCTATCTAATTGAAAATGATCATAGACAGAAGATATCTCAAATAAATAGTTAGACTTATCATCTAATCATTCGACAAAGCCGATGTTGTCACACCTTTCTCTATTTCAAGAACCGGAAAGACGATTTTTCATCTCGAGAGTTTCATCTCGACCGAGTCCTTGATAGGTGATAAAAGAGAGTAGAAATCAATCGACAATAACACCATAGGTAAGTTTTTTTTTCTTGGATTTGGTCACCCACTCGTGCACTTTTAACATTAGCGGCGCGTATTTCTTTGATATTAGGTTGGGATAAGAGAATTGAGTAGTAGCTAAACGAACAATTTTGTATTAGAACATCACAGAAAGAGGAAGGATTTGATTTGAGTGATTACACTCCACACCTTGTGTGTTTCCATGCACATCACAATTTGCAATACCTAAATGATCATAGTTGTTACATTTCAATAAAGTATGCAAGTTGTGGTACATTATAGTTGTTTTATTTTCAATTATTCTAGTACAATATTGTTTCCGTGGAGTCATGATTCATATGAATTTATTCTTGGACATGGTGAACACGTTGTACTATGTAGAAAGCGAGGAACTGTACTTGAAAACTATTCACTTGAAACTACAATCTTTGCTCCCCTAATGCTGCGCTTTTTAATTTCTAGGTTAGTCTAAAGTGCGTTACTAGCACTAGCAAGGAGAAGAACTCTAGTGAAAAATCGTTTCCTTTATGTTTTTTAAAATAATATGAGATTGTACCCCTCTACCTGAATATAGTTTGTACACTAAAACTAAAACGAATGATCATCTTTGTGCGATTTCAACTAGAATAGTTCTAGATGATCTATACGTTTGACCAGATAAATAACCTTTATCAATGCTATTACATAGACCAATGCTTCAAACTTGTGCTAATGATAGATAAGAAGGCGGTATACAATGACAAAGGAACGAGGACAATGGTCGATCGAGGAGCATGATAAGTTTCTCGAGGGTCTGAAGCTCTACGGCCGAGCTTGGTCGCGCATAAGAGGTTATAATCGCTCTTAACTTTTACTAATTCAGTTCTTTCAGTGTTTCTTCTCTGTTTGTGTTGAAAATAAGCATTAAATTTTAGTGTTATCGTTGGAAGTTTTTGAAATTGAAATCCAGGAGGCAGCGGACTAATAGCAATTTTTTTTTTCTTTTATGGATCTATTTCTTCCTCTTTCTTCTTTGGTTTGTGCTTGGTTATTTGTAGAACATGTCGGAACAAAAACAGCAGTGCAAATTAGAAGTCACGCACAGAAGTTCTTTGCAAAGGTAATTGCTTCTCCTGCACATTCTGAAATCTATGTTTCCTTTCTTCTAGGTTTGAAAATGGTGCAAATCCTTCAATTCATGGGTCCAAAAACATGTTTTTCCTTGAAATATGCTAGAAAACATGAAGATATCGTTGTTCAAAGTCACTAACTAGTTGCTTCAAACACGTCAAAACTTTTGTTTTTGTGCCCAGATAGAAATCACTTTGGATCGAATTGGAGTGTCGTGATTAGGGTTATTTCTGCATTTTCTTTTGCATAGGGTATAGATGAACTAAGAGCTAAATATTTACGAGTTTCAGCTGCAAAACGATGCTCCTTTTAGAGGGATTTCAGGGGTAGATGCTCTGGACATAGATATTCCTCCTCCCCGACGGAAACGAAAGTTAACCACAATTCCTGCTTCTTCTTCTTCACAGCCAGAAATCATGGATGAAAGGCTTCTGGACTCGGCGAAAGAACAAGTTCAAGATGTGAGTGCATGATTATCTTAGCTTTCCCGCAGTTTAATGATGTTATTACGTTCACCTTAAAACCATTTTGTTTGACCAGAAATCTGCCGGAGAAGAACAAGCGAAAAATGAGAATGAAAATCACGATCATAAGCCGCCAGAAACGAGTTTCATACCACCAATGGCGGCTCTGAGAAACTCGAGTTCTGTCAAGGGTTTTTCGCCTTGGAAGAAACCAAGCTCGGATAGTCACCATGCTCGTTCAATCCACGCGCCGCCTACTTCTTCGAAGTGGATTGCACGTGTGCTCTTACCAAAACCAGCGTCTCATGCTGCAACGAGCCACACCGTGACATCATGGCCTGGAGAATCTGCTGTCTGCAACCAAAGGTGTTATTGTTGTATGCAGTCCAACTCCTGTCCCGGTTCAGGCACGATCCCGGCTCTAAATATGGCTCCACCGTCGGCACGGTGGCCCACCCATGCGCTCGTTCCATTGAGCGTTCCGGGCTTTGGAAACACTGTCGCGACAACTCGGGAAGCGGGATCTTTTGAGAACTTTCGAGCTAAATCCTCGGTGATCCAAAATGTCAATGGAGCGGAATATTTGAACCAGTCATATGGAGTTAAAAAGAATTATGATTTCCAAGCAAAACCCGAAGATCATAAACATTTCCCGACTATTTTGAACCAGGAACTGCCAGCCTATCAAGTGCTCTTCGGCAGAGAGCTACATCCCAAGGGCTTTTCGCCTCAGCAGAATGCAGCAACTCGGGAAACAGTGGCTAATTTGAAGCATATCGAAGGAGAAAACAATATTCATTTGACCTTGAATCTTGAATCCGGATGTCATCCGAGAGATCGAAGCTCGGAAAAAAGAATCTCACCAACTGGCACCGAAAATGACGGAAATGGAAAGATTGTCATCGGGATTGGGCAAGGAAAGTTCAACAGTGATCAGACTGGATTCAAACCATATAAAAGATGTTCGAATCCGAGCATTGAAAATGGCCGGATGGGAAAGCTTGTCCTCGGAATCGGACAGAGAAAGCTCAACAATCATCAGACCGGATTCAAACCATACAAAAGATGTTCGATCACTAAAGATTGAAAACGAGATAAGCTCGGAAACCAAGCATCGGCCAGTAACAAAAGCCGGATTCAGATCGTTTAAAAGATGTTTGATCGATAGATGATCTAAAATAATACTCTTAGAATAAATAAATCTTCCTCTTGATGAAAGAGAAACCGAGGAAATGGTTCTCAGTTCATCACTCCATGTAATCAACTATCGTTTTGTTTCTCTTAGAAGTTCAATTCTCAGCAATATATTATGCCTGTAATTACTCCATCCAGAACTCAGAACTCACACAACTACTCTATAAAACGATCGAACATCAAAATACCCAGAAAATAATCTATACAAGTCATAGATATTAACAATATTTACAGGATCCTCACAAAAAAGGAATATAAAATGCTATTTACAGAGCCAATAAATGCAATTCTTCATCATAGTAGTGAAGATTATATTATATAATGTCAATATATACTTCAGTAGGAACCTTTTTCCAAGTTCCTCTGAGGCCAAAACCAAAGTGTCAAGTACGTGTATTTACTTAGAATCTGGAGTTACCTTGAGAGAGGGCAATGGCAAAAGAAGGTTAGTCTGTCGGGTCTGCAGGTTTAGAATGTAATGTTGGATTCGCTTTCGGTTAGCCGGGGTTAGGGAAAAGGCGGGGTTTAATGGCAGGGACGGAGCCTCACCTGCTATGAACGAGAAAATCAGTATCGCTTTCGAGTACAAGGCTGCAGCCTTGCTCTTGTTCTCCATGTATTCATCGACCTGAAACGAGAACCAAATCACGATGCTTAACACATATAAACATTAGTTTTAAAAGTCATAGGCATCTTTATCGAATTAAGATTTCAATCGACATAGCTTTATAAATGATTCAGGTGTATGGGTTATGCTAAGTTATATTTTTAACATATTTTTTTATCGCACACGTTGACGTGTGGAACTATGATTAGTCTAGTTAAAGTATATTTAACGTATTATAGTTAAAATAACTATTTATTAAATTTAATGAACCAATCATAAGTCGACATGTCAGCGTGTACAATAAAAAAATACGCTAAAAAGATAAACTTAGTATTACACGAGTGAATTTGCGATGGAAAATGCACGAGATGTTTTATGGAGAAGAGCAGACTTACAGCTGCAATTCTACCAACTTCAAGCGCTTTTTGGAATATTATTTCCATTGCATCGGGCATTTCGGCCGAACCTGAAACATTATGAAAACTACATTTTTACACAGGAAAGAGAACTAAAAAACGAGATCCGAAAAATATATAAAGAATGAGGATTGTTACCATCGGCATTTTGGATATGAGATGATAACTTCTCGGCTCGGTCGATGGCAACGAAGAATCCTTGCTTTGCCCATGCAGATACAGAGGAAGGCATACTAAAATCTACATTTTCTTCCATGTTTGAGGCTGAACCCGTATCTTTGACACGTTCGTTAGCGTCTATAGACAAAATGCTTGTTGATGATTCATATGCTGAAGTCGAATCCATCCAAGAACTGCAAACTTGAAGAGCCTTCTTCCACAAAGCCAAAATAACCAGTTCTACTGAAAAGGATTCTAGGAATAACCCTGCATTATACTGCAAATACGTGCAATGAGACCTTCACATTCTAGAAAAACAAACTTGAAAGCATTGGACACAACCAAATCACCAACGACATCCAAAAATAATCATTTGTTGAATAAATTACCTCAAAACTAGGAATCAATTATCAGTGTACTGACTAATGACTATATGACCATTTTATGCGTCAAATTCGGGAAAATGCACAACAGATTAAAACCACAAATAATATATCATTCACACTTTAAGATAAACTACACTATAGACATGTAATATCAGCGAATTTTCATCGTTTCCATAAGATCCTGTCTTGTCATGTAAAAGTAGACACGGTTATCAATCTGTTTTATGAACAATCTCAAACCGAAAAAGATCCAGATTTTAAGTAGATGTGTGAAATAATATAAATTCGTTTTGAATAATCAAGAAAAGAATACTACACCTTTTCTTTAGATAGCTCTAAGAGAACCTGTCCATACTGATGTAGCAAATGGAGCCTGGTTGAAGGGTGCAAAATCGATAGTCCTTGGACCTCTCTAAGCATAGACGATGCTCGTGATGTTGAATGTCGCTCTGTTCGTTGTCTTTGAGAACTTTCCGGAACATCGACAGAACTAGAAATACGCTCCTTTATAGGCAATGTTGAAGTACTAGGCTGCTCGTTCTTCTCATGGCCTATGTGAAGATTTTGTAGAGATGTTTCGAGGGACAAGGAAAACGTCTCCATCGAAGCAAAATTGGCATTAACAAGAACGTAATCTTTCTCAATTGACTCCATGGAATCAGAAACTGATGAACATGAAATACAATAAACAAAAACAGAACAAGTAGAAAAAGAAGGCAGTAAATTAATAACAGACCTTGAATTTGACACGATGAACGTTGGTCAATAGGAATCGATTTCCCCAACCTATCGCTCGATAAATCCTGCCTTAGCCCATGGACACTCTCACCGGACGATCTGTAATCTTCTCTTTCTTGTATACTGACTCTTCCAAAAATGGGCAAGTCGGCAAGTAGTTGAATCGAACTTGATGACTCCATTGGGTGTTCAAAATAGAATTGAGACTTACCATCAGAGGACCCCGTGGCCATCTCGGACTTTGTTAACTGAAGAGAAGGCGATTCAACAGCTTTCAACAGACTACAAGGCAAAGTAAAACAAATGATTAGAACAGTTTCTCAAATGCAATGCACAATCTTATAAAGGCTTAACTTTACCTTGGCTCCATTAGAAATCGATGATCGAAAAACTCTGCAAAAGTCATTCGCTCAACTGCGATTTATAATTGAATCAGTATTTAACGCAAATATCAAAATCGCGAAAGACATCGATAAAATCGCGAAAGACATCGATGCTCCCCCAAAAAAATGAAACATAATACACAAACTTTTCCCCACAATAAATAAAAAATTCAAGAATCGCTAACATATCATCACGTACTTGGATTTTTGCGGAGAAGACGTCTGCAAAGATCAACACAGTCCGGATGTAGTTCATTCAAAGAACCGTCTGGAAATTGTAGCACATTCGAAGTCAAGATATTCTGAAAAAGCTGTATTACAAAGAGAGAATTAAAATATCATAGAATAAAATAATCACAACTTCCATATCTCAGGGCTACCATAATAGAGTGAGCATAGATTGATAATATTATATACGAAACCTGCAACTGGGTATTGCCATCAAATGGAGGTTTCCCAGTCACCAGCTGGAACAAAATTGCCCCAACACTCCATAAATCAGCCTACATGCATTAAAGGAAAAAGATCAGATACGAGTGTCCAAAGGCTTACGTTAGGATTATTTTGAGTTGATTTTCAACATCCTGTTGCATCACCTTGGAATCATATTTTTCGTTTCGAATTATCTCAGGAGCCATGTACAATGGTGAACCACAAAGTGTGTCGGCTAACCCTTGGGGAGTTAGTGATCTGGCAAAATGGTCATATAATGAATTAAAATACATAAACATTCCAATGAATGCAACTAATTTACAAATCTTCACAGGACTAGCTATCCCCTGATTTGGAAGTGCATTTACGAATTGATATCTCCAAATAATATTATATGATTCAGTAAATCTAACCTTGCAAAACCAAAGTCCCCAATTTTCAACATCGAATTCTCCCCATTAGTAGACAACAGTAAGTTCTGCAAGTTTCGATAACAGGGGAATTCACATTATAAGTAAAACCATGGATGAACTAATGCAACATATAACAACCTCAAGGAATAAAATTAACACAACACATGTAAAAAACAATCATCCGCGTGTTGTCACTAAATGTCAAATTTATGAACATTGGTCCGATGAAAATATATGGAACATCAACGAACCTGAGGTTTCAAATCTCTGTGAATAAGATGTTTTTCTTGAAGTACTTTTAATCCAGCAGCTGCATATAAAAACCCCCACTGATCAAACTTAAGCGCGAGTACCATATGCTTACAGCTAATATTCATATAGGAATAAATGTTTTTTCAGAGGTTGATAGTAAAATTATGCAAAGCAGAATTCAACCGCAATAGAACAGCTAAAAAACTGCTCATGTTGATATAGAGTAAACTGACCCAACTGTCTCATAAAATGCCTGGCAACAGCTTCAGTAACTTTTCCATGGCGATTAAGATAGGCTGCAAGGTCACCCCCATCACAGTACTCCAAAATAAGATAAAGCCTTTCCTTCGTCTGCAAAGCCCAACATTATCAAAAACACAGTAAATTCACGGAGCTTGTAAAAAAATATATTTTTGTCGACAAGATAAAGGGAAGAACAGAAATCAACCTGGATGGCGTCGAAAAGGCGAATGATGTTAGGGTGATTGATAGTACCGAGAATAGTAATCTCTTTGAGCAAATTTTCATTAACTTTTGCATTGAGATGTTTTTTGTCAATCTCCTTCACAGCCACCTCCATTCCAGAGTGCCGGTGAGTCGAACGCCATACGACAGCGAAAGAACCAGTCCCAATTTTGGGACCCAATATGTAATCTCCGATCAACCGGGGCTGGCTATGGTTTGGGTCGGAAAAATCCATCACTAAAACCAACCGACCGACCAGTTGACCACAAAAGACAACTGGGTCTTACACCTTTTCGAAAGACGCGACGACCCACTTGAAGAATTTCATGGGACTGAACTCCAAATCGCTCGCTAAGATAGTTGGCGCTCTGGGTTTTGATTCTTGCTGTGAAATATGGCGAATTGGATGACGATGAGTTTGAAATATGAACTCATTGAAGAAGCAAAGAGCTTTTTGCGCGGAAACGACGCCGATTTTAATTCAGCAAAATCGGGAGCGAATAAATTCCTCGATAAACTCGGCGAAGATAAAGGCGTCTCTTTTTCGCTCTGTTGGTGAAGGGGAAGACGAAGGAATAGCCGGGTGGATCGAAATCGAATGATGCACTGCTTACTCTCTACTGATTTATCACCATCAAAACCGCAATCATTTTCACTCTCTTGCTTATGTACATTTTTTCGTTATTCTTCATCGTTTTATGTCCATGGTCTTTTATTTTATAGATATAGAGATGTTCTCCCCAATTTCCTCTCTTTTCCTTTGCTTACGGGTCAAGTTTTTAATTCTAGCAGCGAGGTTGTCTAAGAACGTTGATTTGTAAAGTATACTCCTTTCAAATTTTGTTTTCGTTTGGAACATGTTTTAGAAACAGAAGAAAGAAGAAAACATGAGTCATAAGAACAAACTTGCTTCGAAAAACAGCTTTTGGAAACGGTTCTTAAACAACCTCGCAGCCAGAATAGTAGTTAGTAACCTTAAATAATCTATCTTTTACAAATTACAACAAACGGAATAATTTGATATGTGACATAAACAAAACAACCTTAATAGATCAGAAAAATGGCTGAAATTACTAGTACAATTTATTGAGTTCAAGTAGAAGAACGGCTGCTGAATCCTTGACTTCCTGCATCAAGTAGTTTGATATTTGACAAATAAAACAACCTCGATCGATCCAAAAAATGGCTGCAATTACGAGTACAGTTTATTGAGGAGTTCGAGTAGAAGAACGGCTGCTGAATCCTTGGCTTTTTTAACGCTCGGCATGGGTTCTCCCACGCATTCATCGGTCCATCCCTGATCCGTCGTGTTAACTCGGACAGCATACGTAAATCTCTTTGCATGTGCAGGGCCACCCTCATTCACGCACCTTCACGATTCGAAAAATTTGATAGCGAATAAATTACGACGATATTAATAGCAGTAACGAAAACAAATTGTCTTACTTGTAGAATGGCATCGGCCAATTCCTACGTAAACAGATGTCGTTCAAGGTTTGTCTCGTGAACGTTTGGTTCCCGTTCTTTTTCAGTTTATCGTTTTCTTCGTCGCCGTTTTCTGTGGCTTGGACGATTTCTTTCTCTTTCAGGACCACTAACGCATTCCGGGCTGCTAATTTCTGTGCCATTTTCTTTTGCGGGTTTTGTGCAATTCCCACCTGAATCCCGTCGATGAAGACTTCGACGGTGGCCACGTTGCCGTTTCGAGTCGATTTGTATTCCAATCCTTCTGCCTGTTGTTGGCACCGCTCTTGTAACTCCCGAACGGGGTGCATAGGCAGCGTCTCGGGTGTAACCATTGGATGCAAAAGAGGTTGAAATACCTGATAAAATCAAAAAGATCAATAATGAGCACAAGTTTTCTCTCTAGCTACCTTTTTTTCCACAGAATAAGCAGCACTGGCTACATTAAAAAAAACACTACAAGATGGGATACTGAGTTATAATTCAGAAAAAAAAGGGTTAAATAGCCATATTTAATTCGACCCTAAATCCTAAACCCTAAATCTTAACCCTCAAATGCTAAAATTCAAAGTCATGACCCTAAAACCCACCTTCCAGACAACGGCAGTGTCGCGTCCACTGTCGAGAAAAATGGCACCAGCAATCGATTCAATTATGTCCCCAAGAACTTTAGGAGCTTTGCAATCTCCCAAACCGAAAGAGTTAAACCCCGGTTTTGACAGTTCCTCTTGAACCTCCTTCACAAAGTCTTTGATCTGGATAAAAGCAATAAATCAACTAAAGCAAATATGATTGGTCAATTCAAGAACAACTACCACCGAAAAGCACCTGTTTCTCGAGAGCACTCGAGCCGTGCCGAAGATGCAAATGGAGGTTGTGCTTAACCGCAACTCGAGCAAAATTTTCATTGTTAACTGCAGCAGCTCGAAGGTCCGTTAACCGGCCCGGGGGCAGATCCGTGTACGTGAAGAACAAGTGCTTCGTTATAAGATGATCCAATACAGCATCACCCACAAACTCCAACCTTTGATAGCAGGAGACCCCGGACGATGGTCGAGAAGCATGAGTAATGGCCTCTACCAACAGACCCCGATCCTTAAACTTAATGTTTAAAGCACCCTCGAGTGATTCGAAATTCACACTCCTAAGGATGCTCTCAGTGGCATTGGATGACTTTGTTCTACACTCGAGTTCATCAGGATCAAACTCAACTTGAATTCCGATCCATTTCATCAGATGATTTGCAGCGTTTTTCCCACCCTCAACGTAGTAAACTCCAATAAGTGCTTCAACAACATCGGCTAGCGTTTTGCTCGAGATAACTCTGTAAACGCTAGAGTCACTCTCGAGCTCACCGTCCTCCATTTCTTCGTCCTCGTACGCTGAAATACAAAGCTCACAATTTGAAGAAGCAGATTTCTCTTGATCGAATAATGATGACTCTCCGTCCTTGGTATCCTCGTCAAACACGGGTAGCACACCAGGAGCAGCCCATCTCGACGGAGCAAAACGGTCTGCTTGGATATACGATTGGAGTCCTTTATTCAATGCATATTGATATAACACCATGTTACTCACCATTTGCTGTCTCATTCTTGTAAGCTGGCCTTCATGCTTCTGTGGGTATTTAAGAAACAAATATTTACTGACTATCCATTTCAGATACGCATCACCGAGAAGCTCGGCTCGTTCATAACAGAACATCTCTTGGCACGAAGCAGCAGTAAAAGCTTCCAAGATCTGCATACCAAAACAATGTATTAAAGAAAACAAACAATATTTGTTAATGAAACAGAAAAAAAAACACTAAAAATGCCTGCCTTTGAAGAAGGAACGGGATACTTAATAATGTCCTTAAACTGAATAGCGAGTAACATGCTTTCGACCCTCCTCATTATAGACGGCAATCTTTGTGCTCCTCGAACGAGCGATCCAGGAAGTGGGTGAACTAAACAAAGCTCGGGAGGGAGAAAAACATAGTACGTCTTGTCAAGCGTATCGTCAGACTCGCCTTCATGAGCTGCCAAAAACCAAAAGAAAAAGAACAAAACAATTGACTAGCTCAAGTCAACACTAATATTAACCACTCGTAATTACCTTCTGCATGCTCAAAACGAGGCGACAAGAGATTCTTGCAATACGAGACACCTCGTCCTCGAATCAGGGGCTGCCACTTGTACATCAAATCAACTCCATATCTGTGTAATGAAGACATAGTAGCCAAATGCACCCGTTGTGCGAGAAGAATGAAAAAGCATCTCAATCTGTAAGGCTTTAGTGTTTTGCCTCACAGATTGCGAACACTTTCCTATTCTTCAAGCACAACATTGTAGTTGCATTACGGCTACCATGTCGAGAAATTAGACATTTTTTTTTCTTTTTCCCCTCGCATTTAATATCTCGAACAAATTACGACAAAGAAAGGAAAAACAAGTAGTAGAGGATGGTATACGACGTACTTTTGTTTGTAGTAATCAGCATAAGTGCTGTACTCTAAAGCACCAAGATACCCTTCCTTCCTTGGAAATATGTTTTCAGCTGTCATTTCAAAGCGTATCGAATCGACGTAGAATCTTTTCCCAGAGTGCGCAGCTGTGACAATTCTACCATATAAATCTTCGGGGCTCATACACGTGTCGGCCATCATTAATTTACTTTTACACTCGAAATGAGTGTCTTTGTTAGAATCCCGGTTTGGAACCAACCCAGAGGCTTTAACAATATCGAATTTTGCCACAGCTCCTCTAATACCATACGTGGGATGAGCTTTTTGACCAAAAGGCATGCCGAAATGAGTGTCTTTGTTAGAATCCCAGTTTGGAACCAACCCAGAGGCTTTAACAATATCGAATTTTGCCACAGCTCCTCTAATACCATACGTGGGATGAGCTTTTTGACCAAAAGGCATGCCGAAATGAGTGTCTTTGTTAGAATCCCGGTTTGGAACCAACCCAGAGGCTTTAACAATATCGAATTTTGCCACAGCTCCTCTAATACCATACGTGGGATGAGCTTTTTGACCAAAAGGCATGCCGAAATGAGTGTCTTTGTTAGAATCCCGGTTTGGAACCAACCCAGAGGCTTTAACAATATCGAATTTTGCCACAGCTCCTCTAATACCATACGTGGGATGAGCTTTTTGACCAAAAGGCATGCCGAAATGAGTGTCTTTGTTAGAATCCCGGTTTGGAACCAACCCAGAGGCTTTAACAATATCGAATTTTGCCACAGCTCCTCTAATACCATACGTGGGATGAGCTTTTTGACCAAAAGGCATGCCGTTGCGTAACTTCCCAAATCCGTATTCTCTTCGATCTCCCCCTAAAGCTCGTTCATTTGTGCCGAGGTAGACATCGGGCCGAGCTCTTTGAAGGGGATTCTCCCATGCGTCTGTTTTGTTTATTCTTTCAACTAAAGTCCAATCAATTTCGTTCTTTGGATCTACAGCATTATCGCCAATGACAGGTAGAAATAAATAGGCTTTCAAGGAATCCCATGGAGTGCATGCCGGTTCAACATCCACATCCAGTACAATACTCATTAATCTTACATGAAAACTCTTTAGGGATGCCAACTGCACCAAAGATTATTATGTTCAAGGTTCATTCAAGTGTAAACTACAGACAGTTGACTAGAAATAGTGGTTGGAAATGAATATTAAATGAGATTGACCTGTCTTTCAGTTATATCTATTGATCCCCTGAAGACAAGTGATGCCTTCGTAGTCATGGTTCGAGCGATAAATAGATCCATTGACATCGATAACACCTAGCACAGGTCAATAATTTTGATGCAGAAATATACACAAACACACACAAAAGCAAGAGAGAGAGAGAGCAATGGCCAGGGCCAGAATGAAAAAAATGTACCTCTGCATCCAGCTCATTGCCAAACAGTATCGCAAAATTGGAAACTTGAGTTAGGACTGGATCCGTGGAATAGCCGGAATTCACAGATCGAACAACATACATATAAAGATGGTGAGATTTAGTATCATTGCAGACATCTTTTCCACATAAGATCCATTCTCCCTGCAAAGCCAAAAATAAAGAATAAAGAATCCATTTAATCCAAAAAGAAAGTAGCAATAAGAAAGGAAAAAAATTGATAATACAAAAACAATGTCACTTGTTAGCATTGAATAGACACTTGGGTTTTTGAAACACACGAGTGATACAAATCTGCTTAACAAATGTATAAAAATAAATTCACACTATACCCACTACATTAATACAAAAATATAAAAAATACAATATTTAGCATAAATTCGAGGTCATGCTATCTCTCGAGGTTCTGTGTTCTTCCCAATTCTTACCCAAATTCCTTCGGAGGGAGATGGCAATAAATTCCTTCATCTATTATTTAAATTCAAACTATAAACTACCATTAATCTAAAATAGGAACTACCAAAAACAACCCATAAATAATTCTTAAAATACCCTAAAAATATAGTATTATTTTTATTCCTAACAACGAGCAACACTATTCCAGCCATATCCACAACAATGAGAATCTGACAGAGTTTTTCAAACAATGAACCGTGAGATGAACTAACCTTGAGTATATCAGCTACACCTTCTGGATAGAACTCTCTGTGCCTTGCAGTCCCGGGAAGTGGTTCACCTCTATCATCCTCGTCTACCTTTTCTCGATCTTCGCCACTTCCTTTGTCAGGCAAAAGCATGTCAGTGAATGCTCCCATTTCATGTAGTTTTTTACATGCAGCCAAACAAACAGCCTGTACAGAAAATCGACAATTTAAAAAAAGGTTCAGACAACTAAAAATGAAGACAGCTATATCGAAATAAAAATCTGCCGTGCCTGTTGTGCTAGCCGCATTGAACTGCACACGGGGCCTTCGAGTTCCTCAAATGGTGCATTACAAGGAAGTTGTAACTTGCATGAATACTCGGTTGGACCTTCCAGCTTTTCATGCCTCACCATGACAAACTCAGGACGGAGTATTGAGTACCTATAACATGAACATGGACCTGTTTAATTGACGTATGCCTGGTTGAACAGCTTTAGTCAATCATGTCTTTTTTTGGTAAGAATCAATCTGATCTTTATAAGGTTCATTTCCCAAATGAAATTCAATGGGTTCTAGAGAGACCACGTCTTCATCCATAGGAGCCCAAGTACCCGGATAAATCGAAAGGTCCATTCTATCTGAACTACTAATTTTCAAATGATATCCACATAAATTTAAGAGTTCAGAATAATACCTGTCACTGGGTAGCTGAGAACAGTAAAAATGGATGAGTCCAACTGCAGAATTTAAGCTCACAACAGCACCAGTCGATTCCACTTGATAAACTGAGCCCGGTGTGGTATCTATCGAAATTAAGAGAGAAGTATCCTTTAAATGACTAAGATCTGTTCTCTCTATCGCTTCTTTCCTCAAAGTCTCCTCACTATTTCTTGCATTTCTTAAGAATGCTTCATGTGGTAAATTTTCCCTAAAGAGAAAAACTCAAAGTTAAGTACGTCACTAATAAAGAAGTCCTTTTCTGCCTAAAAACATCTCAAAATAACAGAAACTAAGCACAACACCAATCTAGAAAAAGAAAAAAACAACAATGAGCATACTGCAGCAGAATATAATAATATAACTAAGATAACATGCAAAATAATTCCCATAAAATGTCAAATTATTGAAAAAACATGAATAAAAGGTAAATCTTGAACATAGCAATGGTATCATTGAACAAGACAATACCTCTCAACCATCAAAATGTAATCCGAACCAGGCTTTCTAGCTCGACCGCGAGACTGAATATATGCCAAAACTGTTTTTGCAAGGTCGAAGCGAATGACAACATTGCATTGCCGAATATCAAGTCCCTCCTCTGCAACACTAGTTGCTACCAACAATGTCACCTGAGCGAGAGAATGCAAATTCATAACGAACCCCTCTAATGATAAAAGTAACTTTTCAAGCACTAAAAAAGAATCTTAACATACACGACCATCACGAAATTTGTTTATTGTGTCCTGCATTTGGCATGCTTGCATTTCCTGACTGTTATTGTGGCCGATTAAGCTTGCACATTCAATGAAACCTAGAGATGGAAGTTCTGCAAGTACCTGCAGACCCACAAATTATCAAGGGCAAAATTTGAAAACAAAGCTGCACCATTAAAGTGACAGAGATAATGTAAATATTTCAACCTTGGGAAGAACTAAAGCAGACACAACTCGCTCAACAAAGATGATCGCACGGAAATCTTCAGTGTTCTGATACTTGAGAAGTATTTTAATCAAAGACTGCACCTTAGGAGTCACTTTTCCATCGGCCACAGCAGCTCCTATTATAACGTCCACATGCTCTCCACCAGAGACAACTGTATGATTCCAAATTCAGAAGAAATTCTCAAAAATTTAGTTTAATTTATCACCGACGGCCAAATCTTGATAAAAAAAAGGAAGATAAAATATAAAAATGCATGCAAAATAAAGTTGGTAAAGTAAAAATTCTGGAAAGGAAGACTTCAATTGCATGATGATGGTGTGCTTGAAAGATAAGAGTAATACTAAATTTATCTCATTACTGTAAACGCTTAGGTCTAAAAAATTTATTGGTTCAAATAACCTCCATATTGCATAAGCTGAGGAGTTAAAAAGCTATTGGTTCAAGTAAAATGTAATTAATATGAATAATAATTTATTACAGTTATTACATCAATCGATGTTTGACACTTCATATTTACAACAATAAAAAATATAATAAAAAAGTAATCGTACACTTACCCAAAAAATAAAAAAAGTTTTAATTCACTTGAAACAATTCAACTGTTCTTGCTAGAACAACAATACAGAACATTATGATGTGTAAGAAAATTCTCACTCTATCATTAAAGAATTTCGTAGTCCTGTTGAAAAATATAAACTACATAACTCTCACCGTGGCTGTCAGGAAGTTCTCCTTCCTCAATTTCATCAGTTCTATCTTCTGTAAAACCATTCTCGGGACCCATTAATTTAACATTTTTATCATCTGCAGCCCCTTCAGATAGGTGGCATTGTAACAGCAAAGCTACTTTGCTCAGATAGGATTCTTGAAACTTGACATCAAGCTGGTAATTTGCTCTCTCATCGTTCTGTAGGGCCATTAAAAATGATTGAGCGACCTGTGAAAAAGATTGGTTAATCACAATGATATGGCTATATTATAATATCAGACATGTAGTTAATAGAGTAGCTAATAGTAGAAGTTAGAAGTAATTTGAGGAGGTTAACAAAAGAGGATTAATTGATAAAGAAAAAGGGGAGTTAGATGGCTATTACTAGAGTCCTCAAAGTTCCACAAATTGTGTAAGTTTTGTTAGTTTTAGTGTAAATAATTCAATAGGATCTTTTCAAATCTTATCACGCAACTCCTCAGACAGCCACAAAGTTAAAAAAGAAGCTCAAACATGCTACATACCTTGAATGCACACCATTGACCTAGTTCCCCAAGAGCATAATTAATAGCTCTTAACTTTTGAATCAGATGTGCAGCTCCATCGCTTTCAGTTCTCTCTGAAACACCATAAACTTGACGCAGTTCTTCTTTCGCTCCTGCATCTCTGGCTCCCATGAATTGCCATTTGCTTTTATGAGAGCTTGATTTTGCAGCCTCTTCGACTTCTTTTTCCATATGTTTTATCTGTTCATGTAGGGACAACAAGGTCGCAGCTTTATCATACTCCACCACGATTTCTGAAGGCATTGGTACGTATTTCTCTAATTCCTTTCGATCTTTAATGGTACAGACCGTGGAATCTAATTTAGTTTCAAGATTACGAATTTTTATTGCACAATCTACTTGGTTGGAAACACCTGAACATAGCAAAATGAGAAAGCTAGTCGGAGAAACTAAGGAGCTGAAATAAAATGATAGTAATAATATGAATTACCCTTTAAATTAACAGGAGAAGCCGTCATTCCAAAAACAGAAGGCCTCTTTTCTTTCGGCGTTGTATGATAAAACTCAGACATAAGTAATGAATATGGATGTTTTTTCACTGCATGGTGACACTCGTCCAGAATAAGAAGATTAATAGCATCCATTTTTATGATACTATGCCTCAATATGTTTAACAGAATTTGAGCCGTCATTACCAAAACCTGCAGAGAGCAAAACAACGATGAAATGCTTAAATGATCTCAGATTGATAGTAAGCACTAGCAGCTAAAGTACTAGACAACTGGCACACCTCGTCCATATCACAGAAGATTGCAAGTTACACTTCAAATATATATTTGTATTTAAATTATCCTCTATTTTTTCTATAACATGCTTAAGCATATCACTCTCTCCCCAACCTCGTGAATGAAAGAAGAAAGATGAAGCCAAACAACTAGTATGCAGCAGCACAATCCAATTATTCATACCTAACAATTTCTACAAAACAAAAAATGAAAAATGCTAGCAATTTTACACGTCTGGAATAGAACAATTACTATGAAGGAAAATGGCAGAGACAACAATATAGAATGAAAATTTTTGGAAGTGATAAAAATGCGAAATCCACCTGCTTTGTCTCGAACTCACGTTGCCATCTTCTAATGTCCCAAAAATCTTGACCCATCTCACCACAGTAGTGACCCACTTGAAAACCAGTACTCTCCCTAATTACTTCAGCTTGCTGAATTTCGACAAACATGAGAAGAAAAAACATTTAAATTAAAATTGAGAATTTTTTTTGCTAAGTAGGCTATTTTTGAGCAAAGCAACCTACCTGATAGACCAGTGGCACTTTGGGAACTAAAAAAACAGCAAGAATTTTCTTGTTTTGCAATTGCAAATCATTGTGAATGCTTTTAATAAGAAGAACTGCAATGAGTGTCTTCCCAGCTCCAGTTTCAAGAAAAGCTATTGTATTTCTCTTCTTTGCTTGCTCAAGAACATCCAATTGATACTGACGAGCTTGTTCTTTAGGAATTTTCTCCTTAATCTCCACGTAATTCTTCTCCATCTTTACATCACAATCTTTGTTCTTATCAATCGAAGTTTTCCCTTCAAGAATACGATCAGCTTCCCATGAACCCGATCGATAAACCATCTCATTCGTTCCGAGTTTATCTCTTTCCCAATACCCTCTTGATTCCCTATCTCTACTTTCCTTTCTACCATTATTGTAATATTCTCTTCTTCTTATATGATCTCTGTCCCTCCTCTCGTTTTCGTCTCTATCAAGATCACGGCACCTCTTCCAGCCGAAATGCCTCTCCTTCTCTCGAAAATTCCCGTTAGTTTTATTCATATAATTCCTCTCATTTCTGCTGTTGTTCACTCTAGATCTTTTTCCATATCTCTCATCACCTTCTGCACCGATGTCCCGATTATTCTCATGTCGTTTAAATCCATTTCCAGACAAAGAACTGACCATTTTTTCGACTTTGGTTCCATTTGGTAGCTTTATCCCATTAACGGGTTCCTTTACCCCATTAACAGCTTCGAAATGTTTGTAAGTTTGAATAGTGCTATAAATATTACCACTTTCCTGCTCATTACTCTGCTGAATTTCCACCTTAACGCCATTTGACAAAACATTTGAACTCTCGATTGATATATTCGAAATAGAAGAAGCCTCATTCTGAACAAACCAGCTTTCCCTACCGTTGCAACCTAGTACTTCACCGCCATTGGGTGTAAGGACTCCATTACCACTCTGAAAACCTTCGAAAATTTGATCAATTCCACCGAAGAAATTGTTACCATAAGTGTCCTGATTGCAAATATTGTCTTGTAGCGTGCCTGAGCCCATTGAAGCATCAAAATCGACGAATTCGTTGATGATATCACAGGAAATACCTTCACAGGCATCCAACCAGTAAGAAGAAATCCCCGATTGAGGACCTGGACCGCCGTTCACATAATCTGAAACCCTCCTCTCATCCTCCATTACGATACTCGATTTTCAGCAGAGCAATGAGCGATTAAATATCACAAATCTATAATCGAAATCGAAAATCAAAGCAGAAAAAAATACCGACTTAGGAAAAGATAAAGGCGGAGAAAATCAGAGAGGAAAAGCATCAGAGTTGCAGAGCTAAGGCGTGTAATAGACCGTATGAAAGCAGTAGGAAGGTTGAAGGGGTGATAGATAGAAGTAGAGTAAAGGAATTTTAGGGTAAAAAAGTAGAGAAAGAGAGGGGAACCCTAAAATGCCATTAACTTTATGCTCGATTCTTCTCGATTCCACGGTCTATCAAACACCTTATTCTGCCTCTCTCTCCCTCCCTCTTCAATTCACCCACCTCTCTCTCTCCCTCCCTCTTCTGGGTTTTAGCTTGTTTCGCAGGTCTTCTTCCTCTCTCCATCTTACACACTTTTGCATAATAAATTGTAAATAAAAATTGAATTTTTATTCAGATTTTCAGTAGATGGGAGAAAATGACGTTTGAACAAGACAGTGGACAGTGGGGCAGTAGAAGAAGACAAAGGAATCCTAAAGTCGGTGTCTTTTTTCTTGATTCCAATTTGTGCTCCTACCCTTTTCAAAAGACCTAATTTCATTGGATAATTCCACAAAAGCTTGTCCCTTTGATCGATATGATGCTCATTCAACAAAAAGTTGTCGTTCTGATCCATAATTCATGAGCTCCGAACTCAACTCCAGGCTCTGCGCGAATAAATTTATGAAATTTACCGAAACTCACAGCAGAATCTATGAATTTCCTGGTTCACCAAACTGCAGTCTACGGCTGTGCTCGACCGAGCCAAGTTTTAGCAGCGAATGAAAACTCGCCACGTCCAACCTCATCCTCTGTCGCACCACGTGGCGATCTTTCATTGGTTCAACGGATAGACCCAGTGACACCCCTGGTGTTGCTCGGTCACATGATCAGGCCCCGCACGTACGAGAGTGGTCAGCGGGGTGGATGAAGAACGCAAGCAGAGCCATCAGTACCAAATTGAAACACGATTTCCACCGTTCGATTAGAATTCAACTTTCCATCAGAGCCGTCAGATGCGATTGGTGATGCGGTGGGGACAGGAAAAAAACCACACACGAACCAGTTGACTATTCCCCACAGCAACCAGTCGAAGAAATATATTCCCAAGATCTTTCCACGTGGGGCCTACCCTGTTCGAATATTATATCATCACCAAATTGATCATCAATAAGATTTTCCATTATTCTTTCTATTTAATTTAATTCCATCTATTTATAATTTAAAGTATAAATATTTTTATTATCATTTTCAAATCAATACTTTATCAATTAACACTTTAAATTTTAAAATCTTGTCATCATAAAAAAGAGTATGCATATACATACATAATATTTGAAGCAAATATATACCTGATAAATAAATTTATTAAAGCGAAAAAAAAATAAGAAATGGAGGTAGAATCAAACAACTAATAGTTGCGCAGCCCATTAGGCCCAAAGAGCTGGCCCAGTGATGGGCCCAATAGGCCCATCATCGTATTGGACCTGGACCTGGACCTGGACCTGGACCTAGGCTGGCCCACTGATGACCCTGACATTCCAATCTCTCTCATCTCTCCTCATTTTGGTCTTGTTTCTACTGCAACTATAATATAATTGTTAAATCATGTTATTTGAATGTGTTACCCTGAACAAAAATACAAGCCAACCGTCCGATTCATAGAAATAATACTTGATTTTTAAAGTTGAACATGATCTCAAGAGTCAGAAGTTTCGGCCGATTTAAGACCAAAACATGGAGCTACTTTTCGATTTTGGGTTAGAACCAAAATAAATCTATACTTAAACTAAGTTCAAAACACATTATGCTAGTCAAGAATGATAATCTAACTTAAAAATAGTCACCAAACTCCACTCGCAAGCAGTACGGGACAAACACTATTGCGGAAGCTCAGACAATTTCAAATAGCGTGTAAGCTATTGTACTAAAAAATCACACTAGATAGATTCTCAGGTAAGAGAGGTGGGTCACAACGGCCCACTTAAAAACTAAGTCTTACCTACCCATAATTATCCTAGTAATTTAATAGTCAATAGATAACAACTATACCCAACAAAATAACAAACAGCTATTAAATAAAGCAATAAAAGAAATACCAAAATTTAACTAGGTCGGTCAAATATGTCTACGTCCTCGGACACTGCAAAATATATTTCACAAGGAAATATTACAAAGAGATAAGGAGTAAGACCAAAATTACCAAAGAGATATAAATACTTTTGGAACGAGACGAAAAGAATTGAGGGGAGGAGCTATTTATAGGGTTTAGCTTTCATCCTATTTCTTGAATTCTAAATGTAGGATGGGAGAGGAAGCCAAAAGTCCAGTGACACTAAGGAACCTCACATGTCGTTAAGGTTACAAACCATAGTTTTCTGATATCAATGATGTTTGCAAAAAGAAAAACCAAACCCACAAGATCTAAGCTTTCATGACCAAAGAAGATCATCACATGAATCATAGGCAAAAGTAGAAGAACCAGAACCAGCAGCAGACGAAGAACCAAGAAAGAAGGACCCAGCTAGGGGCCGTATAGGGGTGGGAGCCGGGAGAGGAGGGCTCATCTTCATCATCCATGTCCATAATGAAGACGAAGAAAGCGACCTAACAGGAAAATTACAGGTCCAACGGTATCTGAGAGAGGGCAGAGTTGAGGAGCATGCCCTGGACACCATTAGAGTGGGTTATTTTATTAAAAAATTAACCTACTTTTATAGCCAATTCAAACCCTAGAAAGTAAAAACCACCCTGATTAGTTCACTGTTTTATCTATATCTGTATCAGTATTACAGTATATACGAAGCTGATCAGCCTACCCATCCATTTCCTTCCCCGTTTCAACGGAAGAAATTAGAAATCCACACCATTTTTCAATACCCGCATGGATTACGAGCTGACCCATCTGAATTTAACAAATAATTCTTTAATTCCACGATAAAATAGCTTTCGGGACGATGGTGATGGTGATTTCGTTGCTTTTTTTGCATCCAACCCATGAATTTGTTCGATCGCCTTCTCCTGCTTTCCAGTTTTCAGACTGATAATAGTTTAACCCTAAAATCCAGCTACAACCCTAGAGCTAGGGTTCGTAGGTTAGTTTGGCTTTTGGTTGGAACGATCTGGTTTATAGTGGAAACACTAAGTGGTGGGGTAGTAGGACTGTAGTGACACCATTGTTTGCTAAACCCTAGATCACAATACACCCATTTCTGCAACAAGAAATAAAAAATAAAAAGAACAGCCATGTGTAAATGAGCCATCTTGCCAGCCAGTACTCTGCTGGTTTCTAGATAGACGTGCAAGCAAACTATAGCATATTTATCATAGTTAAAATCGTAACGCAGACCATGAAAAAACTTACCATTTCCAAAATATGTTTCTAGGTGGATACTAAGTCCCACCCGTATAAATGGAATCGAAGTCAATGGAGTTGGAATGTAAATATTACACGAATTATCGAAAAGATTATACGAATTTGTATAGAATAAGCTGGCCATCTGAATTAAGGAAGAGAAAGAGAGGTCCCCGCTAGAGCTAGGCCACCCCAGGGAAGCTTTATTAGCTGTGCCAAGAGATGGGTGAAGGGCGGCAGCATTAACCAAACAAAAACCCCACCCTTTCCCATTTCCTAGGATATGATCCACGTAAGCTGTCTCTCTATTTACTAGTTTACTAACTACAACTCAATTTGTCTATGAGATATGGTTTATGCTCGTTATTAAGAAATGACATGTTTAGTTTCCGGGTTCCCCCTTGAACACGTAGATATGTCTGACGGGAGTGGAGTGAATCGTCAATGTCACGACCTATGCAAGTGTTTGGAGGATAGGAGTAGTCGTTCGCGGAAAGACTGTTTCCATTTGTTCTTCCTCCACTCTTCTTGAGCAATTCAGCTAGGGCCGTTCAGAACTGAACCAAGACTAGAACTGATACGTTTGGATTGATTCTGATCAGTTCTGCACATTTTATCAATTTCTTAACGGTCCTGCATTATGCATAATCGATTCAGTTTGTCATCTTCTAGGTCTATCATAGTAAAAACTATCAAACCTAAACCAAACCACTAAAAATAGATATAATTAAAATTTGTACTTTTTGTTCATTAAATACTATTTTTATGTATTTATATAGTTTATTAGACTATTCTCTTTGGGTGGATGATATTATTTCAATCTAAAAATCTTATTTTTTAAAATTTTAATTTGTTGTATTAGATTTTTTATTATTTTTAATGAAAAAAACAAGAACCAGACCAAGATCAGGACTAAATGTATGGTTCGCCATTGGAGGTGGATTTTTACGGTCTAGTCTAAGTTTGAAGACAAGTGAATCAACCTAAACTACGAACGCCCTACACATAATACTCCCTCGTTGAAATTGTTCTTATGCAATTCCATTTGACATATTTCTTGTATAGTATTTTTATTTTCATTTGTTTAGTATTTTGGTAATCATTTGTAAACTCGGTCTTCAGTTGAGCGATAAGCTTCTATTCAAGGATCAATTATTCTTTTGAACAGTCATTTCCGATATGATTTGCCTCCAAATCTTGACGATCTACTACATAAATTGCCACCAATTAATTGGTGTCAAATTAGAAGGTAGGGATTAGATAGTAAGAATATAAGGTAAACTTTATAGTATGTTTCTTAAATGTGGTTCGTCTTATGACAACATTTAAAAGCTAATTAGATTTTCTGTGACTCCAATTACCGTAGTTACTCTTTCAATCAATTAGTTTCAAACAATTGAAAAGAAATTAAATTCGATGTTTCTTTTATGGGAAAATCAATGATTTTGTGGATAAAAATGGGTCTAGTCTTTTATCTATTTTGGCTCTTAGGTTAAGAAATTAGGCAACAAAAAGAGGACTAAATAATTGGTGCGAAAAAGAGGTAAAAAAACGAATAAACCAAAAATTGAATATTAATTTACCCTCTGAATTACGAAAATAGCAGCAATAAATGTATCAAATTTCAAAAAGTCTTTACTATAAATTGAACGAACACATTGTTATTACATTTTTCTTTAATTTTATCAGAGTTTGCCAATTTAATTAATCACAGTTCATCAATATAATTGTGATAAAAATGGTAAATAGTCGAAAACCCTATTTTGTATGAGTTTAACTGAGTTAATAAAATATAATCTATTGTTATATACTTTGCCGACAGTTAAAAATGGTAAATTGTTATTTGTATTTTTAAAAATAAAATATTCTTTTTTGAAGTAATTAAAAGAAGAAGAAGAAAAAGAGGGGATTTTGGGTCTCCTGCACGTCGATCTGGTAGAATAGTAGTTCTTCCTCATCGCCAGAACGAACCGGCATCTTCAATGAATGGCCACCAAAAGTCAACAATGGCCAATAAAACCCTAATTACTCAGCTACACTACACATGCCTTTCTCTCTCTACAGCTTAGAGAGAGACAGAGAGAGAGAGAGGCCTAGCGTAGCCTGTCTACAAAAAGCGAAAATAAACTAGAAATTATTAAAGGCATCTTCTTCTATAGTTAGTACTGTTAGCCTGGATTGTTAGTAAACTTTTCTAGTATTTTAGCCGAAGATAGATGTTAAGGTCGGCTAACAATGGAGGATGAACAGATAGAAGTTTACCCTTTTACTATCTCCTCTGTAATTTTCGATTCCCTTAAAGAAGCTTCGTTGAGTCGAGGGAATATATCCTACTCTCTCTCTCTCTTCATCTATGTGTCCACAGTTCACGTTATGAACAGCTTCATCAACTTGCAGAGGGTATGATAAGATCAGAAACAAGGACAACTTGACCTTGATGAACCAGCCATGGTTGTCGTGTCTAGGGTTTGAGAGTTTTCCCTCAGGTCAAAGTAGAAGATACTGAGTTTGCTTTTGTTTTCTGGGTGAGATTTCATGAAATTCTGCTCCTTCTTTGGACAACTCACCATTTTATTTCATGTAAATTATGTCTCACTAGAGGAATCAAGAACAATACCTCAATTTTCTATCAGATCCACTGCGTAAAGAAGAGCTCAAATTGAAGCACTGGCCATGGATTTTGTGCCCAAAACAAGAGGGTATTCTGATAGAGAGGAAGAAGAAGAAGAAAACAAGCTTCCATTTTCTCCTGGCTCTTCATCTTCACCTTCTCTACACAAGCTATGGCTAGGTAATAGTGAGTCTAAAGATGAAGCTTCAAGATCTTATTTTCGTACGGATGAACTTCCCTCTCCTGAAACCCCCATTAACAACCACGAGAAGCTCGAGTCCACAGACTTATCGTTGCGAATTGACAGCGACATGGGCGGGGATGTCAGCGGAGCTCGAGGCTATGGCCATGGAGATTGCTGTGAAAGAGAACACATGTTCGATAAAGTAGTGACTCCCAGCGACGTCGGAAAGCTAAATCGTTTGGTAATTCCAAAGCAACACGCCGAGAAATACTTCCCCATCAATTCTTCATCAGATGAAAAGGGTTTGATTCTGAATTTCGAAGATCGAAACGGAAAATCATGGCGGTTTCGCTACTCTTACTGGAACAGTAGCCAGAGCTACGTGATGACAAAAGGGTGGAGTAGATTTGTGAAGGAGAAGAAACTCGACGCCGGAGATGTCGTTTCTTTTAACCGGGGAGTGGGAGAGATCGGAAAACACCGTCTCTTCATTGACTGGCGGCGGAGCCGCCCTGATGCGCCACCGAATATGGCGGCGCTGGTTCATCTTCCTCAGACGATGAGATGGGGAAGTCAACAGTTGTTTCCTCCATCAATGGCGTCGCCTTATCCTCATCCCTACCGCCATTTTCAAAACCTTAATTACGCTAAGATTAACGGAGGAAGCTTCGAATCGGGTTCTTTTTATTACTTAAGGCCGTCTAGTTCATACGCCATGGGAGCTCTGCAACAAGGTGGGGAAGCTACTCCAATGGTGATCGATTCAGTACCAGTAGCGCACCATGGAAAATCTAAACCTAAACGCCTAAGACTGTTTGGCGTGAATTTGGAGTGTTCAACACCAGAAGAACCTATTAGTGATCCTCATTTTGCGAGCTCCTCTTCAGTTCCTTGTGTTCAATTACGGCCGCCATTTTCTACTGAGTTCTCATCAAGAGGAAAAGGTTCGTCCTCGTCCGACTGGAATCTGCCATGAAAGTGGAACATTTTCAGCGACTTCCGCCATTAACAAAGCTGAGAAGGAGCTCAGATAAGGTTTCTCACTTCATAAACAGCATTAAAATTTCCCCATTCTTCTTCATCCACAGCTCAGCAGAAAATGTCGGATTACACTTAGAATATAATCAAAATTAAGGTTCACGGAGATTAAGAATGTCTTTATATCTTGGTTTCTTAAATGTTCATTACCGTTGCTACATAGATTAGCTAAGCTGGTATGGATTTCTAGTGTCGAAGAATAAAGGTACGAGAGAGATTGGAAGAGCAATTTCTTGAAGTTCAGTCTGAAATCTTTCAACAATGTGTTCTATATACGACACAAGATCTATGATATCCTGCTATCCTCGTTTTGATTTGCTCCATATTTCTTTAATCTTCCCGTGCCTACTTCATGCCCTCCATGTTTCGAAAGCTACAGTCTTTGTTGTTTTTTTACTTGTTTTTGAAGCTGTGCCATACAATTCTCTCTCTCTCTCTCTCTCTCTCTCTCTCTCTCTCTAGGTTGGCTAGGATGATGGAAAAACGTAATTTTTTCTTCTGTCTAGCTTGTTAATCCGAGTTAGATAAGTGTTCTCTCGGTGCTGCAGCTGCTGCTGCCAAGTCTAGGCATGCTTTGCAGGTAGCAGAAAAGTTAAAGCTTCGTAAAAAGGTGGTACATGATCTGTATTTAGGTTCATAATTCACTCTTTTTTTAATCTTATCTCTGTGATTGCCATTGACGTTGCTGGTTTCTTTCTCTGGCAGCTCTTTTGCCATCTGTATCCAACGCACTTCCTTATAACTTGTAATTCTCTCTCTTCAAGGTTCTTATAACTTGATTTGCAGTGCTTAATTCAAGATTATCCGAGCAATCTAAACGATATGCGTATCAAAAGAATACATAAAACGCATGATTCTGTGTCAAGACAACGGATTTCAAGAGCTCTTGGAGTTGAAAATCATCGTTAGGATTCACTTTCAAGCGATGTCGGATGGACACCGACAATTGAGACCCGTGACATGCATGGTATTTATTCAATCCCACATAGCTTAACACTGACGAAATTACATATAATTTTATGAAACTGGAGTCTATTTAATATTATTCGCCACAAAATTTGTTTATTTCTCATTCTATAATTATTAGTTAAGATTGTTTTTCAACTGTCACGATAGAACCTTAGAAATCCTAGACAACAAAGTGTAATCGCATCCCAAGTCCAACATGCTAACAAGAATTAGTGTAAACTCAGGGTTGAAAACCTAAATTTGGGTGTTTGAGTATGAATAGAGAGAAAGACGACATGGAATTAATCATAATTAATTAACCACTAATTAGAACACCCATGTTCCTGAAAATGAGGCGTGTCTGATTTTGTCGCATGATGATGTTCAATAATCAAGAAGACGCATGCATTTCCTGTTGCCAACCTTATATTTTAATTCGATAAATATTATTTATTTATTTCCATAATCTTTTTTCGAGACACCGTAGGTTACATACTCGGAGTGGACCTAGTCCGATCCGGTTCAAGAACAGATCGTGATTGAATCGCGTTTTACTGGCTGCTTTTACATTTGTTTTAGAATTCAAAACGATTGAAATAAACAATTACACGAAAAAAAGACACCATGAACATCACAATCAATGACAAAATCAAATATCAATCCGTGTTATCGTAACTTAGTGCAGATTCAATATGTGGTAACATAACATAAATGGATCGCAGATTCATCATGCTATCGATACCAAAAAACCGAAAGGAGTAGGGATTACCCGATTTCAATTCCGAACGGTATGAAATCAATCCGAGATAATTTAAAATCCGAAACAAAATCCTAATTGAGTCACCCTACAAGTGCAATCTAATGTATATTTATGTAAAATTCAGTAAAATAACAAATCACATCAAAATCAAAACCAAAATATTAAAAATAAAATTCTCAAAATTAGGAAATAACAGTTTGTTGATTGGACAACCAGCTCGAGCTACTTGTTCATCACATCAGTCACCCGATGATGAAGGTTCTCAGCATGAAAAATAAACCAATCTTCCAATTCATTTCACAAGAAAAATCTCCTTCGGCTAGTCTCCATTTCAGGCTGAAATTAAAATAAATAGCAAGCCACTTTATAATTTAAAAAATAAAAAAATCAAGCATCAAAATTAAATTTCTAAAGCAAGAAAGTACCTTGCGAGCCCACTCATACTCTCCACCTTTCGTATCAAAAGTTCCATGTTGCATACTGATAAGCTTCATGGTGAATCGAGGACCACATTCCTGTATATACATTCACAAGTGTGCAAGTCTCTAAGATGGAGTTTCATAAATGAGACAAAGAACAAGGGCGAGATATAAGCCATAATCGTAAATAAATAAGTGAAAAATTGTGCATTTAGTAGAATTTCCTCTTAATCCAGCTGGGGAAGTTTCGATCTAAAGCATAATCAAGGGGGGTTTGAAAGAATTTTCTCCGAATGAAGCTGGGGAAGTTTCGATCTAAGGCATAATCAAGGGGGATTTGAAAAGCATGCAAGATTGTGTATTTTACTACTCTCGGGCAGTTGCAGTTTGTAAGCTACTGCATGGACTATCCTAATTCCAATTATCTTCTACGATCCACTGCTGATTCTCCTTCATTTGCTTCTCATTCTCATTTTCATGCGATGAATATTCGACTATCTCTTTTTAAAATATTTTCTAGTGTCCCAAACTATATGTTCATATATTGGGTTGATAATATATAGATTGTTGACTCTGCCTCTATTATTTATCGTCCATCATTTGCCAACCGAAAATCAGAAGCTTTTGATACAGTCCACAACCAGAAGGGTAGCAGATGCTGAATCCTGGAGTAAGGTTTGCCCTTTTGCAGCCAAATTTGAAAAGTTCACTTCGGTGAACAGATGTGAAACTCTTGAAATTTGAAAACATAAAAAGCAATCTATCCTACACCATACTACTAACAATATATAAAAGATCCCCGTATATATAAGGGCACATTAAGTGCTAGGAAACTAACATTTGCTAAATCAACCCATAATAATCCTTTGAATATGGTTTCAAAACCTAACACAAGGAAATAATTGACGGAATTATACGGAAATAATAGATAATGGAAATAATTTTTCTTAATGAATTAATTAAGAAAATAAGGTTTTGATATCAATGGCTGCGAGTGTCAGTCACCTATGTTTTGCATCAATTTTCACTACACTTCATCCTTGCATCAATTAAAAATCTAATTGGGAGGCATAAAAAGTATCCGATTGATGATTGCACAGATTGATCGATCACTGACAATATGAATTCGACAATGCATACAAATACATCATTTTAGAAAGAACGAAAAAATTGTTAGTGAAATAACCAAAAATACCTGCAGGCGTGCCATTGTCTTTCCTCCAGAAATTTTATCCTCTTTCGCCTTCTTACTTTTTGAGTCAACATTTTTAAGTTCTTTGTTTTCAAAGACATACCTAAGAAATTAAACAAAAGTACACATAGATGACCAAAGTTTAAGAAAATATGGAAATAAGAAAACTATTGAGACCATGAAAGACAATTTCTACCTATGGTGACGAAAAAATATGAAATCTCGCTGGTTGTGGAACGTAACGACTCGTCGACCCCGTAAATCAGGAGTTTGTGGAAAAAGTGACTGTATAAATCTACAGAACACAAATATTGTAAGCTACCAAAGATGTTACTAGACATAAACAAATACATCTAGAAGAAATCGTGAGATATAACAAAAATGTACTATACAATTAGACATGGTGAAATATCAGCCACCTAAATCACAAGACAGAGAATTATTCAAGAAACAGAAAATTTAGAAAATAACCTTCCAACTCGAAGCCCCAGGCGTGTTGTAAAGTTATTAAAAACAAGCTCGGGTAGATGATTTGTTGGATTTCCATGATTCTGTCAATAAACAGGGTGAAGCAAAGGGTAAATGGAGACAACAAACTATGTTGAAGTGTCATGTAGTACTAAGACAATGAAAGAGCTAATAAAACCGTAAAACAAAACACATGAAACTGTAGTTAAAAAAATGAATTAACATACCTTGATATCCTTCCTTAAAACAAGATTTGAAAGCTTAAAATGGGCAGTAGGTCCATTGGGTAATCCAATAAATAAAAGAGCATCTGAAAGACAACCACAAGAAAAATATCAGATTCAAAATAAGATCAAGGCATTATGGATTATACAATACACAGAATGATAATCACTTCCAACCGTCCAATGACTATATATTCTCAAAAAAATATCTGTGCAGCAAAAATACGACTCCAGATATTAAATAAGCCAGCAAAAGGCAAAACAAACCTGGCTCCCTGCGATTAGTATGAACAACAATAATGGACGTGAAATCTTTATTTGTTGCGTATTCTACAATCTACCACCAATAAAAAGAAAGGGGAAAAAATTAAGATACTGCAACACTTAGAGCTACAAACAAACTCTAAACCCTATAAAAGATGGAGTTTATACATAACCTTTTTCAAGTCATAAGTTCCTCTCTTGTAGTAATGTGCATTTGGGATCACCGAAAGCAGTTCTGATATAAAAGCAGGTCCCCTCTGCACAGCCAAGAAAAGAAAAAACACACTGACATAAATTAACAAACAAACATCCAAAAGGGAGATAAAACAATTTATAGAATCAAATGCAAAAATTATATCTGAAATCAATAAATGGACATACTGTTGAATGAAACCGGCAAGTGGTTATTAGAATTTTTGGAGTCTGCTTCTTGTTTAAAACCAAACTGAATTCATCCGCCTCACATTCAGCAGACAGCTGAAAAGAACCATGGTCCAGTTGAGCATTAATTTTAGCAATTGACAATGAATAAGATCATCTTCCAAGTAACAAATGAGAAATATGAACTACTCTTCTAAAATTTTAACATGATTTGGGTCTCATAATCACTTAATTAACTAATACTAAAACTGAGACTGTGACCAAATCACGAAACGAAATAAAAAGAAAAGCACCTCTTCGTCGTCTGATCTACAAACCGTCTCGTCTAACTCTCTGGTGTTCTCAATGGTACGAGGAATCTTCCTCGGCGGAGGCTGCAACACGAAAACAAACAGAATGGAGAAAATTAGGTCTCAAATGCGTTCAAGTTTCGTCCAAAAAAAAAACAAAAGGCAAACCAGAGGCGAGAAAATAACCTCTTCACCGAGTTCAAGAGCTTGCTTCTCTGCGGCATCTCGGGCTTTAGATTTTCTACGTTTCTCAAGCTTTTTGTCATGCTTAAGCTTCGAAAAAACTTCAGATCTCTTTTCCTTGTTCTTAATCATGGATGGAAGTAGTTCCATCTTCTTCTCCTTCACTTCATTGCGAGCCTTCTTGTTCTTCTTCCTATCGTAGTCCGCGTCGTCTTCATCAAACTCGGCCTCGGCTCCTCCGTTCTTCCTTTTTCCACCCATTAGACAATCCGTGTTTCACCAAATCTCAGCACCCTGAACAGAATTGGGAGTAAGGTCTCTAGGGTTTGTAAGTATGATACGATGGAGATGACGTAGTCGGCAGCCCATCCCGAGTCCTATCAAGGCCAATTGTTTAATCGTTATAAAGCTTGGCAAAATCTCTGACTTGGGCCCCACACTTCGGCCCGATTATTTGCGAGAGATTAAATCAAGGTGATTCAGTGACCCAGCTACCTCAACATTAAGGGTAACAACTCCCACACTAGGATAGCGCAGATATCAAACCTAAGCTCTTATACCCAATCTATCATCTCTGAGCCAACTAAGCTATGTTCGTGCGGGCTTAAACATTATAAAGCTTAGTTTGAAGATATGATGCTACAAAATTTTTAAAAACTCTTTCTAAAAACTAGGGTAGCTTAAAAAAATCTTGAATTTTAAAAATAATTTAAAAACTCTAACGAGGAAGCCGAATGTTAGTGCACTTCATAGGGGTGGGCAAACAGGTATTTGGGCCAGGTATCGATGCGAGATACCCGGCCTGGACCCGGTAGGACGCACTGCTACCCGGGACCTTAAGGTTCCGGGTCGGGTTCGGGTAATTTCGGGTACCCTGAAATGTATTGGTTTTTTTTTTTTATTATTCAAAAAAAATAATTACCCGATACCCGGACTTAATACCCGATACCCGTTCGGATTTTCAGCAGTTTTTTTATTATCCACGGGTATTAAACGGGTATCGGGTATTTCCACAGTACCCGATACCCGGACTTAATACNAATCATTTAAATGCAGTTTGTTCATCGACATATTTTGAGAAACACAGACATCGCATCAACATGGCAAATAATATAGAGGAAGAAAAGTTGACAAGTTCGACAAAAACTAGGATAAAATATAGAACAGAGTCATAAATGTCATAACAAGACCAAGAATTAAATGTTGGGAGATTGGATGCTTGGTGGATTATGCAAATCATACTTAAACAGAGCTTGTTGACAAATTGTAGAATGTGTCACAATCATTCAAACAGATCAACGTCTCTCTCATCTTTCAAATCTCGGGGAGCATGTCCGATTTGAAACGAAGTAAAAATTGACCAAATTGGCCATCTTACGAGACGGAAAAATCACCATCTTTGTTGACACTAACCACAACTCAAATACAAAATTCTATGTACTGTGTGAATAAGCCTACCTAGTTAGAAGACCATATGAAGGTAGCTCTTCCACTCTTGTTATGTCCTCAACCATAAGTTCCTTTTCTAGTTGATGCCGGGTCGATTTCATCACAGTCTGTACAAACCACAAATCAACTCATAAATATAAATCCGGGTTTTCATGTACTATTCATCACCTTCATCTGATCGATATTGTTTCAAGATATCAAGAAACGAGACGAGAAAACACCAGTAAACTACTCACATTGAAATCCATGTAGGATGCGTGCATTTCGAGCCATTGATGATCCATTAGCTTGAAAGCAATGCAATAGAGAATGTCAAATGCTGATTCATTTGCTGTCGAAAAAGACCGAAACATTTTGCTAAGGTAGACACGTCATTAATAAACAGCGGTCTCTAAAGTATTCCCATATTAAATTGCAGGACATTCGACACTCATTTTTTTTTATTTTCCCCCGTGAAAAAATAAATTTTCAATTAAAGAAAAGAATAGGTCATTGTTGCCAAGATTACCAGCTAGAAACTTCAAGAAAGTAGCTCCTGCATGTGTTCGTGGTTTGACTGCAACGAAAAAGTGAAGCGTACCATAAGTTTGGTAAGAGTATCAATGCCTTCCAAACTTAAAAAATTAATAGCAAAGATGTGACGATAGACCGATTATTTAGTACCTACCATCTAAGGAGGTATCAAATACCTCAAGATATTTTAGGTCATTGCTTCAAATGATTGTTAAGCGAAATGAAATGAATTCAGATAATGGGATAAAATTTAATTGAATCCACGATTAATATTTCGGCAGAAACAGTAGATCTTCGGAGGGTAAAAACCTGCTTCAAGGTCAAGCATCTGAATAAGCATGAATGTGATGTTTACACCAGCCACAGCAAATGGATATTCCCACATAGATCTATCACCCTCCTGCTTTCGGAGAAGATCCTGAAAGGATTTCTACATTGAAAAGAGAACTTATCAGAACTGAAGAAGAGCAACCGAAGTTGCACAAAACCTTGCACCATACCAAGCTTAACTGATGACACCCAGAATATTGAATGAGAAATCAAAGAAATATATTTTATGCTATGCTAGGAGGAGGATGATAAGAAGCATCTCCTTCTGCATTTCAACGTTGCTTGCTCACTTATATCTTTAGTGCTTTATTGCTTTGGGATTTGCTAGGGTGATGCCAATTCTATTTATAGAGCGTGGATAAATTAGTTCCTTTGTTTTCTTGGATGTTGCAGGACATATATCATTGCTGTTGGCCGGAGTAAAAATGCCTCAGGTGATTCAATGAAGAGGAACTCCTTGTGTATCTTTATGAAGGACAAAAGAAACAGTCTAATGTCACTAGCCATTAGGTTCGTAATGAGAAGTTAAACAGATTCATATCACCACTCAAACCTCTAATTTGATCTTTTTAACATAATTCCTTAATCAATCCAAATTATTAGACAGGGAAAACATAATGCAAGTACTCAAAATGTTTAAAACAGCACTGAGGAATATGTGATACCGGAAACATTTGCGCGAAAAACAACAAGTTCTCCAATGATATAAAACCACCGCCCCTAGTTGATGACATGATATTAACAGTTAGTGTAATCAACAGAAAAATATGAAGAAGAAACTAAGACGCAGCAGTAAAAAGATCTATGCATAGCAGTAGAGTTACTGATCTACCTAAAATCCGTTGATGGATCTTTTCCTTGCCAACCCATTTCCTTCCATTGTTCGGATATTAATCCATGAAGCTTTTCCTTCGGAAATGCAGCAGTCCATAAAGCCCTTAAAGCTTCCTATTTAGAGCAGCATACATCATGCAATTCATAGAAGCTTTCAGCAATGATGATACCATCCATCAAAGTTGAATATACTCAGTAAGGGTTACCTGGTGCTCCAGAATTGAACTATCATAAGCAATGTAGATACGACTCTGCAACCTCAGCAAGCACAGCTCCTGAAACAACGACACATATGCGAAGAAAAGAAATTGATCCTAATTGTGAAGTGTGAAAAAACAGAGTAGCAAGCGTAAAAAGCTTATGGGCTAGACTAATAAAAAATGCACCGGATCAAGATCTTCACTCATATTCCACATTAAATACATATGTCACGTGAAAAGAATTTAGAACTGCCGCCACTAATCCCAGGTAGCAAATGCAAAATCCAGATTATACGTAGCCAACTCAACTTGATTTCAAGTCAATTGTTAACTTGAAAAAGATATTAAAGCACATTACTTCTGTATTCAACATTTGAAAGCGTCCAAGATCACTGACTAGTATCAGGAAAAAACATCTCAGCATCATAAGGCACGTTAGTTGAGAATTATCTAAACTCTTTCTTAGACAATGACTGAATATTTAATTACAGTTTGTACACTGCTATATGATCACTTTTACTATTAAGAGGTTGCTCAGAGGATAAACCAGACTAAAGGGAACAGTTGGAACTCTAAACCAGAGCTGTCAAGCATGCTTAAACTCTTACCTGAGCAGGAGTTAGGTCAAACGATGGCCGAGCCTCACACTCTCTTCTTTGGGCACACACACAAGAAAGACCTCGGCCAAGCCACGCTGCTGATCCTGCCACAACCTCTGCTGAAACAGAGTAAAATCACCCGCTGATGAAAATTGAGTTCCTAAAGCCCGCTACAAAAATCTACTAGTTGGGGCTTGAAATTTTATGCAAATCACTCCAATTACTGAGAATCGTGTCCAGCAAAATAAAGTGCTCTATAAAACTTCTATGACAATCAAACTGTCCAAAATACGATCAAATCCCGTGTTCTGTATCAGATATTTAACAACGATGAACAATTACGAAATAAAAAGATTATCCGAGTCTGGAGTAAAAATAAAAAGAAAATCTTCCAAAATCCACCGATGCAAACCAAAGTCTCCATGAACATGACGTCAGCGAATTTGACCTCAAAGTCCAATAGCTCAAACGAATTCACAGATCAGAAACAAATTGATAAACAATATTTCGAATAAATGAAAATGGAATCTGTCACAGAGCAAGAGATAGAGTTAAAATTTCATCCAGAGAGAGAGAGAGAGAGAGAGCAAGGGCCTTAATTGCAGAAATTACCAGAAGTTGAATGGCAGGTGTTGCCACGCTCCAGACCTTGAGACATCCTTCTGACAGCGACAAATGATCCTCCTCTGTCGTCCATTCCACACCTCGCTCTTCTACATCATCAACATACATCAAACAAGCGGACAAAAACTGTCCTCTTAATGAACAAAATCGTAACAGATTCATTCACTGCAGTCGTAAAACCCAAACACAGAATGCTGCGGAACAAAAATCGAATCCAAACTTCCATAGCAACCGATGAATTCTACCTAAGCAATAGCCAAAACAACTGGAGACCCGGTCCGAGCAATCAAAATCAGAAATGCAGAAGAAAGGCAACGCCTACTATCGAAGGAAAAACCAGGAAGAAAAGAAGAGACGCAACCAAAGAGGATTACAGAGCCCCGGCAACCAGAACGAAGCGGTTCAAAAACAGCAAAAAAAAGGAAAACGATCAGCGCCGGCAAGAGAAATCGATAGAAAAAAAAGGTGACCAAAGGGAGGAAATGAAGCGAAACGGACGAGATAGAATCGGCGGGGGAGGGTCAATCCGAGATCTGATAGTCGGCAACGGATCTCTCTCTCTCTCTCTCTCCGAAGCTTTTGGATGGTTAATCTGCAGCAATGGCGTTACGTTCGTCAGGGAGTCCGGATTATATCGGGGGAGAGAGAGATAAAATACACACATAAATCGAAACGGGATTTTATTACTTTTCATCTTAATTTATGGAATAATATAAATTATTTTGCCTCTCTCTTGTTAAATAAATTAAATATATGCATAATTATTTTAGGTAAAAAAAAATTAAATCTTTTAAATAATACTATATTATGGCTCTCTAATAATTTCTTCAGCACGTTTCTTCATCGTATGGGCCTTGATCATGCGGATGTTTTAAAATATATAAATTCCACTATTATAGAGTAAACAATTTAATAACCTGGATGAAAAAATCATTACTTTATTCCTAAAAAAAATGGAAACTATTATAAAAAGAAACTAAACAGAGGAAGCACATGGGATGTTGAGTGTCGGTCTAAAATGAAAAGATAAGGGTTCGTTTAAGAAAGAGAGGACTCCCCCAGCATGCCCTACTTTTCCATCTTTCCCTCAAAAACTACACTACTTTTCAGAAAACTACTCTTAAGAATTTAATCAGGGCGGGATCTTGTGATTTTATTCGGAATTAATGTAGATGATCAAGATCTAGGCAGGCTCATATCCCCATTATTCTAATTCACATGCAAGGACAACAGAAAAACTGATTCCTAGGCCTATCATGGTATCTAATATTATGTACGGACACATGTGACAATGGAGCACCCTTGGTGACAAGGCAGCGCAGACTGCAAGGTGGAATTTTGTATATATATATATATATTATAAGTACACGAAGTGAGTGTTCGTAGTGCACGTTAGGAATCCAACCTCTTTTTCCTCGAACCAAACCAATGAAGCACTTCCCCATTCCATGAACTGAGAAGTCCAGATTCCTCCCATCTTCCATGAGAACACCTCAAAGCAGGAGACCAATTTTCCTTGCACTAAAGAAAAGGCAACATTAAACTAAGAATATCGTAAGACGTTGTCATCAAAACTTCAAACGAACGAGAACGAGAATTTTATAAAGAATTCGTGCAATGAAAGCAAATAAAAATGCGACGTGTTAAAATTAAAGAGTCAAATCCCAGCAGAAGAATTAAAGGTGTCAACGTGCCTGCGTTTTTTATTTCTGAAAGGGGATAAAAAAGAAAAGTGAACGAAGGGAAGGTGGGTAGGAAATGAAGTAGTCCACGAAGACAAGGGCAAGGCATGGCAGGCTATGGAATCAGGCACACGCGTGGACACTGGACCCCACAGCCTTATAGTGACCGAATCCACCTGATCTTGTCGATAATCACCAACCAGACCAAGTGTCAACCCAACAACAATACCTAACTTGTCTTCTTAAATCACACGGGAAAGCCTCTCTGGAGTTTTATGACCACTACTGCACACGTATCTTGTACTAATCTTGCTCCAGGGACATAAGAAGAAGTAGGAAAAATCTGGCCGACATATAAACGAGATAAAGACCACTTCTTGAAGAAACTGTCCTATTTTTCAGGTACACAACGGCGGCCTAACTAAACTCACCGTTTCCAATCATTTTTGGGGTTCAAGTAATAGTAAAAAGCATGAAAGAATAGGGGTACACATACGTGAAAGATAACTTTTACTTACAGAGCCAATTTGCCTTCTGGGTTTCATCCATCTGCTGTATAGAAATTCATAAGTGATGAGTAGTCGAGTCCACATTAGTGCTTCGCCGGAGCATCCTGTGTTTTTCAAGATTTTCATGGCAGAAGGCAAAAAACTCATGCTTCAAAGCTTCCTCTGAACTGATCCTCAATCTAGGATTTACAGTCAGGCACTTGTTTATCAGGTCAAACAGTGATTTGGGGACTGCCTTCACCAATTCTGGTCGCCTAGTATGCCTTTCAACCCAAGTTTCCAAATTTACTCCGGGTAAGTTTTGTATTTCTAATAACTCCTGAAAAAGATTGATGAAAATTTAAAAGTGACTTTTGATTTCATGAATAAAAATTATTTTGGTCCCTGCAGATTGAAGACTTGTTCTTCTGACAGCAATCATTCAATTTATTTTAATGGATTTGAAAACACCATAACATGATATAAGAACAAGCAGACTTATCAAATTAGCTATCAAGCAATCCAGCATATACAGAAGGATAGAAATGACAAGAGGGTTAATCTTTAGACGAGCAAACAATAAAATATACGTTAAAACATGATGCTCATGTGTTGTGAATTTAGACTGTACTTCTCACCAGAAAGTGTCTTCCTTGGGGTGGCGGAACTGCCGAATATATAATTTCTTTTACCGTTAAAACTGTAGGTTGTATCAAACATTTTATTTAATTCTTGCACATTTTCTTTTTTTTCTGGGACAGGAACAATAGAAAGAACTGAACTAAGAAAATACCACTGGAAAGGATGATTCACGATCATGCAATTTGGCCAGTTCCCATAAATCTTCACTACCTCTCAACTTGGCAATGTCTCTTAAGTTCCTGGAAAGATTGATTATTGTGAGGAACAATTGACTACCCGGATAACAAAAAAAACATGAACTAGTCAAACACAAATATACTGTTCAGGATCTCCAGTGAAAGGAGTTCTTCCAATGATCAGGAAAAGAAGGGTGACGCCAGCTGACCAAACATCAATCTTGGGACCTTGATGCAACGATCTGATCAATACCTACATGATCAGTTAAATGACACCCAAGATTAAGTTTCCATGCCACATTATAAGATTTTCCGTTGAAAAAATTCACATGCAACAGAAGAAATATATTAAAGAAAATAGAAGGCACAAAAAGTCACCTCTGGAGCTCGAAATCCCTTAGTTCCAGCACAAGAACCTTCTCTTTTGTGTTTTCCATCCCCTAGATGCCATTTGGGGAATTAACTTACGGAAACTACTAAAATTAAAAATAAATGTCATTCAAGGCGTTGAGCAACAAACCTCTGCTCTTCAGTGAACCAGAACCAGCAACAGGAACACCAGTACATCGCAGGGGCATTGGGCTTGGATAGAATATTTTGCTGGCTGCTTTGGCAGGAGGAGCTTCAATTCTTTTCCTATGAGAAGTAAGACTCTTTGTTGCTATTTCGCTTGGATCTCGCATCGCATTCTGCACTAAGCTGATCAATTCTTTTCTTCCTTGGCATGGGAGAGGTTCCCTCATTCTATCTATGGAAGGAGTCCTAGCACTTGTTACATCCTTTGCCGAGGTTAAACCAGATCCATCTGCTCCTTGGCTTCTATATATAGTACCACTGTGATCAAGATAGTTTGTAGGGGGGTGATTGCGTTGGACTGGCTTTTTTGCATTCTTTTCATGTTTTGTCTGAATGGATTTTACTCCTGCCCTTTGATGAATCACAGTGGACGTGTCACGAACCAACATCTTACTTTTTGTGGTTGAATCGTTATTGAAATTAGGGAACGGAATGCGGTCAAAAGGTGTACAATTTGATCTTGATTTACCTAGTAAAATTTGGCCAAACAATTCAAAAACTCAAATCAAAAGTAGAACTAAAGCTTATTGATAGAAATACTAAAGAGAGATGATCATTTATGACATGAGAACAAAGGAGCGAACCAAGATATATCAATATAAATGCAAATACAAATTCTTTTGAGTTATATTTCGTACTAAGGAAACAAGTGCTAATGCACAAACCAAGAACTTACTTGCTATGGAGTATTTCTTCTGTAGATCCTGCGAGCAAAAAAGAAAAGCATAACTCAGACTATCAGATTCACTCATATTTTGGAGAAATATTATCAAAAGAGAACTTAGAGATGTTCAAATTAAAATAAGATGATGAGATGAGGAGGTAACCATAGCAAGGTTGAAATCGATGAGGTAACCTTGGTTTGCATTCCTAGAGAACAGAAAATTTCCTGGCTTAACATCTCTATGCACTACTCCCTACAGATACAAATAAAAAACACTTAATCATAATGCAAAATATATTTCTTCATAATTGGTAATTCACGGCACCATACCTGCTTGTGTAAGCATGCCAGTGCCCTAAACAAGCAATAACCATACCATTGGAGTTGATGCTCATCAATTTCTTTCTTTAAAACCTAAACCATTAAAGGAAATTTTGGATGAGCATTTCACATAATGAAATAAAACAACGTATAGCTGCCAAAAGAAAGCTGCATTTATGTGCGTTTAAGACACCCTACATTTATGAGGTTTACAGTTCAACTTGTTTGAAGTTCCTTTTACTAGATTACTGAATATTAAGTCTAAGCCTGTTTTGTAGGTCAAATAGTCCATAGAAAACGTCTTTTTTGTCAAGAAATCAATCTTTCTTAAATACCTCAGGTCTATCATGGTCAACATGCTCCAGAATTAAGCACTCATTGCTGCCATTGCTGAAAGACCCTTCATACTTTATTATGAAGTTTCTACCTCTGCATAAGAGAATCTCAACGTCTGAGTTTAAAAAGTAGTCTGAAAATGAATGCATTATTTTTTTCTTATGATTATTATGCTTGCTTACCCAAATCTTTCAAGCATTTTCAGCTCGTTTGTAACATTATGTCTCTGAGCATTCACGTGAGGGCCTAAAAATAGTAAAATTGAAAGAGATTAAACAAATTCAAACAGCCAAGAAACTGACTTCTATTTGAGCTATGAGATTGAGTAGAAACTGGACATTTAGAAGGACAAGTATTTTATGTGCAGCTCCATTAGAGCCCATCATTTACGTTTTTCAGTACTTTGATAGCAGCATTGCTGTTAAATGATGCATAAAAATCTTGAGCAACAGAGCACACATAAATATAAACTCTGAAATGGGTAATAACTTTACTGCCCATAAACCTGATTAATGAAGATATTCGCACATACATTTTATAGCAAACATTCTGCCATCATTTTTTCTCCTCGCTCTATAGACAGTCCCATAACCACCTGGACAATTTTGAAAACAAAGAGATGCCACCTAAATATGAAAACCATCGAGAATATCATTTATTAGTAAAAAAAATGAAATTTACATACCAGATCCTTCTTCTTCCTCAGTTCTGAAGGATTCAAAGTGTGGCAACTCTTTATTCTCCATATCATTCTACAAATCAAACAACAGACACTCATTTACGACTTGAATCAGTTAATTATAGCCCCACTATGCTCGTGACCAAGGTGGATAAAAGTTGGGAACTGTCATTTATTAAGTTGCTATATGTTGTATGCAAACATCACAAGCAGAATCTTACCGCAGGAGAAGTAGAGGCTGTATTCAAAAATATTTCTTTATCAAACATATCCTTTCGACTACTTTTTCTCTTCTGCCCCTTTGATATCAATTTCTGGATACTTTTGTCATGATTGTGCTGCTTTTGAGAATTAAGATCTCGTCTATGGTTCAATAATTCCAAAGGAAATTTTGTTTCGAGTAAACCATTATTTTGTGAATCATTTACTTTTGCAGATGATTTTTCTGGCAGTTTATGATTTGAGGACTCTGCTAACATAGAGGGAACCTGAATCTGCTTGTTTTTGGCCACGACTCTTTCTTCCAATTCCTCTTTGCGATTAACTTCCTCAATTGTTTTTACATCTTTAAACTGACTATCTGGAACTTTAGATTGAAAATCATCACAAGTCCTATCCTCGAGCAGAATGGTTTGCTTTTCGATATCCGTTTCCAAGTAGAAAGACTCACAACCTCCTTTGTTTTTAAGTTCATTGTCAAAGAAAGAGAATTCTCCGCATGAAGCAGGATATGTTACTTTGCATGGCAGATTTAGATCACAGTTGAGTGACTTGATCTTTTGTGTCTGACTAACTCCGTCAACTTTTCTTGGCGTTGAGTCACTCAAATTTGTTTCATCTTTGAAGCATCTATGGTGCTCAAGTTCCACTGGTTCTGCTACCAGAGATCCAGAGAGTTTTGGACAAGAACTTGAACCCATAGCGTAACCAAGGGGCAAGAGTTCCTTATTGTTTGAACATTGAATTCCAACTTTAGTGGTAGACAAGTTATCCACCATTGATATATTTCTGACTATTACATTGGAGTTACAAACCGATTCCTGCATCCATGGATATACTCATTAACATTTTCACTTATCTTACCTTCAAAAATCTTACAAATATCATCTAATGAGTTTAAACTCAAGGGGAAAGAAGAGACAGAATGCATTGACAGCTTAGTTGCAAAATAAAAGAACAAGAGTAACAATATAATCAAAATATAATAAGAAAGAAGAAAACATATTGTCTTTAATTAGTAATGAACCCGGAGTACTAAAAAATATTCAAGTGGACGAGCAAAAGAGCCCAAAAAATGCAGACCTTTGGCGTGCAAAAGTATGAAATAATATGCCTTCTCTAAAAATAAAGTTTGTTCAAGATTACCTCCACAAAAGTTTCTCGAAAAGACAAATCCCCACTTCTTTCATCTGCCATCAAGTAATAACCAATTAGAAAAAAGTAACCTCTGTAATAGCAGTAGAATCTAGGCAATTAGCAGAACAGTGATTTCTTTTAGTTACCACTGACAGCAAAACTGCCACAGGTCGTCTAATAACAAGAAACACAAGTAGAACACATTCATATACCATTGGTAGACGGTAAAAATAGCCGCCTTTTCGATGAAAGTAATGGAACCTCATCTAACACTGATATTCCTCGCTTTCTAAAGTATGTTCTCACATCTCCATCGCCAAATTTATTTCCTTCAAGACCCCCAACTCTATGCGAATTCTCACATCCAATTGTCACCCTTGATACATAGTCTTTCATGGCTGAGAAAGCTACCATAGATACTGTTACAGTTCCATTTTCCCTCAAATGTAGAGGCGATCTAGGGATTGAGCTTAAACGGCGAATGAGATCTGGCGTAACACTGAACAATTTGCATTGCGAACAGACTTCCTTCAGAGATATAGGATGATCATGACGCAATAAGATTGAAAAAATATACCAAGCCTTCTCCACATCGAAAGTATCTGTCAGCCTAAATAGCACTTCGCTTCTAACCAACGAATCTTCCATCCCATCTTTTAAGAAAAACATTTTATCCACTGCCAACTATTTTGCCCATGTATTGTTGCCGTATGGACAGTAAATGTCCAGCCAATCATTCATCTGCTTTCTGCACTGCAAATTAAAACGTCCACAAAAACTTTAATTCCTGGAGATAAGGTCCAAATGAAATAAATTAAGATCCACAATAGTGCTCGCATAATCCAATCTCATAGAATGAAAAATCGAAAAAACAAATGCGCAAGCTACATTTCTTTTCCTTTTCATGCATGTACTTCGAAAAAACATAGATCGCAACTCATTACACAAATGATCGAAAAAATAGTTACCTGAATCAAGAGAGACGATGCAGATCAAATCTACTAAGAGAGAGAGAGAGAGAGAGAGAGAGAGAGAGAGGCGGGAAGTGAAATGGGGATGGCAATTTGAGTACCGGAGACTCAAGAACTCCCGCCCTTTTAATTTGTATGGAGATACCAAAAATAACCTTAAGCTTAATGAAACTACGAAACTAACCTTGGTTGCGTGATAAGTCGATTTTAACCCTAATGTTACAGGCGCCGAACCGGAAACAGGCCCAGAAGCGTGCATTCCCAAACCAGTTGGATTAAAAATCGACTTATATTTATATATATATATTCTAAAAATACCTAAGTTTCTAGTAATTCTTGTCCTCGATGAATTTCTCTGTCAAGTGTTTGAACAATGTTTTGATACGCCTTTTTTGCTCGAGGTGAAACCAAAATTTACGGACTCTAGTTTCAGAAACCATTCTCCTTTTTTAATACCCGAAAGTAGAGAAAAAAACGAGAAAAAGTGGTCGATCTCCTTCCGGGTAATCTTTTCTTCGGAACATAGGCAAAAAAAATGAGAGAGACATTGAAGAAAAAGACCAAAACAAGCTTGAAATTTTTATTATATGAATTACAAATTTGAAGCTAATACAACAACCAAGCAATATAAACAGCAAATATGTACAATTAAGAACAGCAGAGAGATAGAAACCCTTTCAAAAATATCTCAGCCCTCGTCGATTTCATCTACGCTACAAAACCCGGAAGGTAAAGATTGAGGATAAGAGACTTATCTGATGGCATAAGAACGGGTACATACCGACTCGAGGGACTCTGAGAACAAGGCGGCGAAACTCGTCAATGCTTGGAATACCCCGGGCAGCCCGGTCTGGAGATTGTTTAGGGTCATTGATCGAGTTACTTCGACAGCTTTCGAATGCTTCATCATCTCGTCTTCGACCCGTCTTTGGCAGGAGATGAGCTCCGATTTCTTCTCGGCCAGTGGGTCATTAGCATCTAGAGCATGTCCATTATGAGGAACACCAATGCCTGTCATGGAGTATGAGTTGTAAAACTTCTTTTCAATGTTCCGAAGCGATGAAGCCTTCCTCTCGAGCTCCTTCGATGCTGTTTCGGTCCGTTTTCTAACCTTAATTTCTTCACTTTGTTTGACCGCTATAGCACGAACAACGTTGATGAAACTCTTGATCGCCTCAGAGGCGACCATGTCTGGAACACGATCGAGGGCGAGCTTCCACTCGTCACAAAAGGCGTACACGTCAGAATACTCTTTGTTTCCACTTGAGTTATTCTCGTTGTTCAGAGGTACGAGAGAAAGCTTGAACCAACCGTGAAGGGATTGAATGAAATCCCGTTGGAACTTAATCATTCGGCAAAAACTCGAATGCCAAGCAGAGATTGATGATTCAAGGTCCCGTGTGGCCTGTCGGTGAAGTTCGGAAGTGGAGTCACCTTTCGTTGATCGGTTTATAAGACCTCGGACTTGTTGTATAATGTTGTTCTGAATGTCGTGGTACTGGTGCATTGATCTCCACATGTACATAAATCTGCATCAAACACAGAGAACATTAAATAGATATACAGCATACATTCTTTGAAATTTTTCTTATGTTCAAAGTATAGTGTAACGATTTTTTTCCCAAAAAATCCAACTCGTTACCTTCTTCTCACTAACATTTAAGCACAAGTAAGACAATAACCATAACTTCCTTAGATTTATGTTAATTGTGAAATCGCTACTGATTTTTATAAGAACAATAAAAACGACTCTTTTTTGCCCAATCTTGAATTTCCTTAATTCAATATGGTCCAATATCTCTGGAAATGACCAGACAAAATAACATTAATGGGACAGTCTCAGGCGATGAAACGGCCAATAAACTGGAAACCTCAGTTATAATGAGTCTTTCAGTCAACCAAAAATGATAGTCGATGCCTCAGGGTCAAGAAACGATAAATAATTGAACAAGATACAAAGAACAAGGCAATATTTTTATTGAGCCTGAAAGTTTAATCAAGAGTCAATACGCTATGGACAGTCTTTTTTCAGACTTGCCTATTTGGCCCCACCCAATAATAGGCTAACATCATTGTCATATTCAATAGAAGGATCAACAAACACGATGTTGAGATATTTCAGTTTGATTCAAGCAAGAACAAACCGAAGAAAAGTCTTCTGATTAAGAAAGAGACAATATGTCCTATGACAATAAATTCAAATGGTGTACCTGACTCCATAATTACTAAAGTACAAAAGGTGTCTGCAGGTGGTATAATAGGTAACGATAGAGGTGGTATAATAGGTAACGATAGGGAGAAGCAGTTTAGTGGGACAACAATTAAAAGACGTGGCCAACAATTAAAGAGGTGGTCACTTTGGTATAGGGAACAAGAGCTAGAGGCATTCACAATAATGTCAAGAGCTTATCTATTGATGTCACAATGCTCTCGAATTGGAAAATGTAGTAGAATAACTCTAGAGCATCATACGCTAAGAAATAATTTTTTTACTGCAGTACAAATTGTTTTCCGTAAATAAACTAATAGTATTAGATGAAAAATAAATCTTGAATTAATAACTTTTGTACCATCACTCTATACTTGAGGTAAGCTATCATCATTACCTAAACCATAGTTTAGTAGAAATCTCATTAGAGTTTTGTTAAACTTAGGAATCTCATTATTTTCACAAATAGTAAATAATTTTCATTTTCATTTCCTTGTTGCACACAAACATTTCCATCAATGAGAGAGAGAGGGGAAAACTTACCCATGACAGAGTTCAACCAACTGAGGAATAAGATCAGAATCTCGAAGACCATTGATGGCAGTTGAAGTCGTAGAAACAGCCTGGGAGGTGACAATGATTACAGACTGAAGTCTCTTTATTGACGCCTTGGTTTTGTCTAGCTTAATCTCATCCTCTCCCCGATACTCCTGGCTTTGTAGTGCAGATAATTTCTTTTCATGTTCAATCTTCCCGCTTTCTCTAGCCTAAAATTCACCAGCAATGCATAACCTTCAGCACTTTTACAGGAAAACATAATGTTTACATGCATAATTGATTCAAAATTCAGCATCTTTCGACCTTGAGTGGTAGTGCATACATTTTTTACACTTCTATTAGCAAAATTAACGTATCTAATAAAATGCAGAAGCTGGATGTCGCAATGCCACCAAAGGATAAGAGCATTGTTGACATGCCACGGATTGGCATCCCGAGCAGGATACTCATCCGAGCCCGAGCTCGGGAATTTTCTAAGTGTTAATTTTGTAGGAAAAATACTTAAAGATTTCTACATTTATAAGTCAACTTTGGAAGATCAAGAAAGACAAAAATATGTTATAACTTGGCTTGGAGAAGAGGCAGAACTTCAACCAAAACTCGAGGAGTCTAGACCTGAACCCGCATTTGATCCCGGTTGAAGATGCTCGTTGCATGAGAACCCGAGAGGGTTTCCCGGCTCAGATGGACCCCCGAAGCTATTTGACTTTTTCTTATGATCTTCGCGGCCTTAAATTAAAACAACTCCTTCTGAGGAAAGATAGCCAACTTCTCAAGCTTTCCAACGAAAGGTAGAACGTTAAAATTGGATGTCGTTTGCTTAGTCAACTACAGACAACACAGAGAGGGCAACACAACCTACTCGGGAAACAATCTTATTAGTTTTTTTTATTTTCACACGTTTGTTGCTTGGATTTGCATGAGAAATTCTAGGGTTATCTAAATATTATTTGAGAGGGTTTCCTAGGAGCTTAATGAGCTGAAGAATGAGCATCCCATGAAGGCTCCTCATTGGTCCATCTTTGATGTCATGGATTGTACTTCTTAGAGATGTTTTGGGTCATCCGATGAAGAACGTGATGTTGCTTAGTTTTCCTATTAAATCTTATCTATGTTGAATGTAATTCTCAGATTTGAATTTAGAAGATTTTTCTTTTCAAATTTTGAATCTCCCCCTTTGGAGTTTTTCCTCAAAAGACTCGGTCTCCGGAACCTATATTCCGGCCACTGAGAGACAACCGGAGTTGGTCATCCTTCCGAGCTAGGACGACCTATCCTTACCACATTTCTCCAGTCATATTCATGGTCTAACGGTGAGAGTGTGGATCATCAGCTCAAGCATCCATTTTTACGTGAAAGGTACCACCTTTTATTGCAAATCCCCATATCCAGCCATTCCGCATCCATCTTCCATCTCGCCTCCACAACTCTCAAACCCTACGTGAGAATCTTGTCAAATTTGGAAGATCTCTCATACATTCATCCATCAAGGAAACCTCAAACTTTCAGCCCCTATCTCATTCCCGTTTCCGATTTACACCCGTCCAAAGTTCACCATATTTTTTTGGTTATTCCTAAAAAAACCCTAATTTCCTACGACCACCTTCGATTACTCAATCCAGAATATCTCTCAAGTCATCGTGGGAATCCCTTAAAATTTAGAGGATATTTTGTTCCCTTATTCATCTCCAATCCCTCAAAATTTTAGCTCCAAATTCACTCGCAATCCCAAGATATCTGCTTTCCTATCTCAACTCCTTTTCCTGTTTTTTCGGGATCTTTTCACTCCTTACCCGAGTTGGTAACTTCCCGCTTATTCTCCTCAATTTCGTGTCAATTGTTAATCAAATGCTACAGCTCCTAATTTACTTTTTTTCCTGCCTAATTTCTAGAAAATGTCCATCTTTAATCACAAAACCACTTTCTAAATGAACCCAGCAAATAAAAAATAAAAATGAAAAAGAATTTCAAGAAGATTGAACTCCCAGAATTAGAAGACTGCTGAAAAAGAAAGTCCTCGACAGAAGAAAACATTCAAATATTAAAAGACAAAAATCGTCCACGTAAACAAAAACATGAAAACAAATAGCACGTGTTTCCAAATAGTCGATGTTATGCCCATTTTCCTTAAGGTATCAAAAGATAATATCAAATGGGCAACTCAACGAAATTTCCAACTTTCTCTTCAAAATAAACAGCTGATCAAGTGAAAGACCAATATATGCATGGCGGTGTTATTGTTTTTGAGGTATTGCAACCAAACCTTTCGGAATTCTTATGGAGAAAAAAGACACTGGTTCTGTCCCAAAAAAGTATATGCAATTGAAAATCTAATTAAATGTTAAATAAATCAGAAAGATTGTTTTCTTTCTTTACCTTCACTTCCTCATAGAGCTTTTTCTCCCAAGCCAAAAGCCTCTCCAAGGTAGAGCAGAGGCTTTTTGGAGCCCCTGGTTCGTCAAATGAACTGGTGTCGAGCCGGTACTTTACAGCCAAAGGTGGTTTAGAGGTCCAGCTCGAGCTCAAGTTGCTCAATACGCTACTGGAGTGGTACACAGTCTCTAAAAGAATCCAGACAAGAAAGATTAAGTCATAATAGAAAAGAGAAATCATACGTAATTGAGAACAAACACATGTTATCGGTAAAATTGGATTCAATTACACGTAACTAGACAAGAAGATTTTTCCTTAATTTGATAGAATTGGGAAAGCGTCATCTAAAATAAATGTTTTGCCTTCCAATGAATTTCACGACTAGAAATTGATGAAGAAGAAATCAGATAACGACTTTCCAAACAAAGCTAAATTACTCGAATTCGATCAGAAGTAAATGATTTTCGGTATCCATAAATGCATTAGTATCATTTATGAACCAAACATATTTCAGAGACAAAACAAACTCACTTTTTAGCTGTCGGAAACTGCGATCCAGCTGAGCCCGTCCGACTTCTAAGATCTCTGCGACTCCGTCTCCGGCCTCAGCTGCCTTTTCAAAATTTTCCCTGATGGCTTCCACAATCTCCTTCAAGTCTTTGTGCCTAACAACCATCATCATGTCCGACATCTCTCCTTTTTGATAACTCATCGAAGATACACCGTCGTCAAACTTGTCGGAGTACTTAGCAGGCGGGGGCGGAGCCACATGGTCCTTCCTAACCGAGGATCCTACATTGGACCGCGATTCCATTTCGGATCTCAAATCTCGTTCGGTTTCAGTGCCGTCCTCATCCGCATCAGATGAGGCGGTGGAACTGTAACGGTCGTCCCATTCGCTACATTGAACCTCCTCTCGATCTGTTTCGGAATCCTCGAGGTGGCGCTTTTGCTGTTGGTGTTGTTGGCTTTTTTGGTCTTTGCTTCCACTTTTCTGGTGAAAAAACTTGTGTTCCGATACATAGGGGTCTTCCTCGTAATCGGAATATTCTTCCCCTTTGTCATGAATCTGAGCTTTGGTTTGAGTCTGAGCTCTAGTTTGAAAGAATTCAGAGTTAGGTGGAGAAGGAGGGCAGAAATTCTCCCAATTCCACACTGATGACGTTTGCGAAGGAGTACTAGAGTATGTCGAATTAGCGTACGCGGTAGGAAGAGCAGGAGAGAAATTAGATTTCTGGCTCCTAGGTGAAGGATGACTCGATTCAGAAAGAATATGAGGAAGCTTCGACGGCTGCTTACGGCGTCGGTACAAGCGCTGAGGAGCAGAAGAAGAAATACTCGAAGCTGAGAGAATATGCGGAAGCTTAGAGCTCGCAATGGTCGGAGAAGGAGTAAACGGAGGCGGAGGAGGTGGATGAAGCGAAGGAGACGGAGACGGAACACCTTGACGTCTCGAAATTGAACTGTAAGACGTCGACGGCGGAGGCTTCGGCCGCGACTGCGGAGAGATTCGCCCGCTATGGAGAAAAACCGCCGGCGTCTGGTCGGAAACAGAAAGCGGCTCGCCAGCAGCAAAAGCACAGAGAGCAGAGCCAGTGAGGCGGAGATACCTACAGTAATCAGCGTGTGCAGCAGCCAAGTGATCGCGAGCAAACACCGCCTCTTTCATCAGGCGGCGCCGATCCTTACACCGCCGCACCGTATCCTCATTGTCGAGTTTCGAAGCAACGCAGCCCATACCGGAAGAATAAGAAGATTCCAAATGTCAGGTGAAACCGGCGACTACGACGGCGCCGGAGCTCCGACGCTAGGCGAGGCTACAGCCTTCAGGGAGGGAAAGGGAGAGAGCTAGGGGAGAGTAAATGTGAGAAAGCTCATCGTCCTTTTCGGCTTCGTGCACATTTTATTAAATTTTGATAACATCAAATTTTAAGTAAGAATCTTGATCAACTGGATGCCGTTGGATCTGCATCAAGTCGGTTGTTGCCTCATGCCTGTGTGATGTACCCTTGTTTTACTATTTTAATTTGTTGTTTTATTATTTTAATTTAAGTAAATATCAATTTGTATTTTTTTTTAATTTTAACAAAATCCATCAATTTAAATAAAATATTGCATAAAAATAATAATAAAATATTTAAAAAATTATAAATTAAGCCAAATCTTTATGTTTATGAAATTAATTAAGATAAAATACAGATTTTTACAAATCATCAAAATTAATCAAATTGAATAACATCTTAAAATTAACAAAAAAACATATCAACGGCGTAAATAATGATGAAATTCAAGATATTCATTTATAATTTTTAAAATTTGAATTATCGATTATAACTATCGCATGAGTAAATTACTATTTACCATTCTAATTTTGTTGAAAGTTAAATCCATCAAAAAGATGATAAATCCAGCATTCACCCTAATTTACACTTAATTAAAAACTAAACTACGACAGTTCAACTGGTTTACAAGTTATTGGACTGACGACCAGCAACAATAATTTTGAGTTAATAGGCACGATGTAGAGTGACATGACATGTCATATTCCGTGCCACGTTACAATTTATTACGCCAAAATATTGAAAAATTAAAAAAAAAATACTTTATTTTTCTCCAGAACAAAAATGAAATATTAATTACTTGTCCATAATGAGGCCAAGATCTTACAAAAAACCATACAATTACGCATCATGAACATGTCATCTTGGTGGTGAATACTTTGAAACCAAAAGAAATGACAAAAATATGCAATTATTTATAAGACCCACGTGCTAAAATCACCTTATTCTATAGTCGATCCAATTAAACTATCAATATTCATGCATTCCATTTGTTGCATCAATTACGATTTGATATGTTACTGAGTAAAATAAGAATATAAACTTAAAACTAAGCTATGTGTTCGATTAGGGTTGTTCCAGGGGTTGACAGATTATGTCATAGTGTGTAACAAAGAAGGGTAACAAGGAAAGGGTGATGCATATTCAACATCCTACAATTTGTGGAAACTTTATGAGCAAAAAAAAAGGTTAAAAGGTAAAAGTCTAAATCTAAAAATTAAAGCTTGAAAAATTAAAGCGTATTCCGACTTTTAACCTCTCTCTTTCGCATTAAAATGCGATACCATGATGAAATCTAAAAAAAAATGCATAAAAAAGTTGATCAACTAGAAATCTTTGGGGGGGAAAGAGTGACCCTAATTAATTCGGGTTGCTGTCTAAGGTGCTTGACAAATTATGGGTCCACAGGCTAACACTATCTCCCCCCTTTAATCCACCACAGCAACCCCACCTCAAAAGAAAGCGAGTTTGGAAGATCAATAAAAAGAAATTCATCATCAGCATATTTTAAGCCAGCCCAAAATTCCCCACCCGTTAGTTCCAGAGTATCGGATTCTCCTAAAAAACACTAGATCACCAAGAGAGAAAAGAAATTTTAATCTACAAGGATACCCACTAGATTTTTCATTGGAACTACCCGTTAAATCTGAGTTTGTCAATAATAAAATAAAATTAAAAAAAATTTATGACAGCATGGGCTAGAACAACGTCATTCCAAAGAACGAAATATCCCAGGGACTTGCTTACTAGGCTTAAGTTCAGTTCTAAAATACGAAGTCTCAGTTCTCTACGTAGAATAAGAACTTGGATTGTAACTTAAAAAATAACACTAATTTGTCGGTGATAGTACAGAAAAACTGAAAAGAGTACCTTTTTTCCCTCTCAAGCTGCGTCTAAAATTCGTTAGATAACGAACAAGTGCAATAATAATAATACTAATTTAGCTCATTTTGATATTATTTGTAACAGTGATGGTGCAGAACCCAAAATCTACAGTCCAATTAGTAACATTAACGACTGACCTTATCTGCCAAAAAGCTGCTCCAAACAAATTATTTTCTGCCTGTTCCGGGCCTGAGATGTCCAAGCAGAACCTAAAAAAAAACTGGGAGGCAGTTGGCAGCAATCCAGGAGAAGATGATAGGATTTACAAACCGACAAACTACTCAGCAGTAAGAACCCTAATATATATTTAAATCACAACATAATGTATCAAAAAATATCATACTGTGGCATCAATTAAAAGATCTAAGTAAAAGTTTCTTGGTACCTTGAAATTAAATCTACGAATTTTATTTATTCCAGTGGGTAGGGTTCAGTAAGTACATACATTGAAGATTCATTAATCAACCAAAGTGGAACTCTGCAACATTATCTTATTCATACAATGGTGATGGAAGAAAATGCATATGGTTATAGTTAATAAAAATACAGTGTTTGTAATAAACAAAAAAACAAAGACAAAGGAAAGCAAGAGGACAAGGGAAAAAGAAAATAGAAGAGGCAAATTATTTGCGCCACATGGTCCAGATCCCACACCCCAATTGCCTTTGTGGAATGTGGGATCCACCACGTTGCTTTGCCAAACAGCTAGCCGGGCACAAAGGGAAAGGATGTTATCACTTCGAGAGTCAACCAGGCAAATAAATAGCGAGAAGCATACACAAGCAATCATCAATTTAAAGACTGTGGAGTCTTTATTTTTTTTTCTTTTTACCGGACTAGTAGGCACGTGTCAGGTACACGTGCTTCACTGAGACCATTGTTCAGCCCAAATTGACAAGATTACTCTACGAGGCAGCAATATAGACCATTCAAGGTGAAGCTCGAAGAGAGAGTTTGAGCACGTGCTTTTGATCATTATGGAATCCAAATTTTTGAAGCAGTCCCTGAATGATAAAACAAAAATAATACATTTTTATTGCTGACGAGAACAATAACTTAATTGTTAAAATTCATTTTGTGCGTCTCTTATTCTGTCTCCACCAAAATATAGCTAAATATGTACGTTAGAACATTTACAGAGTAAAACAATTACTCAGCCAGACACCATTGCCACCAATATCAATATCAATAGAAACGGGTATCCTAATTTTCCAACATGTTATGACCCAATTTTAACCCATAAAAGAACAGAGACGAATGAGTTTGATGACTTTAGCCATTTGACACAAAATGGCCCCATGGGATATGAGTCACAAATTTAAAAAGAAGTATAAAGCAAAATCAATTTTGAACGATATCAGTTTTCCTCTAGACCAAAGAGTCCAATGGAGACAGGTTAAGGGGGGGTTATAAACTTTGAAATGGCACCTTTCTCGTTATTAAAAATACATAGTTCTATGCGCAAACAAATTAACTGATACTAACCAAACCCCCCTTTGCATCTAACTTTATTCTTTTTTTCAAATCAATACATAATTCAATATTAGATAAGGATAAAGAGTAAAAATCGGCAGCACTAAAGTTAGATGAAAGTTATAGGGTTTAGGAATATAGGTTCTACAATTGAAAAGGCTATAAAGGATTTATTACAGCTGAACGTACCATTGCATCATTGATTGCGTATGCCACGCAGTAATGCTCCTGAAAATTAACGCAAGAAAAATAAAAAAGATAAACTTGATGAAATTTAGGCGAGGGAGAGAGACAGAGAAATGAGAACCATTTTCAAAGTTGAGCTAAGGCTCAAGGTTCAAAATTAAGAACGGGCCAAACCACTTTATCCAAGGCAGGTTATAATAAATAAATTGTGGAACTAAGAAATTTTGGAATAAAAGTTTCCCTTCGGTATCTCAAACAAGGAAAGATTCTAAGACTTGCCTGCATCATATGCCACTCCTCGAATTCATCAAATAATTCCAGCCTTTCAATCCTGACAAAGGAAGAAAAAGTGACACAAGAGGTTTGAGGAATGATGAAAGGATCGGCATTCAATTAGTTTAAAATCGTAAAAACAAAGAGAGATTATTTTGTATAAATATATCAACAGCTCAGATCATGGTGCAGCTAATTAAAAATATCAAACTTATTTTAGTGTCCACAACCTTTGAAATTTTAGTAACTTATCCCTATTAGACAGTAGTTAATCCCGCTAAACTAGAGAATTTGGGTAACATTCATGAATGCTAAATGTCTGACATTGGCTACAACTATTGACAAATAAATGGAAGAACACTTACCTTCTAAAATCAAAAGAGTATTAAAAGCGTACCTTCTTCTTTCCTGAGGATCAACAAAGTCACAGTACACTTTTAGCATGTCCCAAGCAGCAGCCTTCTACTATCCAACAACAAAGTAATTACAACATAAAGTAATGTGGAGAAGAGAAAGCACTTTCGCAGAAATCAAACCAAAGCTTAAGCTTCCATTAATAAACTCAAAACCACTTAAATAGTTTCTTTTCATGGCCCATATGCTATACATCATCATTCTAGTAACAAATCTGTACATTACGAAAGCTTACCTGCCATCCTCGATCAAGGAAAAGTTGTTCCTTTGCAAGTAAGGTTGGTGTTGCATAAATGCCTAATAGAGGACACCCCCGACTCTGCAAATAGAAGTAAGAGAAAATAATGAATTCGGTCACCGAATTATTTAAAATACGCAAAGGGGCCTGTAAAATGTACCTCTAAGTTTCTAATCATTTGTTGCCCAAATGCATCATCTGGATGAATCTGTTAAGAAACCATGATAATAAACCAACACTGTATTTTGTGTCCAAGCAAATAGACTGATAATAAAAGACAACAAAGCAGAGAAGAAAAGAAATGCATCCAAAACGTAGGCTTAGAACCTGCTCATATAAGAAAAATACTGCAGTCGAAAATTTTTTTGAAGCCCAACCAACAACAGCTTGACTTGAATCTGGATCCAGGTATATCAAGACGCATTCTGCAATTATCAATGTTGGCAAGCTGATAACAACATCAAAGTGAAACAAAACCAATCAACCTTCTGTTAAGTCATAAAGTAATGCAAAGTAGAAACAATTTTCTGGGATATCACCGATTCTGGGATATCACCGAATGGAGCTTAGTGGAAGGAACATGATTTTGGAAAAAATAAAATAAAATTCAGACATACTAATATCGATGCTAAATTACTGAAAATCTCATCATAATGTAAGAGAAATGAATCTCAATGCTGATTCAGACATACTAATACTGATGTTAATTTACTGAAAATCTCATCATAATGTAAGAGAAATGAATATGAGGAAGAAATAGCCAGAAACGTATAAACCTTAACAATGAAAGGAAAAGAAGTAGACTATTTCAACAGAAGGAAAAAATAACATAAAAATATAAGAAAAATAAATACTGATGTTTGAATGAATCAATTACAAATCATGTAAGAAAAGAAAAATAAATTGAGATACATTATTTTAAAAAATAAAATAAAAATTTTAGTCCTGAGAGCTTGAGGATACCTGGGATCTATACCAGCCAAAGATATGACATCATTTAATGCCCTAATATCACGCAAATCAGCTGGAATCAACTTATAATGATCGCCAAAAACTTCTCCTTTATCTGTAAGGTAAAATGCCATGAAAGCTAAGTAGAATCCATTATATGCAGCAAGGTAAAAGAGTTCAATCTTACAGAATGCAGAACAAAGTGCCCACCTTGTGATATTAAAGCTGTAGCACCAACTATGTCTCTTAATTCACTGGATGCCTCTATTATAGCAGCTTTTTTTCTAGTTACCTGAAAAATATAAGTTATACAACTTAAATTCTGCATGCAATCAAAACGAAACTGCATTTTTCTACCAAAAATACACTTAAGAGTAGTTCATTCAAATTGAAAAGATAGAAACTTGAATAACTCTTATGATCATAACTTTTCCCATCAACAGTAAGAATTTACAAAACTCTGTAAACTGCTTGTAGTGAACTTAAAAACATAAGAGACTGCAAGACTGTATTGCCACAAAAGTTGAAGATATGACACGTAAGATTCCAAAGTTTTACCTCCTTAAAATCCAGCTCGACGTATAAATGTGGTGCTTTCCCCTCCTTCTGCCATAATTAAAGAGCCAGGGATGATATTATCATTTAACCAAAAAGAAGGAGAAAAAATTCACAAACCAAAAGGGAGAATTGAAAGTAAAAAACCCAAAAAAATATAAGCATAATGAATATTCTTATAGTAACTATATCTACTACTCATTGTCAAATAGTAGAGTTTATATCAGCTAGTCTTGAAAACATCAATAACTCATTAAATAGTCCACAAACCTGCAACTGAAAATATGTTGTATCAAAACCAGCCCCAAGAGATAATATTTGTTTCTTTGCTTCACTTTGCTCTTCTGTCTTTGTATCCATGTCAAGAAATTGAAAGAGTAGCTTCCGAAATGCAGCCCAACGAGCAAAGTAACCTTGATATAGACAGAATAAAGATTACAGCAGCAAAACCACTGAATTGGCAGTAAAAATTAATTTTAAAAACTTTAAATACCGCGGTTAATAATTGGAGACCTCCTAACAGGTCTTCGGACAAATAAATGGATGAAATCGTCTTTCATGTACCCCTTTTTAATACATGACCTTAAAGCATACAATTTACAGTCAGTGCAGTTTATCAATGCTTAAAAAAATTTATGAAAAGTTCAGGTGTTTAAGACATATATCAACAACCCAAGCGTCACAAAAGTTTAATGGCTAGGTTTTTTATCATATTGCTGCAGTTAAAACAATAGATATCACAATAAATATCTCTTGATATCAATACATATACACAGGCCAGGCCACCAAAATATCAACACAATATTGTTTTCAGCAAGTTTTGAATCATGTTATGAATGAAGAATATGTAGAGCGGAAATTAAATAATTTTATAACCCTCTTCATGTATGCATTATTTTCTCCACAACCTAAAAACTCAATATTACTCTATTCACCGATAGATGACGACTAAAATGAACTATGCGTCACAGAATAATAGCATTTCTTATCAAGCGATCTAGAAAAGCAAAACCGAAATTTCAGTCTTCTATGCCAAAAAACGAAGAAATTTTTGCGCGGCAGAACTGAACACGCAGTGATCCCCACAGATACATAGAATGGCAGTACATACATACTTTGAAGATCAAAAGTCACAAAGCGATGAAAGTATCAAGGAAATACAATGAATAAACAAATTCGAGGAAAGAGAAAATGATAATGTGACAGAGATTGTGAGATACGCAACAGTTTACTAGCAGAAGCATCGTCGTTTGTAGCCTGGACTGCTGCTACGTTGCTTGTCGAATCAACCACTGCTTTGTCCATATTCTTTCTACCAGAATTTAACCTCTTCTGAGCTAAGAATCAGGGCTTTGCGCCGGGAAAGGATTTCAACGGCGGCCGGAGGGCTAATATTTGGAAGGAATTCCAGAAACAACGGGGATGTGAGTTTTTATCTTTTAGTTCTTTCTATTTGCCCGAACTATTTATAGGTTCTACAATAGAACCCCGGTCCGGTCTATTCATTTAGACCGCCGAAAATCGTTTTACGCCAACGAAATGAAGCTTTTAATATATTGATTTATTGATATTTATATTTTAAAATTTAACATTTTAATGGTATTTTATTGAGAGGCTAGAATTACTTTGAAAATAATTTTATAATTTATATTTTTATTATATTAATAAATATTATAATTATTTATTTATATTTTAATACTTTAAAATTATGACAAAAGATGAAAGAATTTATCCCGCCGTAAGATGTCGGATGTCCCTCAGTTGAAACGATGTTTATATCACCTACAAAACATGTATGTCGGGATTAAATATATGACATAATTACTTGAGTTTTCTAAATAATTGTTTACTTTATACTAATTTATTCCATTTAATTAGATTAATTCTTAACAAATTATTGACAAATGTTGATTAAGTGTCATTACGTTACAAAAAGGGTGCAATCAAGTGCCGTCGCGACCCACCGTATCTTTGCATGTCCAATGATTCGTTGACACGTCATCAAATAAGTAAACTTCGACCCGGTCGAGTTTTTTGTGTCTTTCCGACGTCGGAGAGCCGCGCTTGGGACCAGCCATAAATCTTCATACCTATTTATATCTTTGTTTCTGTTCTTCGCGGCCGTCGTCGGAGACTTGGAGTCTAGGAGTAGAGGGTCGGCGAGGCAGCTCGACTTCGTCGTCGAAGTAGCGGAATCGAGAAATTGGGACGGGTGATTTTTGGATTCCAAAATCAGAGTCGGGGATGCTGAATAATTTAGGGTTTCGACTTTCGACTTTCGGCCGATTTGAATTAAGCAATTTGACTTTCGGATTGGATAAGATTAGTTGTCGGATTTGGCTTCGAATCCGATAGCCAATCTGATCCGATAACGATCCTAAAGTCGGATCAAATAAAAAACTCATCTACCGAATACTTCGATCGGATTCGGTCGGATAGGACCGGATCTGCCCACCCCTAATACATACTACGGACAACAAGTCTTTTCCATTTTAAACATGATCTAAATTAAAAAATAGCCAATAACAAACACTAATATTCTCAACTAAATCAACAAAAGGTTTGAAAAATCTTCAACACGACAGCCTTATACAAAACAAATACTCGAATGAATACGAAAATCCACTTCCAACATACCAATATCACTAGAAAAATCATTGACCACATGATGATGATGAATGATGATGATGATGCCTAAGAGAGAAGCCATTAGCTGTGCACTTTTCACTGTTTTTGTTGTTCTTATTTACAGAATGGTTAAACAGAGGATGATGATGATGATGCATGGGTGATTTATGGGTTGTTAAACTACCAAGAGCCTCCATGGATATGGATGTCCATTAACCAAAGAATATGAGAAGTGCAATAAATTGATTCAAACCTTCAGAGAGAGGCCTCTATCTGATGGTGTTCCAGGTTCCGAAGAACGATTCTCGCAAATACTTTTGCTTCGATCGGAGCTGTGGCTGCTGCCGCTGCTGCCCGTATTACTCGTGCCGCTCCTGCATTTTGCATGAGGCTCGCGTGATGAAAAGCGTGGCGCCCACCTGGAATAGTGAACTGAAACAACATAAACACATGGTTAATACTCGATTGAATCTTTATGTATTTAACTTTTTGCACTTTATGGAAGAATCATTTCCATCAACGAATTGTGTCGCGTTTAAGAATATGAACTAGAAAATAAACTTAACATTACGATTATTTTTTGTGCATAATGTATACAAGTACGAGTATTTTCGTCTCTCCCTATCATAGTTACCTGTAGAAGAGCAAATGCTGCACATGCCTTGAGCGTAGAAGACGAGTTTCGTAACATCGTGACAAATCTTCCAATTTCAGCTCCACTAAGGAAGTAGAGCATAATTCAGAATCACAAACTTGAAAAGGTATAAATATTTGCATAGATTACTTAGATTTGAGTGAAATACTCAGTTTTTCATGCATAGACTCAAATCGACATTCGCAAATTCGGATAAGATTTGGGATCGACAATTTTGACCAAAAACGAAGGTGACAAGGAAAACCTGCATCTCAAATGGCCAGCCTCTTGGATTCGAGCGCTGTCTGTTACTTGTGCTAAAGCTGCAGGGGCTGAAGATACAGAAGCAGAAGAAAATGATTGAGGATCAGAAAAGGAAAGAATGAAGGCTTCAATGTGCTTCAAAGCCATTCTTCTAGCCCCATCCAAGCTCACACTTTTGGATATCCCTTCAGATGAAGTCCCGATCATCGCATATTCGTCCATTCTGCACAATTATAAAATTTCATATTTTATATTTCTTTCATTAACCCATTTTCTTCAAATACAATGAAAAAGAACTCTACGCACAAGGCCCGAGCAACCCAAAAAAATAAAATTATAGCCCAAAAGAAATTTCTAACCAAATGCATGTTATTTAATTGCATGCAAAAATAGAATGTACTTTTGGGCCAAATCATACAAAACTCATTTTTCAAGACAATTTTCATTCTTGAACTCAATGAAAGTCAACTCTTAACGCCAAAAGAATGGAGGCTTAAAGGGAGTTGGTAAATACCTTCCATCAAACATATAAGCCAACGCCAAAGCAGCCATAAAACGAGCCATTTTGGATCCTGATGATGAGCAAAGATGAACAAGTGCAGGTACTCCACCTTCTTCCACTATCCGTAAGGCATTACCGGGGTTAAATGCAAGATTCCAAAGTGCTCCAGCTGCAGTTTCATGAACGTCCTACAAGAAGAAAGTAAACAAGCATGAAACTAGAGCGAATTCTATATGAAATAAGAAGTAAGAATCTTTCTCATCAAATCAAAGTATCAATAGCCTCATAGATAATTAAACATTCATGAAATCTCCATCGAATCATACTGAAAATAAAGAGCAATACTAATAACAAATTCGTTTCTTGATGATATTTTCCTTTTTAAGAAGGCAAAATAAGCAACCAAAAGTGCAAGTTGATAAAGTTTGTCATGATAAGTAAGACTATTAACGCCCCTGCGGCAATCCTAGCTGTTCTTTCACCATATAATCCTATGATCCAAAGGACCAACCTCAGCCAAATAAGATACAGCTTCTCAAATGAGGCAGCAGAACCAGACAATTATCCAAACAGATGATTAAGTATGATTAGACTCCATTTCTTTCACAAACCATTCAAGCACACATAGTGTTAAACCTCCTATAGCTCATTCAAGCAAGTATGCAAAACCTGACGTGAAATGATCACTAAAATAAATAAAAAGATAGAAGGAACTAAATGAGGGGAGCTTTGGTCAACGGAAATTCTCTTTCGAGTAAAAAATGAAATAAATTTTTACTTCAGCTTCTGAACGGGCCAACGCAATCAAAGGTGGAACACCGCCTTCTCGTCCAATAGCAATACTAAAACAAAAAAAAATAAAATTAGTTCTTAAAAGTATAAAAAAAAACTATAAATTAATTCTCACAGAAGTTTTTCCTGATTGCAGACAATAACTAATGCAATCCAACATAATGATTACACCTTTAAGATTAACAACCATTCAATTCATTTGTGATTGTGAAAATTGTGCCACTTGGGATACATTGACATTTAAGCTGATTGGTTAGCTATTTGTTCAGTAGTTACCATAGTCTTTTTGTAAGAATCAAAATTTATTGAGAAACAAAAAAGCACAAAGAGACACGCGGGCAAAGAAATTCTCCCTCACAATGAATGAAAGACATTAATAAAAAATAATTTCTTTCCAATTAGAGAGAATTATGCTAAATGGATAACACCTAAAGTACTTAGAGCTATTCATCAAACATTATCCGATATATCAGTCTTTAGAGATTTATGTTCGAATATAATGTCACTATAATGGACCAAACAACCTAACAAATAGCTAAACTATAGAGTTTTCAAATTAATTTCTCTTCTCATACCTCTTTTCTGAATTAGAAATATCATTGACGACACTCTCAATGTCAAAATGAACTTTCATTACCTACGACTGTCTAGCCACCTCAAATCGGATCATAACGTGGTTGTTACTTTCACTCTCGCCCTTAATAAAAAGAACAACAATGTGAACATAAGGCTCTAGACGAAACAACTTATGAATTTGATAACTTGTATACAACTTTCTTCCACTAGATTCTAAGTGCAAACTTGAATATTAGAGGCACTTCTTTCTTCCAAATAATTTGTAGACAGGAAAGTTACCAAATGAAGCTTTTTGTATCGTTATATAGTTTAAACCCTTAAGGAATCAATTGATCAAGTATATGGTACATTGCAACAAAAACATCATAAAAGATTAAGTAAACTTCGTGCTAGACAATTCTTTCTCCCTAAAGAGAAAACTCAAAATTATACCTGTTGGCTTCTGAGACAGACAACCCCCAAAGAGCACCAGCAGCTCTCTCCTGAAGACCAGGAGATGCATTTGAACATGATTGTGCTAGAGCAACCTAACAAAGTAAAATGAAATCGTCACTTCTTCTGCAAGCATAGGCTTTATATAAGTACAAATCTATCTAAAAAGAACCAAAGCAACATGGTCTACCCATAAAACATGGAATTACATCCTGCTTTTGTCAAGTTGTACTGAAATGTCATGCAATAAGATAATAACAATAATAATAGTAGCCCGTTCTTATCCAAGGCAACGTGATTGAACACTGGATATAGAAATGGTCCTTTTTGAAGGGTCTACTTATATACTAATACAGAAATATTTGAAGAAATAAATGTCCAAATGAAATTTATGGACATACTAATTCTGACATGAATTTATTTTTCCAATATTGGAGAGCAAAAAGTATACAGTCAAAGAATGTAACCATTTATGTCAAAAAACTGCATTGATTAAGTGCTCAACAACAATATACCACATTTGGACATGGAGACTAAAAGAAACTCATATTGGTGCATGAAGAAATCGTCCATTAAAGCTCAAGGTGTGAATGTATAATAATTGACGAATGTATATTAATTGAAATACAAACTTAAAGAAAAGCAGTGAAAACACGGTGGCAAAAAGTTGGCAGATACATTATAAATTTCATCTTTTTCAGGGCAACTTGAGCAAAAACAAACAAGATTGTTCTAGACCTTCGGTGGACGAAACATTTTTCACCAAATCGATAATTTATGAGATGAAAATTATTAAGGAAATTTTAAGGATAAATGTAAATTTATTCCCTAAGCTATAAAAAGCTAAATTGTAATACTTTGAACATTACTATGATTTTATAGAGAAACCATGTCATCATGTTTTATGTTAATTTTAAGACATGGCAATTTAGTTAGTATCATTTTCTTAAATTTTAACGACTTACATAAAACTAAAAGAACCTGTAATACTTAATATTTTTATTTAACTTAGTTAACCTCACAAAAATAAGGAATTTTAAAAAAATTTAATCTTTCAACCATGTATCATAATTATTGATGAAATATGTTAACTAAATTGATAGAGAACGTTAAAATTAACAGAATGCGTGATGACATCGTGCCTTTTAAAACCAGAACAACATTTAAGATGTTGATTAACAACTTTATGGTTAGTATATGCTAGAAGTATCCCTATAAATTAGGTGATAAATTAATACTTACTCATATATTAATGAGAGTTATAATAGATATCGTTAACTAAGTTCCCTTCAAGAAAACAATCGGCCCATTATAAAATACTTTTGAAAAGGTTAGACCATTGATCTAGCAGTTTCCCATACCTCTTATTGTTATTTAGATATATCTAAACTTAAACTCCATTGATCTAGAAATTTCTTCACAGTTGACTAATCAATTAAGTTTAAATCAGAAACATAACACACCAAGGCCTCAACTCCACCAGCTGCTGCAATTGCTTCTCTATTTCGATCATCAAAAGAAAGATTCCACAATGCCCCAGCCGCTTCCTGCCTGTTAGAAATAAGAACACCACATTCCTATGACACTTCCATATATATAACCTGGTTTCTATTTTGTCTAAAATAAAAAAATATAGAAGTTTAGTGACAATGTACAAAAAGAGAAATGCATCATCGTACTAGCTAACCTAGAATTACACAGGCAAAAAGAAAATCATATAAAAGATAGAGGTAAACACAAAACCAAAGGTGACTACCTAACACCTTCATGGGGAGAGTGCGTTAACTCAACAAGCGCATCAAGAGCACCTGCCTCCTTTCCAACAGCAGCATTGTTGCTATTGCTGTCTCCATGAGCAGCCAAATTAGCCAAGGCACGAGCAGCCTAACAGAATAAATACAACTATGGATTCAGTAAAATTATCCAATTTTAAGGATCATTATTTTGAATGAGATGGGGTAAGAGATAAGCTAAACGAGTTATGCATTGTGAACTATGCAATCATGCACTTTGATTAGAGCAGGTTTAGAAATAGAATTTGGAGGAAAATAAGTCAAATTTTGGCACATCCGCTATCCAAAGACGACCATAAACAAGCATGAGCTTGAGAAAATATTATCCTGAGACAACAAATTGCAAAGATTACAACTAAGCAAATTATTGAGCACATTATTGGTCAATTATGTTTCACCATAGAGCATGTAAAGAACTATGTGAATCAAGAGACGATATTTTATTATAAAAAGAACGGCTACCTGTTCTTGCACACCATCAATCTTGCAAATGCGAGCAAGCATCACCAAAGCATGCACACCACCAGCCACTGCTACCTCTGTGCTACACTTATCATCAGCTGCCAAATTTGCCAAAGCACCAGCCGCTCGTTCCTGAGCAAGTTGGAGAAAAATAAAATATTAAAGTACGAGTAATGCAATCACATGCTTCTGATTTTGTTAACTAACCAATAAGCTTAAGTTTGAGACTAAGAAATGGTAAGATATCAACATACCAAAACCCCATCACCACCGGAAGACCATTTGAAGATAAGATCGACTAAAGCTTTAACTCCACCAGCCTCAGCAATGGCACCCTGATAGAAGATTCTTTAACTTTAACTGCTCAAATTTGATGCTACGTGGCCATGTCATTACTAAAATTAAAAGAGTTAAGTCCAGCATAATCAGACCTTGTGTTCCTCCCCAACCGAAAGGTTCCATAGCCCTCCCGCAGCCTCTTCTGCAACCAATCTATTCATTGATCTAGCAAGACTAGCAAGAACATCAATTCCTCCTTCTTCAGCTACAGCTTTTGCAACATGGGGATTTACAGACAAGTTTGCTATAGCCTGCATATAAAAGAGCAAAAGAATGACATTCTTTTTACTAAGAAAGATAAAACAGCGAAATTTTCTTCATACAAAGTATAGATGATTTATTTCATTGATATATGCATTCAGAAGCAAATAAAAACAAACTATACAGAGTAGAAAATTGTAAAAAACACTACCTTTGCAGCCTCAGACTGGTGTCCTTCTCGCCAAGACTTAGCTAAGTTCAAAAGGAGCCTAATTCCACCCCCATTCATGACAGCTTCTGCTCTTCCCCAATCTATGTTAGCATTTTCATCATCTGTGACAACAAAAGTTGCAAGACCTGTGGCTGCCCTTTCCTGAACATCCTCCTGTAAACTTTGAACTAGGCTAAGCAACAATGGTGCACCTTGATGGAGCCAGAAAGCATCTAATCCATGTTGATTGGTCTCAGCAATCCGCAAAAGACTATGTGATAAAATCCACTCAAGCCAACTCATAATATCGTCCAAATTTTTGCATTTGTACTTTGAACTTCTCCATTCCAAAAACACATTATTTCCACCTTTTGTAGTATCGACAAATAAAGAAGATATCCCCTTAAAGATGTCAGTGAAAAGCGCAAGCACCAGCTTACCTTTATACTTTTTTACATCAAAATTCGATTCTTCTTCGAGAACAAGACAATTCAATGCACACAAAACCTTTAAGCTTTGAGATGATGACAATAACCTCGAGATAGCAATAGGGCCAATATCTGTCCGTGAAACGTCCAAACAGATCAAGTTTGGCAGCTTATACCAGAGATGTGAAACAGCACCCCACTTAATATTTGAGGTCCCTGCAACTGAGAGGAATCGAACTGAAATCACATTGCCCAATGCCACGCCATCGACATTTAAACAATCTATAAACCCAGCGTCAGTCAAATTTGGACAATTCTTTGCTAGGCTGTTTATAGCCTCGCCATTAACATCCCTTATTCCAGAAAGCCTCAGTTTTCTCAACCTATGACAGCAAAAAGCTATCATTTTAATTGCATCACTAGTGATCTTTTCACAAAAATCAGGCCCGAGCTGTAGGCTTTCAAGCGCCTCGTGTCGAGCTACTATCACCGAAAGAGTTGCATCGGTGATTTTTCGACAGTAATCCCCGCTTATTTCGTGTAAATTCTTTGCCTGAAGATATATTATTGCATCGGCCAATTCTGCTCCACGAAATCTAAGCTTCTGAAGATTGACACATCGAGATGCAAGTGATGCTGCCATTGAAGCATCACATTTGTGTGGTCGAAGATCCAATGAGGTCCACAAGCATGGAGTTGCCCCGAGAGCCCTCCATGCTCTACATGTTGCTGACAAGCTTGACCGATCACGATAATTAAGAAAAGAAAAGAGCTGAATCACTGTGTCATCGGGAAGAGTAGTCCAATCTGTTATCTCTAAGCTCTCCGTTCCAGAAAGCTCGAATTTAAATTCAGGGAGATTAGAAAAAATCAATGTTTCTTTTTCTTTTCTTGCAACTTTCCGACGCAGCCTACGACTCATATCTCAATCACTCTACAAATATCACAATGTTTCATGAACGTTTTCAAGAGTATCAGATGCAAAGTCACACTATTCTAAAGTTGTTCCAAATTCAAATACCAATGGAGCATAGAGACAGACTCAAAACTAGTAGTCTTTACCTCAAAAACCCCTAATCCTCAACAGACTAATGAAATTGTAGAGATGATGCACGAATAAGCGTCTGTACCGCGTAAGAATTCAAAGCCACCGACCCAACAAAACAATGAATCATAAACGAATTACGTGATACAAATCAGTAGCTTTCCCCTACATTAGATATCTCGGATTATCTGGGTTTGCAACAAAACCTAAAATATTCAAACTTGTGTGATAAATCCCGCGCCTTAAAAGACTAAGTTAGAAGCATTGGACCGAGCATTAATGGATAAGCCAGATGCAGAGGTGGGAGAAGGACGAGGAAGAAAACAAAAAGGGGAAAGGATTGGAGAAGAATCAGGAGTTGCGATTAATCAAGAGAAAAGCAACTCCAAACCCTTCAAAGTATGAGACAGTTTCTCTCCCAATTCCTCGGCAGGTGAGGAGCGAAACGAAGAGAGGAGAGATTTTATACGCGGCGAAATAGAAAAATGGAAGGATAATTAGAGAATTACGGCATTGATGCGAGAAGGGTTACGGAGAAAAGATGTGAAACTATAGCTAAACTCGCATATGATCCGGTGATTGCAAAATCCACCATGGCTTTCAAATAAAATCAACGTTGCCGAAAATCAAGTTGACCCATTGTTTACACTAAGCAACGCATTCAAATATTGGATGAAGATCAATACAACACTTTGAACATTACAACTATTTTGCATAGATTACTTCGAACCTACTTTGCACCACACGTCGAATTGTCATTCTTAAAAATCGTAATTCATGATCCAAATTTGTTTTCTATAAGTAAATCGTTAAATGAGAACCTTGTCCAATTAGTCCAATTCTAAATTCATGTTGCACTTGAACCTAGTCTCATCCCTTAGTTTTACTTATGAAACAAGAATAGGTCAAGCATGGAAAACTTCGTTTTGTTCATTTGTGATAGTGATAAGTCTTGAGAAAGTCTTATTGACCGCTTTAACAAAACTGTGAGCAATCGAGACAATAATCTTGTAAATTAGTTGTGTTGGGAGGTTATGTGTTCTAGAATGAGTCACAACGAGGTATTTATTAAGATACACATCGTCAGCTAAAGAAATGACTTAAAAATCAATAATTTTTGTACCAGATAAATTGCCAGGTGAATTTATTTTTTATGTAGAAATATTCAGTTGAGCAAGACAGACAGAGAAGATTGAGAAAAATCGTGTATGGGCAAGAAAGAAAAGAAAAATAGCGAAGAGACAAAAATGCGTCGAATATTTAGAATGAATGAAGAATCTTAATGAATCACACAAGAAAAATGTGTCATACTATATGTGTTGGAATGTCTAACGATGCCTGTAAAAAATACGATCATATATTATATTGATTGTTACATTGTAAAAAATACGATCATATATTACATTGTTTTAAAGCATAAACTTGATTAGGATATAAGTAGAATTTAACTATTTATTCAGTCTAATTCATGTTTTATTATAAAATAAAAATAAATTCGGGTGCAAAAGTAACAATGTTCTTTTGAAGCTTTATTTGCCCCCTAGAATTTACTATACTACGAGAATACCACGAAAGGTAGACTGTCCTATTAGGTCAAGCGATTGGTTTGTTTGGAGAAAGTTCAGATCTTTGAAATGGACAAGGTGGCAGAGGAGGTGGAGAAAGTGAGAAAAGAGTGGGAGGATGCGTACGATCAGACCCTAGAGCGAATCAAAGCGATCGAAGAGTATGGGAAAGTAGGTCGGTCTATTGAAGAGGATAATTCGCTTCCGAGATTGAATGGCCTTGCTCAAGATGGCTTGGCTGTAATGTCTTCCTTGCAATTCAAGCTCGATCTCCTCGCTCCTCAAATGCTTACTGTCTCTGAAGTTGAAGCTGCTCAATCACTTCTGGAATCTTGGAAAAACCTATCCCAAAAGTAATGATTTCACTCTTTATGAATCAACTGATTGTCCATTTGTTTGAAAATTCTTGTAGTTTTCCTCGCTTTCTAGTTATTCCTGAAAAGCAAATGAATCGCGATTCATGGTTTTGAATGTTGTAGAAATTTCATTCGATAACGATGCATTTGTAGTAGAGATCAGTGACGGAAGTTTTTTGTTGATGAAATTTTATTCCATTATCTTTGTTACCAGATTAAGATTGAGTCTGAGAAATGCAAATTTGCAAGCGAAGAATAACTTGAGGAAAGCCGCTCAGAAACAGGTATCCATCCTTCTTTTTCATATGCACCAATTACTTCATACTATTTTATATTATTGACATGGCGTCTTTATATCTTTTTCAATAACATAGTTCCTCCAAATATGCTTTCAAAATTATAATCAATATTCTAAAATACGTGATTTTACTGAGAGTTGTTTGCTATTCGTTTCATTGTAGAGGGAGCTTCTACTTGGTGGGGGAGAAGAGTCTACAATTCGTCGCCGCAATTTACAGTAAGTATGAATATCTCATCAATGTAAATGCAATGAAGCTAAATGAGGTGATTTCATTTTCACCCCTTTCAGAACAAAGGCTGGAATGACTTCTGCTGCTGAAAGTATGACAGAGAGCCTTCGTCGAACTCGTCAGTTGATGATTCAGGTTACAGTCCTGCTCTTAGGTTTTTTGTTTCCCATTTTTCTTGAAATATTTCTTATTCTACTTTCTTGGTGAATTTTTGGTTAATTCTGTAATTGACTTATTGTCTTATTGAATTCTGGATATGTAGGAGGTGGAAAGAAGTACAAGCACGCTAATGACTTTTGGTGAGTTTCTATCATCCTGATATAATAAAACATTTCGCACACAACATTAAGTAAACAGTCCAGTCTAAATTACTGTGTTTCCTTTCATAGTTAAAATGTAGGAAACTCTTTTTTTCTCCTACTGCTGAAAAACATGCCAAAGTGTCCCTTATCTTAGAATAAAAATAGCCTCTTTGACAATATACGACAGAACGGATGAGAAATAATGAAGGAAGTGAAATGCATTTGGAGATTAACTTGAGCAATACTCCAATACATATACTCGTTACATTTCTCCCAGTTAAAGAAACTGCTACTTGGGTTACTTAGATGGTTGGCAAGGATGAAGAATCTCAGATGATGGATATAAATGTTTTATATATCCTTAGGTCACCAAATGATGATTGAAAATGCTCCTTAGTTATAATTGAATTCTGTATGATGTGAAGTTACATAGCGGTGTGAGGAGTTGTTTTTCTGAATATATTGAATTCTGTTAGACGAATCAACGGGAGTATTGAAGAAGGCAGACAGCGAATACAAGGGTCACCGCTCATTGCTGATGCGAACAAGAAGCTTGCTATCGACAATGCAGCGACAAGATGTCATTGACAGGTGGGAAAAACAAAGACATTGGTATTTTTTTTATTTTTATCTTGAAATGATAATGATTAGTAGTTTTGGACAGGATTATACTTGCACTCGGAGTATTTTTCTTCACTTGTGCAGTTTTATATGTTGTTTCAAAGCGTATGGGTATACTCAAGTTACAGAGAACAGTCACTGCAGCCATTAAAGCTGGCATGGTTAGAGAACCGGAGTTTAGACCTGGAGTTGTTGAAGATGGTGTAAATCAAATCAATTTCCAAAAACATGCAGTTGATGGATTGGAGTTGCCGCTGGAGAAAGCCATGCACGACGAACTATGAACAACACAAGTATATTTTCTTTTCATCCATTTCACTTCAGATTATGATAAAATCATAAAAAAAATTAAAGAGGATGAAAAAAAGAAAATAGAAAGAAGAATCTTCTCATATAGTCTGTGTAACCGAGAGAACAAGAACAAACCGCGTAGAGGTCCAAATTATTCTTGCATCGATCTTAAACAAAAAGCTTTCTAGATTTATGTACAATTATTAGTCTCTTCCTCGTTTCATAACTACATATGGATATGCTTCTTTGTTAGTCGCATTCGTATTTTTTTCCAACTTCGTTGTTATGACTATGATACTTGTTTCAATCAGGATATTAAGTCTGAGAAGCTCTTCTCTGATGATTAGGAAGATAAAGAGAGAGAAAGATGCTCATACTTGCCTGTGAAGCCAAAGGGAGATTTTGAGTGCTCTTAGCTCCATTTACTGTTCATGCAGCCTCACGTTCTCAGCCGTAAGAATTTCGCACCTTCTTTCAACCTCTGTTTTCTTCAACTTATCCTGCAACATGGAGTTCATTAATCTAATCAAAATCACCTGTTTATGTTTCTGTTTGGATGTCTGTGAATTATCAAACCTCCATGTTTGGCCTTAGCAACCTTAGCTTCCTCCTAAGTGACTCTTTGGATTCCTTTAAGACTGATGGTTGAACATATTGTACTGTCTGGCGAAGAATCTCCATTTTTTTCTCATATCAAATCTCCATTACTTTAGGAACTAGCAAGCTTAGCTTAGTTAGATCATCTTTGATTATCAGTGGCGATATAGTTATGCAAAATGAAAACATGTGTATTCATTTTTTGCACGTATATTCAAGAAGTTAGAAAATCAAGTGTCGTGTTTAGGAAATATACGACCGAGTTCGAGACAATACCCTTAAGTGGAGACCGAAATGTCTCATAAAAGGAATAATTTTATGATTTTACTCTATATGTTAACGTATCAAATAATTACTATTATAATTCTTAGTATAGTTATTATAATAAATAATTATTTATTTTTTTTATAGAATTAATTTTACTATATTGATTTAAATCATTATTTTATACATCATCTTGACATCTGATTCAAGGCATTGTCATTGAATCTTTATCTTCACCACTACTCCTCTTTGCTTTTATCTCACCATCAAATTTGTTGTTCATTTTTAAAATCTATGGTGATTATCGATGGCACCCTGAAATTATAAGTATTTTTCAACTGACACTTTAAATTTTTAATTATAAAAATAGACAAATCAAAATATCAATATTTTTTAATTAATATTTTAAAATTTTAATTTATCAATTAACCTCTCAAATTTTAAAAAATTATTAACAAATATCTTATTATTGAATTTAAGTTAATTTAATCTCTTTTTATAATTTAATTTTGAAAAAGAATACATAATAATAAAATTTTAATGTTACGAAGTCCGTTGATAAAATTTTAAAATTAAAAGCGTCAATTGAAAATACACTATTACTTTAAAATATTAATTGATAAAATTAAAAATTTAAAACATCATTTAAAAAATATTTATATTTTTAATTGATGTAATTAAAAATTTAATGTATCAAATAAAAATATCTCTAATTTCAAGATTTTCATTAATAATTTTCTTAAAATTAATTATATTTTTCAACGTTTATTTTTATAAAAGTGTAGTCATTAAAATGACAATGATTCTACGTGGACATGGACTTCCAATTCACAAGTTAATATAATAATAAGCATCAAATAGAGGTTACTAGCATCACTTTTATCTAATTGCAATTGTATCCAAAGGTTGCCCCGTTAACGCTTTACAACGTATCGAGCTTACTCGGAAATAAAACGAGCAATTGCGACGTTCAATCAGCAAAAGAAATATCGCAACAATCTAATTAAATGAACTCAATCTCAATGAATGTGAAGACCAAAACTTTCAATTTGAAACTGTTTTTAGCAACACATTTGAATCTAATTTGCAAATTGAAAGCTACTCAAAACTAAAAATGCTGAAGTACCCTGTTCAATTCATTCTACACTTCAAATAAGCTCCAATCCATGAGAAATCTACAACAGTAAGACATCAGCAATATATATGATGCTCTTAACCTCGAGCTAACCTCGAGAAATCGGAAAAGAAAAATGGAACACTATTTTTGTTTCTATAAACATACAAAACTTTGCTCATCGTCCGGGTTTTCTGTATGAGAAACACTCGAACCACAGCTTCAGAGTTGCTGGGTGAATCCCGAAAAGCCGGCTCAAAAATTTCTTTTCGCTGGTCGCAATTAAGCTACCAAACGAGTAATTCTGAGTGCACAAACCCTTTTCCACCAACCAAATGTGGAATCTATGTCTAGGTTTGATTCTCTTTTCCAAATCAAAACACAAAAATGCAGGGAAACTATCCAAATACTGCAGAGATGATCTCATCTCATTACAGAGGTATTTCACTTTCTGTTCAAGAATTTCTGGCTTCTGGTTAAGAATTTTAGGAGTTGAACTTAGCATCAAACAGAGCTTTGAGTATTCTATCCCCATTCCAAGAAGGCAATTGAACCGTTCCATTAACTCAGTGCTTGTTCCATGCAAATGTACTAAAATCTTCACAGTCCAATGATTCTCTCCAAACCCAGTTTCATGCAAAAACTTGAGTTTTTGCATCGTATGAATTGAGGTCCTTGTTAAACTGATTTTATCCAAGGCATCATTATATTCTTTATCCAATCCTTCATTGGTACAACTCAAGAGATAGCTGACTAAAGATTTAATGTCCCCAGTTTGTAACATGTTGAAGAACCATTTGTTTAGATCCAAAGCTCTCAAAAGGTGAGGCAAGTTGGCCAATTTATTTCTACCCAACACAAAAGGGAACTTCTGAATGACATCATTTAATTTTTCCTTCTCCAATCCGAAGTGCTTCAATAATTCCAGCACTGATATCACTGGTGCTTCCAAATCTGTATTCAAAATTTCAGCATTTTTAATAATCATAAGACCTACTTTCCCCTTCTCAACATCAAATCTGCTGAAATATTCTATTTTGTGGGATATAACATCTTCCGGGAACTGAAGAACATGATTGCTTCCTCCACCCAACAATTGCCCTAAATTTCCCCTCTCAAAGCCCAGATTGTATAACAATCTTATTTTCTTACAAATGTCATGATAGGAATCTACACTTTCATCAACAGATCCTGTTATGCTTAAATCCTGGAAAATAGTTTTCAAATCATCAAGCAAAGCCTCACAATCTTCACTCAAAATACAAGGGAAGGCCAGACACATACCAATAGCAGATACAGAGCTAAATCCACAACGTTTTATCTGGCAAAACTTAGTAGTAATCTCGTTAAGGCTTTTACTAAAAATGGAACTCTCCTCCACATATAATTTCCCCAATTTGTTCCAAGGAAACCCTAATCCAGAAAGAGCACAAGCAGCATTCAGAGCGGTCCCATCTTCCGAGAAAAAGAACTTATTTGCAGGCAAAAACCTACCAACATCATTATAGACAATGCCGATGCTCTCAAAGAAAAATTCAAATTCATTAATCGGATGGTACCTGAGGAACTTCTGAAAGCTCTTGGAGAAACCGGTAATCGAGAATTCTACGTTGGAAATGAGCTTGAAAAGCGTAAATGGGGAATTCTTGGCAATGTGTTCGGCAAATACAAAGGGCAGTGACCTGGTCGTGTGAAGATAGTCAACTAGAGCTTTCTGCGCCTCGTGAACGGACTTACATCTGTATTTAGTAGGAATTTTCGAAAGCTTAGGAAGATTCTGAGCCTTCGGGAGGTGGCCGGCGGCGGAGAAGTGACGTCGAAGCAAAGGGGAGAGAGATTTAACAAATTTATATGCCATTCAACATCGACGAGAAGCATTTGGCTGCACTGCCTTTGGATTTCACTGATAGATCGATAAACCCTAAACCTCTGCTTTCAGGGAAGATTAGGGACAATCTAAGAGCGACAATCATTTCATTTATATAGAACTGGTGACCCGTCCAATAAAATCGAGGTCTGTCTAATTTTACGTTGTTTGTGAAGGTTAAGTTCGTAATTTTACATGCTATAATAAATAATATTATATTGAGAATAACATAATACATTACAACTAAAATGAATGTCTTGTCGTATTAAAAGTATGTTCTTTTCAAGTGGGATAGTTTGCGGTGACCCATCTCGTGAAAATAAAGACGACTCAATATTTCATCGCTTGTAAAGACTTAGCTCATATTGATGGGGTGTTCAATCACGCATCGTTTTAGAAAATAAACGTTGTCATATTTATAAGTATAATTCTCTTCAGTACTCATTGTAATGCGTTTTGAGCTATAAACTTAAGAATAAATCTTTGTATTTTTTTGAAATTTTTGCTTTTAATCAATTTGGCTTAGTAAATCTAATTGGAATGACTTAAAATTTTTACTACGTATTTAAAATAATATAAGAGTCTAATAGTGTAACAACCCTCATTTTATGTATAAGTTTATAGGATAATTAGGTGTAAAGTTTGTTTAATGTGATGCATTATGTTAATCAGTGTTGTTTGAAAGTTATGGAAAATCGCTAATCGATTTGAATTTATGAAAGGTGATTTTGAATTTGCTTATGAAGTGTCGAAGTTTAATGGGAGAAATAAGATAAAAGTTACATAAATTATAAATTAATAAAAAATGACACTTCATGCTTTTTAAGCTTCACATCACCACCTTCTTTCTCTCTCTTTTGTTTATTATGAAAGAGAGCTTTACCTTATAAGGAGACCACGAAACCCTCTTCTTCCCCTCTGGTTTTCTCTCATTCAAAAAGCTCAATGGGTGAATTGAAACAATGGGCAGCACTTGTGCAAAACAAATGAGTGTTTTGTGCATTATCTCTAGTAATCGGTAAAGAAGAAGAGAATAACTCAGCAAGGGAAATGGTTCTACCAAAAATCTACACATCATAAGGTATTTACTTTAGCCCTAGAAGATGTAATTTCAATTCGGAGCAGAATAAGATTTTTTAATCCTATGCAAAGTTATTCGAAAAAAAAATGAGAATCTGGACAAGTTCTAGGATTTTGGAAATTCTGAATTGTTGTGATGGTTTTCTGAGTTTGTTTGTTGCCTTCTACAAAGTTGCAGTAGACAAGTAAACAAAGATAATACCGTTCGATTTACTAAAATTGGAGTTGTACAGATTAAATTATCTAATTTGGAAGTCACTCTTTGAACAGAAACAATTATCTGAAAATGTTCTTCTGCCCAGTTTTTATAGTTGCATTGTTTTTGGGAATGTTCTGTTGGTTTATTGGAGTTTATGTCTTCTGACAAAATGTAACAGACAGCCTAATAAAGAGATTGCCACTTTAAGTACTGTAATGAGATATGTAGAGAAGAAGTTATGAAATTTGTAAGTGGCTGTAAAGATAAATATTTAAATTCTGGAATGTTTGAAGCAGTTTTGTAGTTCTGCATTTTGCATAATGTTCGGGTGATCAATTGATTTTCGTGTCTTCTAATGAAATGCAATTGACACCTAAACGAAGATTATGGCACATAATTTGAGTCCATTAGATCAGTATCGTGTGAGTTATGGTCTTTACACTAGACTATAAAATCAGGGCAGAATATCTAAAATCTGATTTGATATTTCTTTATTAGGGTTGTCAATTGGAGAAAGGTGGTTGATCAATTCGGTTCATTGAAGCAAAGAACCTAACGTAAGTTAGTATTAAGAATGAATGACCCTTAAGTGGGACTACATTGCAAAGATAGTTTATTTTTATGATTCATGCATAATAATAATAGACTGTTTGAGGTGTAATGCACAATACACTGACCTCAATTTATTTGAGGATTGTTTGTGTGCTTTGTTTGCATTAGAGTTTGATTATCATGTTCATGGTCACATTTACATGCATTATGTTTATTTTGAAAAATGTATAAAAATGTTTTCATGCACGATTTTAAAAATACAACATTGTCAAGGGAGAACAAAGTGTAAGTGGTCGTATGGGAGACCAATATGCTTATGCTTACGTATTTTTTTATGATAAATAAGAGAAACAGTCAGAATATAAGTAAGTGATTATTGCAGGCGTGAGCACTTACCAAGAAGTAATGTAAGTGGACCTTAGTAAGTAGACGGTGAAGTTAGGTGGTTGACAGTGTTCTTGAGATCATGTAATATTTCAAAAATAATAAGAGACTCGAAAGAAAATACCTAATGAAGTCTAGCATGTTTTAAAAAAAAAACATTGCATTCATAACTATGCATATTATAGTGATACTACTTACTGAGCGTTTAGCTCATAATTTAAACTTTGCAATGTAGGCAATCTGATAAAAGACGAGGGGCTGAGAGAGGATAAAGTTTAGAGCAGAAGTGTGTTCTGATGAAAACAGTTATTGAGTGACCAGTGGGGAGTGACTCATGCACACACTGTTACGTTTTGAATAAAATAATTTTATGTAAATGTTATTTTGGAGTGTCAAAAGGATAAATATTTTGTTTAACAATGTATGAAAAATTTTAAATGTTTAGTTTTAATTCCGCTGTATGATTTAAATACGTAAATTTGATTATTTATATCGCACCATTTCAAAATACTTATGAATTTTAATATATATGAGGTGAGTTTTTACAATTTCACTCATGATTTTTTTTTTATTCACTAATTAAAATGATTAAGTAAGTAGAACGAGTAGTGATCCGCGAATCGGGTCGTTACAAATAGGAAAAATTTTAAATTTTTTTGACATTTGTACGATTTACTATAACTTTTGTGAATGCTGAAAAAAATAAATTTAGTTAAAATTATATACATCAATAAAACTCTTGAACATTTTGTCACATGTTTAAAATTCTGTAGGACAATTTTTCATAAAATTTCATGAATTCTCAACAAATTTACGGCTTACAATAATTTTTTGAATATAGAAAACAAACAGATTTAGTTAAAATTATCTATGTCAGTAAAAATTTTAGAAATTTTTGTCACACATTTACAATATTGTAAGACAATATTCAATAAAATTTCGTGAATTTTCAACAAATTATATTCTTTTGAATGCATAAAATAAAAAAAAAAATTATTTAAAATTCCGTACATCAATAAAAATTATTGAACTTTTTATCACACATTTATAATATTATAGAATAATATTTGACAATGTTTTGTTGATTTACAATAATTTTACGATTTATTAAAAAAAAAATTTAATGAAGAAAACAAAAAAAATCAATTACTTACGAGTATTGATTTGTCATAATGACGTACTGATTTGTCCGATAAGAATTGTTTAGTCAAATTAATTAAAAATAAAAATTAAAAAAATAAATCGACCGGGCACAGTGATCCTTTTTCGGACGTCCGAGTATCCCTAAAATGGTTTTTAAAGCTTATACATTTTTTAATCTATTTACTCGAAACTCAAACTCAAATTTAGATTTTACCCAATTGTCTTTTAGAATGAATTTGGGGGGATCGACTTTGGACGAGAGAGGTTACAAGGAGAGAGGAAAGACGATAAAGCCACGAGAGCGAGAGAGAAAATAATTAGTTTAGTTATAACATTTTCAATAATATTATAAAGTTGGCAAATGAAACGGCAACGTATATGCAATTTACTAATCAAAATAACGTTGCAATCATAGATTTTTACTGTACATTCTTATTATACAAGACATATGTCAAATGCTTATCAGTCAAATTAAATTAAAATAAATATATTAAAAAATTGTTATTTACTTTTATTGTATTAGTCATTGTTCGATGAGTCTTCGTAAAATAAAAAAGTACAATAATTGAAAATAAGCAGGAAATTGACGTAGTAAAGGCGAAGAGGACATATCAACAAGCTTATGGTACCCCATCTCTATATGTGGCTATAGTTTGCCTATTCCAAATCCCATGCTCAATGCATTTTTTCTAAAAGTGAAAAAAATTGTCCGAGAAAATGACAAACAAAATCACCAAATGGGTAAGTTTAAGTGGGTCCAAAGCTCAACACGAACAGACCTGTGCTCGTACCTAAACATTGGTTGTGTAAGTTCAGGTGGGTCTAGAGCTCGACACAAACCGACCCGCGCCCATGCTTAAACACCGGTTGTGTAAGTTCAGGTGGGTCCAAAGCTCGATGCGAACCGACCTGTGATTATTTTTAAATACTTGTTGTGTGATTTGTGCTCATGCCTAGACACGGGTTATGAACACAAATTGCGGGAACATGAGTTAAATAATATCATAAAGAGGGATGTATACATTTTGGTTTGACAAAACTTGAATCATAGTTCTAAATCATTGATGCTAAGCTTTACGACAAAATTCAATAAAGTATTATATTCAATCCCCGCATGGAAAATGCGTCCATTGAATCCTTATATATAACCCTAGTTCCTCTAATGTATGTATCTGTAGTTGTCTCTCTCTCTCTCTCTCTCCTCTCTCCCTCTCTTTCTCTCTCCTCCCATGAAGAAGAACAGTGGAGAAATATAGAGAGATGGTTCTTTTGTGACGTTTTTCCCCACCTGGTCCACCTCTTCTTCTTCTTCTTCAATACACATTTTCCGCCATGTTTAAGACTTGCAGAGCTCAGAAAGAGTCCAGGAAAGCTTCAAATGGCATGTTAAATGAAGCTCAGAAGAAGAAGAAGAAGACGTCCATGGAAGCCAAGGATACGAAACATCCAACGTACAGAGGAGTGAGAATGAGAAAGTGGGGAAGATGGGTTTCGGAGATCAGAGAACCAAACAAGAAATCCAGAATCTGGCTCGGAACTTACTCAACCGCAGAAATGGCGGCGCGTGCACATGACGTAGCAGCTCTCGCCATTAAAGGCCGGTCAGCTCAGCTCAATTTCCCCGAGCTTGAACCCCAACTCCGTCTTCCTCTCTCGACCTCTCATAAAGACATTCAGGCCGCCGCCGCACAAGCCGCCGCCGCCGCGTTTAACTCGACAGAACATTCCGGCGAGCTTTCTCCGGCGAACCCTGAAAGCTCAGCGTCATCTTATTCTTCTCAGAGCAAAGAAGACGATACACTGTTTGACCTACCCGATTTGTTCGCAAACGGGTCGGATCTAAATGACAGCTTCTTCTTTGGTTCTTCTTTTTCTTCGTGGAAATTATGTGAAGCGGATTCTTACTTCCGGGTTGAGGAGCCATATCCATGGGAGCTCTGCTAGACCTTCTCCTGCTTCAGCAAATTTCAATGGCTTCCCTTTTATAATCCTCCTCGGTTTGGAGATTCGGAGAAGACGAAGTTAAAAAGTAAGTTGCTCTAGCAAGAGTGTAATAATATGAGTGTAAGATTCTCATGCCAAATTATAATTGAACATTGATACGTATTTTTTATTCTGGTAATTTAAATAATAGCTATTCTTTTAAATATTTGTGGCAATTAATTTAACATATTTTTTTATTTCTAATTATTAAAGAAATTATTCCGATCATTGTTTGACACGATAACGATCAGTTAATTATTTTAACGATCAGTTAAAATAGACCGCGTTTATTTTCCGAACATATATTGAATGCGCAACTACTATGTTTGTGATAAACTTACCTCGCCCGAGAGCCATAATAATACGTAATTTTACTATCGTGAAAGATTAATCGACGTTAAACACAATAATTAGTATAATAAACTATTAGTTTATTGTATTATTTTGAATTATTTTAATGTTGTATGATAAGAAAATAAACATAATATTATTCATGATTTGATTTTGATAATTAAAAATAATGAATATTCGCCAACATTTATATTCGATATTCTCCTCCAAACGTACCGAAATATGGTTGTATTTTGTCGTTGGTACGAAGAACAATAAGAATGTGTCGAAGCTCGTAAAATGTGTGACAAAAAATAGACAAATATAATTTGGAATTATTTAATTATTGTGTATTTTTTTCCCACCAATTTCCTTCATCTTACTCATTGTACACCGCATTGAGAATGACATCAACGGAGAGTTGAAACCCTAACCCTACCACATGTTAGTTGAGCGATTTGCTTGGCTTTTATCGAGCACTATCCCGCTAGCGATAGTTTGTTCGATTATAGTCGAGGTACGCATTTTATTTCGATACTTTGTTCCCGTTTATTTGCTTAAATTATGTGGATTGTGACGCTCTACGAACGTTGCTCGGCTTATAATTATTATTATTTTATGTAACAGTTTGTCAACATTTTTCTCTGTTTTAGCCATGCTTTTTTGAGTCCCGGCTCAAATTGTATTTTTTTTTAATTGGGGAGAATTTATTTCCGTTTTCTGAAATATTAATAGTTCAATTTTTACTCTCTCGAACGAGATGCTATAGCAGATCATTCCATTTTTTATTGCTTTTATTAATGTGGTCCGGAAAAATGAAAAGTTGTAATCGATGATCATGCTCATACATGTCACATCGATCGACCTAAATCTCATATAACATTATCGTAAATTAATGTTATAGCAGATGCTTTTATTATTATTTAATATATAGTTTTGGTAGACATGTGACGAATTGCCAACCTAAATGTGACGTTAACGAGCATGAAAAAAAGATGAGAAATATATTATTAGTTTACTCTTTAATTTTATATACCCAACATGGATTATTAATTCATAATTATTGGAGTGCGACCGGATTCTTTAGTCTCATAATTGAAGTTATTTTGTTGGATTGATCAAGTTGCGCGAAAAAGTCGACGAATCCAATGAGGATGTTTCGTGTTCATTCGAGCACTTTCTCCGACCACGACTCGTGATTTTAATCTTTTAATTATTTCCGGCGAAACAGAAGAAAACCGTTTAAAACACGAAAAACATTGAGTAACGAAGCTCTAAATCATTTAAATTCGATCGGGAACGAATCGACGAAAAAAATCGTAAATGATTGTAAAATCATCGATGGGAGATCGTGTTTTCATCGGTGAAGCAAGTCGAGGCTTCGAGAAATTACATCGAATGAAAAATTGACCGTGCAATCGGGTTCCCGGTCTAGGAGAGCGACCCCGCGACGGGGATCGGCGTGCCATTTTTGAAAACGGGAGACCGAACGTAGGTTATTTGGTCACAACATATATTTTTCAAGACCGAACATAGCTAATTTGATTATTATCTTTCTTTTTTCAACGATCAGAACATTTATCGAGTAAATCTAGCACGTGTATGTATACCATATTCTTTAATTGCTCGAACGTTTTGTGCATTCGGGTCGGACTTATCAGCATTTAATCATATAAATAAATTTATATTTTAAATGTTTACCACAACATTGAAAGATTTAATCTTGAAAATTTTATAAATTTTGGATGATGTATACAATTTTAATAAATTAATTTAATTTTGATAATAAAAACTAATGACAAATCATGTAATAATTTTAAATTCTTTTATAATATCTTATTGTTATAATGTGAATATGTGATTGCAATTTCAAGTTATTCTGATAATATATACTTAAAAATTAATAATTTTTTAAAAAATTTAAAAAAATATCATCTGTATTAACGTGACAAACACATGATAACAGAAAAACGCACCTCGTAAAGTTTAGTATTTAGATCGAATATATTTTACCTCCCAAGTAGTAAATATCAATGATTCATTATGAAAATTCATTTACACAACCATCTCATGTGATTGTCAAATGTGTGATAAATAAGCAAAGCTCTTCTCCAACTTGACAAATTTAATCAAAACATACAAATACAGTCATTAGCTGCAACAAAGATAAAGACACAACCTGTAGTCTGCATAATCTCAGCCACATTTTCCAAAGCCATGTACAAAGTGAGAGAGAGAGAGAGAGAGAGAGAGAGAGAGAGCTTATATACACATAGAACATAGAAGGATGTTAAGTGTTCCAGAAAAAGGCACTCTACAGACCACAACAAGATCATACCTCGGCTTCATTCACGGCGACCGTTTGAAATAATACCTGCAAAATTTGTAGCAAAAAAAACCCCAAAGTCAGAGAGAGAGAGAGCGGGCATGTGAGAGAGAAAGAGAGACGGCGTACACAAAGATGTTTATGCCATAGATGGAAGCATATTTTCGAAGAAGTCTTTCCACGGTGTACCACTGTGAGCGATCCGATCCATCTTGGTACCCAATCCTTGGCATGTGAATGGAAGCTGCGAGGAGAAAAATAAAAGATAAAATAAACTTAAAAAAAAAACCCTACTCATATATGCACATTGTAATATGTACCGCTGAATTGAATTATCGCAGATTGAAGACAACCCAGAGTGACACTCGTTAGTCCAGTATTGTCATATGATAAGTACTTATATTTGATATTTAAAAAAGATCAGCTTAAGTTTGCATGCTTTTTACCAGAATGTTGAGCTGCTGAGAAGGATGCCTTTGCCAAGCTAATTTCTAAGTCAGGAAGAGAAATGGCACTTCTCGGGACCTTCCGTCTGGGATTGTATGACTGTACAATGGCTAGAGCCACCCATCGAGAAGCGTGGCAATGCATATTCTGCTCGTCGTTGTCACCTGAAATATCGTATCGGTTTGCTTTTGACATGTCGAATATAAGCTCTACATAAAACTAGATGTCCTAATACGTAAGTGAACTCCCAAGCTTCCAAGTGGGTTGACTTTCTTTTTGAAAGATTCGGACATTTGGAAGACAACATAAGTGAACTCCCATTTTCCAAAACAACAAAAAGATAATGCTAAACTCTTTTACTCACCCATCATCGTCTTCACAAAAATGCAGTTTATGTGGATACAAATGTTTTGGTGTAACCGAAAAACAAGTCTAATTTTCCGAATTGCGAGATTCAAGACCGTTAAAATTTGATGTAACTTCAATTCTATTAAAATCAAAGACTGTAGTATATATATATATATATATATATATGATGTAACTTCAATTCTATTAAAATCAAAGACTGTAGTATATATATATATATATATATATATATATATATTGAGTTGCTAAACTCATTAATTTGATTAGGGTTTTCTAGTTAACCTTGTCTTTGGTTTTTCGTGGATTTTGTTTTTCCATGTCTATTCTATATAAAACTAGATGTCCTAATGAGATCATAGTCGATTTGTCACCTTAATGCTTTCCATGTGGAACAGTTAGTTTGACAAGCTAATGTACATAGCTAAGATAATAATAAAAATAAAATAATAGTTCACCAATAAAGAAAAATTTCCCCCCACCAAGAATCTGACAGTTAATCAAGAACGACAGTTCAAGTATCATGCCTTATAATGGAAAATTATGATTAAAGCCTTAAAATAGGATGTCATGCGATACTTCGAGTCTCAGTTTCTAATTTCAACTGCATGTAATAAGGAAATAATATTATAATTTAGAACATGGCAATAATTGATGCTAGATAACTTCAAAATATACAAACTTCAGGTGACTTTTCAACTTTGGTTATGTTGACATTAAAATGTTTGTATACTAAGCCAGATAGAACCCCCAACCAATTTTCATGGCCGGATTGAAAACGAGATAACTAGAAAGAAGTAGATGTCAAAAAGAAGTCATACAATGAAGTGACAAATACAGCAAGACTCAAGTCAAGAACATAATGTTATTCTTCACTGTGGAATCATATGCTTACTAAGATATCACACAATGACGAGTTTTTATGTCATCATATAAATACCTACTTCGTCCGAAGGCCACAGTATAGTAATTTTCAAATTAATGTTCCTCTAGAAGAATAATATTGAAGTGTTGATCGAATAACTACTGTTTTTAAAGTTAAGATATTTAAACCTTGTAAGAATAGAAAAACTAACCATTAAGTTTTATGAGATGAAGATCACCAAGTTGAAGATCCCGAAATTCAGCAGCCCGTTGATATGCAATGGGAATGCTTTCAGAAAGTTTTTCCAATGCATCAAACATCCCTCCATGTCCCCAGTTTCCAGAGTCATCAACACAACTAGACCAAATGCAAATCGAGGTTAAATGAAAATATTAAGATTTATCCAAATATCTTAGACATGATGTCAAGATAGATTAAATACTTAAACTCATCTCAAATCAAAGTTTATGATAGTAAAAGTTGATTAACATATGGTAAACATAAAAGGAGGAAGAGAAGCATCCTCAGAACGACAGGATACCAGACAGAGATTCCTCTTAATTAACAAAAATTGTAATATATATATATCACTTTGTCTACACTTAGAATATTTATTTGAAATGGAGTAGAAGAATTTTAGTGTACATTTTTTTACCATTATGATTACATACTTAAGACAATATTAATATAGAAAAGAAAAACTAATTCCCTAATGAAGTATATACTCCAGTAAATAATTCTCTTATTAGCAGATTTTCAATGATCACTAGAGCAATATAGCAAAAAGCATGAGGATCATGCTGTCCAACTATAAACCAAAAATCTTATATACAGTACCAGAAAACAACAAAAAGGTAACTCATTCATTAAATCATCATATTCTGATACTTTTTGATTCATGAAAAGCAGTGAGCTACTTTTCTTTAACTCTATTCTAATCATTATAATTAAATCATACTAACAGTCCGTAGGATAAGAGCAAGAGGTATGCCAATTAACTTGTATTGACCAAAGCATTATTGTGATACATGGGAGTAATTAACTATTTCCCCCATATTTTTAGACTTCTCAAGTTTATTATTACACTGCCAGAAAGCAAAAACTCAATTACAGGTCTCAGATGCGGAGCACACTAATTATTGTGTTTCCTACTTTTAAATACAAAAAAAATCAAGACAGAAACAGTACAAAGAAAACTAAAACAAATATAAGCTTTTCCTTTCATGTTATCACTACTTATGCAAGAATACTTATCCACCACAAAGTCCACTGGAGAAATAGAAGGAAGATTAGTTAAATGCAAACTGGTGTAGATGCGGCCATACACAAACCTGTATATGATAATAGGCTCGAAAGTTTCAACCTTTGACGGATGTGTGCAATCTCCATAAACGAAGCGAACAGAACCAGAATCTGACAATAAAATAGGGTCCACAGGTACGACTGGGTCTTTAACAGATAATGTATGGTATCCAAGGGCTTCCCATTTTGACAATTTCTTCTCCTCTGCCTTTTTCTTCGCAGCTTCAAGCTTTACATGTTTATCTTCTGGTAAATTCCTTCTACTTCCCAACTCCATAATTTGATCTCCATTTATTTGAGATGCCTCCTTAAATTTCTCAACCCAAGACAAATAGGAAGCCTCGTCTAGCCCTGGATCGAAAGTAACACTAGTAGAACTTCCACCAACGACATAATCACTCGCCCTCAATAGATCTGCTGCATCTAATTCGTATTTTCCATCCCCTTTGGTAGATATTTTCCTATGTCGTAATGCAATCACTTCTTGAGCAAAAACTTTCAGTTCGGACATGCTTACTTCTCCATGCTTCCCGCTGCTTATCTCAGTCGGATCAAATTTATGCAGCCCAAATATGATGGATCTTAAATCACCATCATCAACTCCATCCATTTCTTTACTCTCTTTATCCGTACAATGATCTCCAATAACCTTATGGCTCAGTTGTAGTTTAAGGTTAGCTCTTCTCATGATAACCTACCGCAAATATATACATATATGATGTCAAATGGTAAAAAGAAGATAGTCGCCTCACTTAAACATATCAAGTGAAATATTCTCACTTCCTCAACGGTACAGGCTGTTACTATGTTTATAGACAACACATGATTTGTTTGACCAATTCGATGAGACCGTTGTAAAGCCTGCTTGTCTACCTGAGGATTCCAATCTTGCTCATAAAATATAACCTGCAGTAAAACTGGTAAGTAAATAATTGTTGAAATTTCTTTGCAAAGTTCAATGAAACTCAAACATCAAAACTAAAAATAATATATCGGAATGCTTCTAAAGAGATCTTAATAATCGTATAAATTGTTTAACGTCAGCCACCATTTTGAAGATACATTTAAGAGAAGGTAAGGCTTGACATTGGCCAAATGCCTACCCAAAGTGTCAATCCTTAGTAAACAGAACACTTTATTTGGAGTCTAATAACTTGAAGTTGTCCCTTAGTACACAGAACATCGTGTTTGAAAATTTCATTCTGTATAGTTAAATAATTCAGAAAAAAACGATCTTGATGTCTGCGATAATAAGCCGAGTCGAGATAATAGAATGACAAGAAAAATCACTCTTTTAGTAAGGATGTTGCACATGAATTAGGGAGTTACCTTACTAATATCAGTTATATTAGTAAAGGAAATTTAGGTATTACTATTAGAGTTTTATTCAATGAAAAGAGTCTGTTAGCATTGTATTACTCACTATTTTAGTATGGATAATTTATGTTGCACATGAATTAGGGGGTTACTGTTACTAATATTAGTTATATTAGTAGAGGTAATTTAGGTATTACAAGTTTTATTCAATGAATAGAGTCTATTAGGATTGTATTACTTATCTTTTGAATATTAATTATTCTCTGAGATGGTTCTCTCTAAGCAATACACATGGTCATCGGAATGGCCACAACCAGACTGTGCAATTTTTATTTACCATTTTTATCATTTAATCTCTACCCTACCACAATAAGCATATTTCTTACGTGAGTCGAATGCTTCCATTTTCAATAACAAAGATTAAAGTCGAATAAAAGATAAGAAGATATTACACGGTCTGACGGTAGCCGTTCCAACAACTACGAGCTAGAGGTCAGAAGAAAAACTCTTCTACAAAAAGTTATATTTCATATTCAATATTCAAAGATGAGAATTACAATCATAATACCTCCCATTAATAGATAAACAAACCTAAAACTAATTACTAAATTACCCTTAATATTATATTAAAATAAACCCTAAAACATGTGCAACAATTTACTGCTCATCAGTATCAAAACCGTCACAATTCCGTATTAGAATTAATGGACTCAATCCTGGCACGTCTTGAGGAAATGCTCCAACAAATTTTTAAAATGCTGACTGTGATGAAACTAAAACATGAACTTTCAAAGTAGAATAAATGGAATCGAGTTAATAGAATGTCTAGAAACTCACTGTATCAGCGGCAACTAAGTTTAGGCCAACACCCCCAGCTCTAGTAGATATCATAAAAACAAAAGCATCATGTGTGCGAGTTTTAGAGGATGTAGTTGCTTCAGCTGTCTTAACACCAAAACTCCTTATTGCAGCAAAGCGCTCCTCAGCTCGAATTGACCCATCAAGCCGCTCGTAGGAGTAATTTCGTAACTCCAAAAAATCCTAGAAACGAGATTAACGTATAGTATATACAAAGTAAAGGAAAAATGGTCGTGCTAGATATAAATATCATACAACCTGTAGTATATCAAGAGTATGAGTCATTTGAGCAAACAAAAGAACACGATGTCCAGACTCTTGTAGCTTTTGAAGTAGCTGGTCCAAAATCATTAGCTTACCACTGGCCTGATAACCAAAATGTAACCGAAAGAAAAATTTTACTTGCAGAAAAATTGGTGAGAAGAAAAGGAAAATTTGTAACTAACAAATGCATAGTATTAACTCTTTCAATAATACAACGTATTAGAATCATTTGAAATCTTGTTGCATTTGGGTCAAGCAACACAAGACACGAGAAAAAGAGAGTTATACTTCTTCATTTCGATTTATGTAAATGCTACTGCAGCCAAGAAATAGCTCATAAAGCTTTACTGTGTACCAAAAATATATAAGCATTCAAACAATACAACATATTACCTGAATTAGGTGCTCACCCTCTTCATAAGGTTCAGGCTCAACACCAGGAAAAAGATAAGGATGACTACAAGCCTTCCGAAGTTGTATCACCTATAAAAAAAGCGAGCACTAAATTAATATTGACAAGAAGTATGTCTGGCACCAGCAGAGAACCACGTTCCCTGGCTTCACCGTGCGGCGCCGATGATTACCCTCAATCCCTAATTATATTTCTCTTCTTCTGCCAGATGACTAAATATTCATCCTCATTCAATATTACTCTTCTGGTTGTAAGGCTTGAGTATTAAAGAGGTCTATCAAAAAGGTGCTTCAAGTTAAATGCAAGTTTTTACCTAAGTTTTAGTTAAAAGGAAATTATATACTATCGAAAGATGGAATTTGTATAGAGCTTTATCTCCTCATTTTTATCCTGATAACCACATAATGATTCAGTCTGAAATTGTTTATCGATTGTGAAGACATCTTTTCTCCTCTTTAAACCGAATTGGGTAATATAATATTAAAAACTTCTTCAGTGATGTCTTTATTATGAAGAAAGACAAAAAAGAAGATAACTAAAATGGAGATTGTGAATTTTAGCCATCTTTTGGTCTACTTGGTTTCATCAAAATGAGATTATTTGGTAGACAAACCCTCTCAATAACAATGTATGGTATAGAGTTAAACTTTTTATTTCTAATTGAACTTATTATAGATCTAATTATTTTAAAAGTTATTTTTTAAGAATTATTTCTCACTCAATGTCACTTGTTTTGGCGGATTTCTCTTCCCCATTAGAGTTTCTAATAAAGAAAATAAAAGTAGAAGAAATAAAAAGTTCAAAAAAATGAAAGGTTACAAAATATCATACAATATTCTGCAAGGACTGATGGTTTGAAGAACCAGATGAGAGCGCCAGTAGTTTCGATAATTCCCTCCTCAGTATCGACAAGTAGACCTTCTTTTGTAAAATCGACAATGGTGCCATCCTATTAAATTTGGTATTTACATCGTAGTTTATAGTCAAAAAATTAATTCCAAACCAATATGAAACGTACACTGTTATCTCAGTGAGCGGCGGTAACACAAGATTTCCACATTCAATCAGCTTAGCTTTCGTTCGCCTCAGCATGAAAGCTGACAAGATATACTTTAAAGTTTTCAATTGATCATTCGTTTTTGCTTTGTCATGATCTGCAGCATTCATAAAAAAAATTCTTTGCAGATCAGCACAACGAAAAAAATCATTGTCTAGAATGCAAAAAAAGAAAATAACTCTTTGCATACCCACCGCAACCCAAAAGAACCAGTAAGTTATAAGTTGAATGTAACATCCAGATTGATTAAAATGACTTTGATCAGTAAAAATAAAAAGTTCACATAATGTGAGGTTATTGTTAGGATCAAGAACTATCATATGTATTGTTCACTACCTAAAACGTACAAACACGAGAAACTTTGAAGGCTCTCTACCTCCACACACTACACTTTCTCAATCATGATAAATCTTTCTATCCCCCTACTTTATACAATACTCTCCTCTATTAGAAAGCTCTATTAAGCATATACTTCTCTAAACTTGCATTAACCTCCTGTAACTTCTAATAACTAAACATTAATTACAATTTAGTTCCTATTAGTATTAGTTATATTATCCCATAAACTCAAAACCTAAACCCACCATGTGAATTAAAATAACTGCATACTTTATTCGATAGCAAATCAAATGTGTGAAAAATAATAGATGTAAAGAAGGAAGGATAAGACATTATGCTAAAAATTACATCTTCGTTGGAGAACTAACGTGTAGTTATTCTCTTCCGGATGAAAAAAATATAAAAAAAGAACCAAATCTAAATCGTTACAAAGAATGAGTCTATTACTTCTAAAAAATATATCCCTCCCACAACCCATTACAAGCAAGATTTTATTCTTCTTTGATTTCTTTCATAAATCCCAAAGAAGATACTATGTTAATCCGCCTAATGTTGTTTGAATCTTATTCAGACCTTGTAGATGAAGATAGAGCTCAACAAACTGTTACGATCATCTCCCATTCCCGCACTTACTCGAGCTTTTTCCCGGTCAGCCTTTTTTCCCGGTCAAAATTCTCGGGCCAGAAGGAATCGTAACAGAGAGCGGGGAGTCAGCCTCTTTCCCCGGTCAGAACCCCCGGGCCGGAAGGAATCGTAACAGAGAGCGGTGAGCCCCCCGCTGGGTAACAAGATTCGGTCCCCAATAATTTCACTATGAGGAGATTCGACTGTACCCCAGGAATACAAGTCATGACACACTTGGTTAAAGGACTTGTACCCCTTGGATATAGGTGCAGGGTTCGAATCCCCCCATTGTGAAAATATTAGGGACCGAATCTTATTGCTGAGCGGGCCCACCGCTCTCTGTTACGATTCCTCCCGGCTCGAGGGTCGGAGAAAGAGGCTGACCGGGAGAAAACTCGAGTGAAGCACCCCGAGTAAAGGGCGAGAGTTGAGGAGGGTCGTAACACAAACACCCTCTCTCCCTCCCAAAAATCCATAATATGCACATATATTTTAGTACATTTAAACATTTATTAATAAAAAAACTAACATTTTGGTAAGTCAAAAATTAAATATAAAAGCCAAATCATAAAATATTTTCAACAATAATAAAACTAGTTACAATTATTATGGTTCATAAATGGTAGCTAAAAAAATTACCTGAATCATCTCCAGCTTCACTGAATGTGAAAAGGAACTGATCCATTGTTCCAAAGATTGAAGGCATACAAAAATGTAATAAAGCCCAAAGTTCACTAAGATTGTTTTGAATAGGTGTTCCAGTCATCAGTAAACACCTTGGCATAAGAAATCGGTCTTTGAGAACTTTATATAGAACCTGTCATGGTAAATTCCTTAAACAGAACCTGTTACGGTAAGATTTTAGGAGTGTAAATCGATAAAAAAAAAATAAACGTGATGTATTTATAATTATATTTTCATGAGCCAATAGTACTCTACTTTGTTAAAGTTCAAATCAATGTCAATTTTCATAGTCAACATACAAACTAATTTATTTGATTACATCATTATTGCAGAACTGACAGTTTTAGCGCGCAACTTCAACTAGATAAAAAATTCAGATGTTTAACTTAAAATAGTAGCAATTAGAAAAGGAGTCCATGGTGCAATCCAAAAGATTTTACAAAAGTGATTTTAAAAAATGTGCTTATAACTTGTTTTCATCTCCTCCAGATTTCCCAGACAAAAGGTAACTGTAAGTGAGGATCAGAAAAGGAGAGAAATAATGATCCCTTTACATACACTGGAAGGATTTTTAAGCCTTTGTGCTTCATCAACAATTGTATATTGCCAAGGTATTTGAGAAAGAAAATCCTGATCCATCAAAGCAATGTCATATGTTGTCAAGAATACATCAAAAGGAAGTGATATCTGTCAATGGTACAGCTTGTAAATAAATTGATGAAGTACAAAAACCCAAATGGACAAAATTTTAGAAAAGAGGACAGAATTGTGACGAACTAACATTCAATGATGACTGTTTTGTAGCATAATCATATATATTCCTACGTAGATGACATCTGTGTGCTTTATTGCCGACATACAGATGAACATTTAGCTTTGGTGTATATTTACCTATCTCTGACACCCAACCATCTGTCACACTTAAAGGGCATAATACCACTACAATAAAATGAATGGGCAAATAACAGAGTGTCAGCACAAGGATACTTCGCTCAAGACAAACATAAAATATATACAACTTACAAAATGGACCACGTGAGATTTTCTGAACCTTTAAATAACTTAAGAACGAGATAGCTTGCAGAGTCTTTCCCAGCCCCATCTGTCAGGTAAAGGAATAAATTTCCAGAGAGAAGTTGAATTTCATTATTTAAGTCTTTGAAGGATGTTCCACCAAGAGTTGAATACAGTTCCACCATGTATTGTAAACATGAAAGATGTAAGGAACTGACTGTACTCCCTTTCGTACAGCACAAACTAATAATCTATTAAGAAAATGTAAAAAGAGAACTATATAAATTTAGGTCTTATTATGATCATTGTCATCTGATGCCTAGGTCATTCAATAAACTCTGAATTCCTTCAAACCAATACTTAGAATTACATAATCAGACAATGATATATGGTAGTAAAACATCACTCAAAAAAGTAACTACTGAATGTGATGCCAACTGCGCTCCAGAATCAAGAGTGGAGAAAAACATTATACCTCATCTCCTGCAAATCAAGTGAAAATGATCACCATCCAGATCCTCATTCAAAAACATAAAACATATGATAAATGAATGGGACCTTCCGAACAGAAAAAAAATGATGGAGAAAATGGCAATGAAAACCATAAGAAGAGATGGGACTTCTGATAATTCCAAATATGAAACACAGATTCAACCAAACAATATGGCAGAGCAAATAAGCACATAAGAAAAAGCATTAAAGCTTCGCATAGTTTTAAATATTGGTAATTATTTTGAGATAATGAGAGATATTTCAAAGCAGTGTAGAAGCGCTGCAGTTAATTTCAACAAAAAAGAAAAAAGAGCTGATAAGTTATTTTCAGTCATGATTTCATATTTCCAAAAATAGACGCTCCTCCTCTTTTTTAAGCAGCTTCTAAAACACCATGAAAGCTAGAAAAAAGGCTATGTTTCAACTTCATTGGAAATTAACATCTGTAGAATCTACTAAAGATGGTGATCTTTAGAGCCAGCCAAACTACTGATTAATTAATGTAAATACATCCAAAGGAAATTAAATCAACGAACTACCAGTCTAATCACCCAATATTTACTATATTTAGCGAATCACCAGCAGAAACTAAGAGAGCAAGAATTGAACTAAAAGACTAACCGAGAATGACATTCACCCCGAGAAAGTGTTGGCGGATAAGCCACAGAACTCCTTCGACTTGGTAAGGTTTCAGCGTAGCCGTCACCCCAGAGTCTGAGAAGTCTTCAGTCAAGTTGACGGATTTTGAATCTTTTGAAAGAATGATTTTCACAGCAACTTTCAGCCGCTGCTCGTAGTCCATCTCTCTCTCTTAGAAAATGGCTGAACTGGGAAAGAATTGTGATTTTTGACCATGAAAGCCGACGAAAGCTTGGGAGGGAAGAAACTGAAAGAAGCGGTGGCCTGAAGAATTCGGAATTACCCTCCAAAGAACTCAATATTACGATAACGCCTCCCATTTATTTATTTCATATGAAAAACCGGACCGGTCTATAAAAATCGGTGAAGGCGATGTTGGCCGAATTACTCGGCTGACTTTCCATCCGTGTCTTCCCCAAACCCAAGTTATAAACCCCTCTTCCCTCCAAACTCCTGTAAACCCTAATGGCGGGCTTCTCATTCGGGTCTTCGTTTCCCCAGTCTTCTTCCTCCTCCGCTGCTTCATCTTCCAATCCCTCATCCTCGCCTCCAGGATTCTTGTTCGGATCATCGGCTTCTGTCGGATCCGCACCGGGCTTCTCTTTCGGATCTTCCCCTTTCTCATCTTCATCCTCAGCTCCGACCTCGGCTGCTTCAGCTCCTGCGTTCTCCTTCTCCTTCAATTCGAATTCTTCCTCGTCCAGTTCTCCTTCTCCGTTCTCCAATGCATTTGCTTCGTCGCCTTCCCCGGCATTCGGGTCCACCGGCTCCGCGGCTCCATTTTCTTTTGCATCGGCTCCTGGTAGTTCTGGTTCTTCTCTGTTTTCGTTACCTTCTTCAAGTGCTGCTCCGGCGCCGGCTCTGTTTGGCAGCTCTGGTTCGTCCTTGTTTGGAACAGCTTCTGCAGCGCCTTCCGCTAGTGGCTCTAGCTCGACGCTTTTTGGTGCTCCTGCATCAGTAGCGAGTTCGGGATTAGTGTCGTTTGGTACAGGTTCTTCATCTTCGAGTTCGGCTTTTCCTTCCTTTGCAGTCTCATCTTCTTCCGGAGCTGGTAATACGTCTTCTTTCTTGAAAACATCCTCTTCATCAGCGAGTTCTGCATCTTCCTTATTCAATGTGTCTCCGTCCCCTTTTTCTACACCTTCATCTACAGGGAGTGTAGGTTCTTCCTTGTTTGGGACTCCGTTGTCCACTACTAGTTCTGCCCAATCACCGTTTTCTTCATCAAGCTTGTTTGCATCTTCCTCATCTGCTTCAGCTCCCACCCCTTCTTTGAATTTTTTTTCTTCATCCTCTGATTCCACTTCCGCTTCGCCATCACAATTTTCAGCTTCTTCTACCGGGTTTTCATTCTCTAATTCTTCGATATTCTCGAAAACCACTCCAAGTACCATTTCATCTTCTTCCGTAGCTTCTGCTGCACAAACTCCTGCCAGTACTCCGAGCTTCTCTCTTGGAACATCATCTTCATCTGTTTCCCAACCTTCTTCAGGGTTCAGTATTTCTAATGCAGTATCATCACCAGCTCCTGTTACTTTCGGCTCAACCTCCACAAAACCTCCTTCTTTTTCTTTTTCGACATCTGCAGCACCATTGTTTTCGACTGTTACTACAACCAGTGCTTCCACTACAGCCCCCCATAGTACAAGCCAGTCACCTCTCTCTGTGCCTTCTTTTAGTTTGAGCTCTTCTGCGCCTTCCAATAGCACAAGCCAGCCATCTCTCTCAATTCCGTCTTTTAGTTTGAGTGCTTCTGCGCCTTCCAATAGCACCAGCCAGAAATCTCTCTCGTTTCCTGCTTTTAATTCGAGTTCTTCAGTGACAACTACAGCATCCGTTACAGCACCACCAAGTTCATCCATTTCCCCGAGCTTTGCAAATTCCTTTAGTGTTTCTGGTGTCACCAGCGCAACTACTTCATCAGGGTCTAGTGGCACTTTTTCCTTAACAAAAATGCCAGGGTTTTCTTTGTCATCTCAGGCACAACCAAGCAGCGCTGCACCTTCATTTAGTGAGCGACGTTATCTATTTATTTATTTTTGTGTTGCATACTTTAATATATTTGCAAAATACTATTTTGTAACATTAACGAAATGCATAAAGTTCATTGCTTAAGATGTAATTGACGAGAAATTATTAGAAAAGATGGGAATCAAAATGTTGATTGATATTACTTGCTCTTGTGACTATAATTTGTTAGGTTTTGCTACGTCAACTGCTGCTGCTGTTACTTCTGGATCCAGTGCTGCAAGTCAGCCATCAGCCTCCCTTGTCGTGGCTTCTAGTAGTGGGTCTGTATTCCTTACTTGTAACTAGTAATTTGTTTCTTATGAAATATATGCTATTCTTCTACATGTATGTGTTTGTTGTGGTTCAAGCAATAATCCTGATGTAAAATAAAATCTTGGATATAACTTTGGTTCACTCAATTTTTCTTACATCCATGGTCTCATACTGTCGTAGAGTTTACAAGCCTTGCTGTTACCATAGTTATTCTCATACGTGTTCCCACAAGAGGAGAGGCTGCTTTATTCCTAAGTGTTATATAAGAATTATGAACCACCTTTCGGTGTCAAAGATGATGATTGGTTGTTTAGTTTATTTTTCATTTTAGTATTTTTTTTCTTCTTTTTACCTGGTCTAATCATTTTGAATTGAGAAAGATAATTTTTTGACGTTCTATAGTTTCTTTTAATGAATCTCTGCTTGGAATTGAAATTTGGCTTGAAGGTAAATTTAAAAGAAAAGAATATGTAAATGAATGGTTGACGATGATGTAAGAAACTATGGATCTTATATCTCTTTCTATTTTTCCACAGAACTACTTCAAGCTCTAGTGGTGGGGTATCTTCTGGACCAAAATTGCCATCAGAGATCACTGGGAAGAGTGTAGAGGAGGTATTTCTATCAAGAATACATTTCCTTTGCAACTATTATGCCACATCCATACCCTCAGCTGCTCTAATTTATTAGCTTTTAATGTGAATAAATTTTGAGAGGCATCTTTTCTGAGATGTACAGTGCTTCAGGATCTTTCCTGTATTATTTCTTGCTTTCATTTTGCTATCCATTTTTCAATCATTAATTATCTTGTCTGGAGGGAAATTGTATTTTGAATTGCATCTGTTGTTTCCTATCAGTTTATTTTCTTATTTGTTCGGTTTCTCTCTGTAATGGTTTTGAAAGATAATCAAGGAGTGGAATGCTGAGCTTCAAGAGCGTACTGGAAAATTCCGCAAGCAGGCCAATGCAATTTCTGAGTGGGATAGGAGAATTTTGAGGAATAGGGACATTCTTCTCAGGCTTGAGGTGTTTATTCGTTGGTTTTTATTAACACCTACAATAAGTTTTCTTCAAATTGTCAATATGAGCAATGCCAGAAGACATGGAGAACACTGCTTTATATGGGCCTTTTTCATGTTCTATTCTAGAATGTAAATCACAATGCAGCACAACAACACGTGTTTACTTGGAGAGCGTGAACTTTTCTAGGACAGATCAACCACAACTATGTACTAGAAATTTATTTTAGAAATAAAAGCCTATAAAGAATTTTATTTCCATTGTTCCTACTATTATTATTTCTAACAAGCATTTGGGTTGGAAAAGGATTGGGGACTTGGTGCCAATCCGGTGTTTAAATTCTCTGTTGACCTAATGGATATTTTCATTCAGATTGAAGTTGCAAAAGTGGTTGAGACTCAAAGTATCTTGGAGCGACAATTGGAGTTGATTGAAACTCATCAACAAGAGGTACATTATAAGGCCCATTTTAAAATTTTGTAAGGTTTATGATGCTTCAAAGTGTTATGCTATTGGAAGTTCAGTTTATCAAATTCTTTTTTTTTTCTGGAAAACAAGTGTAAGTTGGGAGTTCAGTTGATCAAATTCCTTTTTTTATTATATTTTTACTATCTTTGTTGCATTTTGTTGTTGTTCTTATTTATTGCTTGATTCTCTTATTTTGGGTGTTATATTGGAGCCTTAACAAACATCGCATACCAAGGATTGCATTCCACTAACCTGAATAAATATGCTTATATTTGGTGATTTTTATCAGCAGTTTGTAACTTGCTGTTATTCAATATACTTGCATATCTTATTTAAGAGTTATGGTCTTTTTAGGATTTTGGTTGCAATTTCTTTGACTTCTCCACAAAATTTTAGAATTGGAATCCATTCAAGACTTTATTTAGCAAAATGTCAAAGGTTTGGTTTGCCTCCCCAAAATCTCTCCAAGCCAGATATGACTTCAAATTGAAACCTGCCATTACCAATTTTGCAATTCCACCATTTATTGTCCTATTCAAACAAACTTCTACAAGTAAGTTTTTTTCCCAACGCAACACAACAATTTTTTTATTTTCCTCCATGCTTATGTTAGAGTTTAGAGTTTAGAGTTTAGGATTTAGGGTTTAGGGTTTAGGGTTTAGGGTTTAAGATTTATGCAAATATAATAGTTTTTTATTTGATATTATTAGTATATAATTAGAGGGGTATTTTAAGTGTTATTCGGGTTTTCTTTCTATAAATAGAGGCTTTTAAGTTTTGTATTTGGTATCTTTTGAAAATAAATATGAAATTGGTTTCTCTTTAGTTGAGAGTTATCCTTCCAGCAACCATGGGCGGTGGCCCTGAAGGATAACTCTCAACTAAAGAGTAAACTATTTCATATATATTTTTAAAAGATACCAAAAGCAAACCTAAAAGCCTCTATTTATAGAAAAAAAAAACCCTATTAATAATGCCTAAAATACCCCTCTAATTATATACTAATAATATGAAATAAAATGCTATTATATTTGCATCAAGATGTAAGCATGTTTTTCACGGTCGCAGGGACGGTTTCCCACCGAACCGTAGAGTCGAGCATGTTTCGTGCTCAACACATCTCTCACAAGGGAAGTAAACTTTTGGTCTCTCCCTCCTAGCAGGCATATTTAGATTTGTTGCTCTCGCCAATTTGAAAATATGTGCTTCATTCTGGTTGAATGTTATGTTCTATTAGAAAAAGAAACTTGTGTGGTAAGTTCTCTGTGGAATCGTTAACTGGTTCGTTTAATGTGTGGATTGAGTGGGGCATTGCAGCAAAATGTTTAATTTATCATACGGTATTGACAAGGAGTTATATTAGCTCATTTGTTCACAGAGCAGTATGTAGGTGTTGAAAAGTTTAAACAAGTAATTCACGAAGTTGGAAATGAAAAAGAAAATAGAAGAAACTATGAAACATTCACAATATAGTTACTCTGCCAAGCCATGGTTTTCTCACACAAACTTGCATCGAAAAATACCTCTAGATCCAGACTTTTATTATTTTTATTTGTTGTCATATGATTATATTTTTTTGGAGCGTCTTACTTGTGATGACTATAGGTCGATAAGTCCTTGAGTAGCATGGAAGAAGAAGCTGAACGCATTTACAAGGATGAGGGTAGTATGCTTCTTGATGATGAAGCTGCTTCCACGAGAGATGCCATGTAAGTAATGAACACTTATTCTACCCATTGTTAATATATCTTTGTGATTTTTGGCGTTCTATCTCTATAAATGGCGTTTCGTGTCATTGCATTATTCACGTTTAGAAAACTGCTATCAGTGTGGCTAATTAGTACATTAACACAAAGGAGATCTTGTTCATTAAAAATGTGAAGTTAAGATACATGAGGGTTTGTTAGGGGCAAGTGAAGGAAGAATATTTCACATTTTTAATGAATTATATTCCCTTTGTGTTAAAATCTGAAACCGTTCTGGTTCTATTTCGAGATAAAATTAGGTCGGATCAGTCGTGTCCACCCTTACACAAAGGTGAATGTTAGGGGCAAGTGAAGGAATCATATTTCACTTTGATGGTACCATTTTCTGATGTTTTGAGCCTTTACCATTTGATTACGATGGTTAGAAGTTAATGTCCTTGAGCATTTATAACGGGATAGGAAGATTACTACACATCAATGTTGTCTTTTTTTTAATGTTTCGAGCATTATAAAAGCACTAAGAGGAAGAGTATTTTGCCATGTTTAAGATTATGATGAACTGAAGCCTTACAAATTACCTTATAGTACGTTGTATTTTTTTCTTGTAGGTATGAGCAGGCTGAGTATATTGAAAGGGAACTTGAGCAGATGACAGAACAGATCAAAACAATTATTCAGACCGTCAATGCTAACCAGGTAAATCAAACTGTAATCCAACCGTCCATTCCTTCGATCCAATGATTGTAAATCTTGGTTGTTTTGGTCAACGGTCAGGGAGGAGAACTCGATGCAGCTGATGGCATGCAACCACTCGATGTAGTAGTCAGAATTTTAAATAATCAACTGAGCTCCTTGATGTGGATTGATGATAAGGTTAGTACCTTTTACATCCCCATTGGATTGATACGAGTCCATTTCGTGTTATCTGTTGCGTTTTTTGCTGCTACGAATGGTGAAATTCTTGTGTGTTATTCATTTGCTGCTCATTTTTTGAAGCCAAGAAGCTGAACTTGTGCTAATCATTTTGTTATTTTTACCACAATATTTTTGCAAATAAATTTTGATAAATTGTCAAACAATAAGGGTTTCGTATCGTTCTATTGGACCAAACTTATGCTTTTCCGAAACGATGCGATATTTTGATCGAATTATGATCTTAATTTGTCTGATTAGGCCGAAGAGTTTGCTTCCCGGATTCAGAAGCTTGCCAACCAGGGCTCTGCTGCAGATAGAGAGTCGTTGGTTCCCAAATTGAGGATGTGAAGCGAAAAGCTACCTACCATTGTCAAAGATGAGCTTAATTTCAAGATGATACCGATTTTTCAAAGATGAACGGTTCGTTTTTCTGGGTTCTTTTACGAGTTTAGCTACTAGTATTCTATAATTAATGGCGACTGTAACTTGATAAATTTTTAGGGTTTGATAGACATGAGATATTCCTTCTATTTCATCCTAGGTGATAACTGAAACCACTATTCCTAAATTGAAAATTTTGACTGTTTGTCCTTCGAATCTTTGTCGAATAATTCTAAAATTATCTTTTGATCTTAGTTCTTATTATACATGTTAGAATATGTTAATGTATACTACTTAGATTTCAATAAGACTTATTAATGTTATGATGATAAATCTAATACTACTTCATAAATTAGCTATTAAGTTAAGTACATTTATTTATGCACCCAAAAGAAAGTTTCTTGCTCCCTGGACTTGATCGACGACTATGATCAAGAGGATCACCATGGTGAGAAGGCGAAGATCAAATCTTTTCGTTGAGGTTGTCTTTTTTTCTCCAATTATACAATGACATGTCAACAGATATGATTTGAGTATATGACAAAAATATAAGTTTATATTTATTCTTGTAGAATTAATATAATAAATGATATATACTAATTGATCAGTTATCACTTGAAAGTATAAATATAATAATTTGAAGGAGTACCTCTAACTTCTTTAATTAGCAAAAAAATGTTTTAAACTCTGTTATAATTGCAATTCATAACGTTATATCTTGATTTCAGAGGTGAAATCTCTCGTCTCTAGAGCTCTCACATTTTGGTCCGACAGCATATGATGGGGTGAATCATTGTGACTCAGTGACCTAGAGATGAGAGACTTTTACTTGATACCACAAGGAGCAACTTTAACATTAGAGACTTAAACTCTCACACTGTAATGACGCAGATTTCGAACCGTGGCTCTCCGTAACGTTATATCTTTGTTCAACTTTTTGTCAATTTTGATGAAATTAAACACTATTTGTCAACTCTTAATTGATTTTACCTCCCTCGGTAATTTTTTTCTCTCAAATTTGCACAGTCCGATGACATTTCGTGTAAGTTTAAAAAAATCAATTTTGTTAAAGCTAGAAATAACAAATTGTTCGAGAGGTCAAAATCAACGTAAACAATTAAGAAGATAAAAAACAGAATTGACCAACTAATTAACGGAACAATAGAATGTTCGTTACACAGAGTAATATTTTGAAACAAAAATTGTTATATATCATATAATAAATATAAATAATTAAAATAATCTATTAATGTATTTAATGATAATATTATATTATTTTTGACCGTAATGTATTTATACGGTAAGTGAAATCTTGATTAATATTCCATTAATCATTTAATTAAATTTGGTAACTCCATTTCTCAGGCAACCTTCTCTTTCAACCTGCTCGCTGAGTCTTCAGCTCCAGGGTTTATGGTTTTAGGTTTCTTCTTAGTTCACTCTCTCTTCCATGGCGCGCTTTCCTCGATCTTCATCGCCGCGCCTTCTCTACTCCTTTTACTCTCCATATGTCTCTGATGCGGCGTCGTTGTTGTCGGGATCCCCTGCCGCTGCTCTCCTACGGGGGAACTTCCACCTCCGGGGGTTCTCCAACGTGGCCAGAGCCAAGGAGGAGAAGGAGCCTTGGTGGAAGGAATCTATGGAGAAGCTACGAAATATTGGAATATCGGCCCATATTGACTCTGGGAAGACCACGCTGACTGAGAGAATTCTGTTTTACACTGGGAGAATTCATGAAATCCACGAGGTTAGAGGGAGAGATGGCGTGGGAGCGAAAATGGACTCCATGGATTTGGAGAGAGAAAAAGGGATTACTATTCAGTCGGCTGCCACTTATTGTACGTGGAAGGGGTATCAGGTAAATTTGTTTTTTTCTTTCAATGATGGGGAAAGTGGAGAGGGCAGGAGTACCAAAATCTGACCGATTGGAGTTATAAGGACTAGAACTACAGTGCTATTGTCGAATAGAATTTTGAAAGTGACAATAGTTAATGCGCCATGTCCTCGAGAGATCACCGAGTATATAATTTTCTTGACTTTCGTTTTCCTTGAACGCAGTTGGCCATAAATTATCTCACTTGAAGGCTCCTTCTTTCAATAATATCTTAGCTTCAGGCTCTGTTGTTAGATGGAGCTGGTTTTGTGAAGTATGGGGGCTGCTTTAGTGAGAAAATAAAAAAACAATATAAAACATTCAAAAGATTATTTGGGAGTTGATTCACGATACTCTATAATAAACTTGCTTCTTGTTCCCTGCATACTCAGGCGAAGAAACTTGATTCCATCCAATAACTTCAAGTAGAGCCTGACAAGTCTGGTCATTTTTCTATTGCAGGTTAATATAATTGACACTCCTGGTCACGTTGATTTCACAATTGAGGTTGAAAGAGCTTTGCGTGTCCTTGATGGTGCCATACTTGTGCTTTGTAGTGTTGGCGGGGTGCAAAGCCAATCAATTACCGTAGATCGACAGATGAGAAGATATGACGTTCCAAGAGTTGCATTCATAAATAAGCTTGATCGGATGGGAGCTGATCCATGGAAGGTTCTGAACCAGGTAAAATTACTAAAAAGTGTTTAACATTTTTTAACTTATGCATTTTCAGTTACCCTCTTAGAGGAAAATTGCCTCCATTGGATGCCCTGTAAATAAAAATTGGATTTTAGTTAGTAGACAGTAACACTTATTTACTGTTATTTTAAGTTTTGCAGTTATGAAGTGTATATTCTTTTCATTGTAAATTAATGATTTCATGGATTTTAACTAACTCTATGACCATAACTCTTTATTTTTTGTTACGACCTTCTTCAGGCAGTCTGCCCTTGGATCGTGTAGACACCCCTTTTCCTGCCATAGGGAGGCGAGAGAGAGTTCGGGAAGAAAAGAAGAATAAAATACTTAGGAAAAGAAAGAGTACTTGATTGATGCCCCTTACTTAGGGATAACCCCCCCTTTAAATAGGCTTTCTTAGCCTATTGAAATACGAACAGGATAATTAAACCCAACACGAAATACGAACAGGCTCGAATACGAAAAGACCCAAACACGAACAGGCTCAAAGACTTAAGGAGACAAAGACTAGACTGACCCTTAACTTAATGAAATACGAAAAGGATAATTAAACTCGACGAGAATAATGTTTCCCGATAAAGCGGTCCGTAACATTTTTCTGCAAAAAATCCTTTTGCATGATGTTGTAATTTTATTGGTATTTTGTTCCCCTTGGTCCATGCTAATGGCAATTTAAAATGCTATAACTTTTGAAGTTAATTTCAACAGACCAAACTGCTATATTTTTCTGTATGAAATAGTGAATTGTCTGTGCTAAAAAGAAATCGTTAGAAATGACTCATTGAATTATATATCTCTGTCTTGAAGGCTAGGTCGAAGCTCCGCCACCATAGTGCGGCAGTTCAAGTTCCAATTGGGTTAGAAGAAGATTTTAAGGGTCTTATTGATCTTGTACAGCTGAAAGCTTACTATTTCCAAGGATCTAATGGGTACTGTTTTGAAACATTTCATATTTTCCTTTGTTTCTTCTTTCGTTGCCTTACATTGCTTGTTATGCAACACAGCGAAAAGGTTGTTAGCGAAGAAATTCCTGCCAACATGGAAGCTATAGTGAAGGAAAAGAGGCGAGAACTAATAGAGATGGTCTCTGAAGTGGACGATACACTAGCTGAAGCATTTCTAAATGATGAGCCAATATCACCTGCTGATCTTGAGGTAAAAAGCAATAATCTAGACATTAAGATTTTAGATAAAGGATTTCATAGGTATATACCTAACAATTGGTTTCTGAGAGGAAATTGTTTTTGTATCCTAGATATACTGTTTTCTAAAATGGATGTGCATATTGTCGCAACAGCCTCTGTTGCACGACTAGTTTTCTGTTCTTCGGTGGTGGGGAACTACTTGTTCATTTCTGTCTATAATAATTTTCTACCTTTTTTCCTTTTAAGTAGAAGTTGGGTTACTAATGATACCTAGTTTTATATTTGTTCTTCTTAATAGGCAGCAGTTCGCAGGGCTACAGTGGCAAGGAAATTCGTTCCTGTATTCATGGGAAGCGCTTTTAAAAATAAGGTATATTGGTTTACTGCATATTGTAGTTTTTACCCATTTTTTATCCTACATATTCATTTTTTATTTCAAATTTTCTCTTCTCTTGCCTTCCTCCAAAGTTTCTTTGTTTCTAGCTTGTCAATGTATTTTTATTGTAAAATCTATTTAGTTTTGATATATTAAGTTTATAATTGGTACAAACTAGTTGGTTTGGTGCTGTTGTTGTGCTCTTTACAAGATAGTAGCTTGAGAAGAGGTGGTTGAGTATATTTTGACGCCGGTGGTAGTTTGTATTTTTAACGCACTTTGGATGCCCTTTGTTAACTTGGTTTAGAAAATTTAAAAAACGTTAGTGAAAGTAGAAAGAGAGAGGTGGTTGAGTATATTGTGATGCTGGGATGTTTTGTATTTTAACCCACTTTTGGTTCCCTTTTTTAACTGGGCTTAAAAACTTTAATGAACATCGTCAAAAGCATGTATGACTTTCAGACAATGATATGTTCACTCAGTAGTGCACATAAATTTGTTGTTGATATTTCTTTAGCTGCTGATATTTCTTTCCTCCTAATAGATCTTTTTTCGTGTGGCACTTTCCATTCTTCGCTAGTCAATTTATGCTTTGCTAGGTATTCTTTGCATGCCACTTTAAGAATAATTATATTAAATGGTCTGTTTGACTATCTTTTTGACGTCTATTCAAGATTGTCATATTGGTAAAGGTCTTATTATTTTTTAATTGCAGGGCGTACAACCCCTCCTAGATGGTGTGCTTTGTTATCTACCTTGCCCCACTGAGGTTGCTAGTTATGCTTTGGACCAAACGAAAAATGAAGAAAAGGTATCGAACTGAAGAACAAATACTTTTTTTTAAATGAGATACCATGCCAATTAACTTTCTTTATCTTGGTTTAGATTGCTTTGACTGGAACTCCAGAAGGTCCTCTTGTAGCTTTGGCTTTTAAATTGGAAGAAGGGCGCTTTGGACAGTTGACATATCTGAGGTACTTGGAGATCACGTTGTCTGTTTGAATAAGGGTGACCATAGTTTTCCGTAAACCATATGTACAGGTTTTTTTTATCTATAATGTTTATGTTATATAGTGTGGTTTGATTTCTCGTTTATCAATTCAAAACTTAATGTTTCAGAAAAGGAAAAAAATGCTGAAAGAACATTGTAATAAAAGCTTTTTCAAAGTTGTTCATCGTGTTATTTGAAGCCCATGCATAATACTATAGAAATCAGTCGCTGCCAATTGCCAACTATTTAATAGAAGTAAAAAAAATCTCAATGGAAAATGATTTCTTGTTGGAGTTGCATGTGCAAGGAATTGACATGCAGTCAAATAAGCTTATATGTATGACTGCATTTCCTTTTCAAAGTTGTTCATTGTGATCTTTTCCTCTTTTGAGCCCATACATAATGGTATAGAAATCAATCACTGCCAATTGCCAAATGCTAAATAGGAGTAAAAAAATCTCAACAGAAAATGCTTTCTTGTTGGAGTTTCATACACATGTGGAAGGAAAATGACATGCAGTTAAATGAGCTCGATTGTATGACTATTTGGCTGATATTCTTTTTCATTTTTGTATGTAGAATCTATGAAGGTGTAATCAAGAAGGGTGAATTTATCATCAACATAAACACAGGAAAAAAGATTAAGGTGAATTTTTTTGATTAATTATTTTACTTTTAAGTGATATGCATTGTAATTTGTGAATCTATCATCTCAAGTATTTCAATAAGTTTAATTAAGTTCGATTAAGGACAAAGGATGTAGTGCAAGCTTTGCTACAAATGATGGGAAATTAGTTATTGTTATGAGACATTAATTAACAAGGGTAATTTATATAATATAATTTTCTTAGTTAATTATAAGTAGCTAGAAGGGGAGTGAATAAAAGTAAATTGTTTAGTAAAGCACTCTCTAGACTATTTCTCTTGTCCGAGCTAGTTGATCGTAATCTTTTCTGGCCAGTCTACGCCAGAGTGTGGCCTTCTATTTCCACTTGTGTTATCTGGTCCAAATGCTAAACTTTAATGCTTTTAATTCTTTGTTTTTATTTTTTATTTTTTGGCTTTCAAAGATATATTATATACCTCAGTTTTGTCTTGGGATTAGTTGCTGAAATGTGTTTACTCAAAACAGGTTCCGCGCTTGGTTCGGATGCATTCTAATGAGATGGAGGTTAATTTTCTTTAAGATGACCTATGTCAGTTTTTTCGTTTTTTTTGGGAATAGTGGTCATGAACTGTCTACTGGTGGTCGTTGACCTTGGTCAAGTGGTAGAAGGGTTCATTCTTACCATGGACTAGACTGCAAAAGCAGAAAGCTGAGAACAGTATTGCTTTGTGTTTTAGTTCTCTTAAGCTAATGTTTAAATGTTCTAGATTATTTCTTGCAGGATATTCAGGAGGCTCATGCTGGTCAGATAGTTGCAGTTTTTGGGGTGGACTGTGCGTCAGGTACTACTGCTCAGAAATGTTTTTACCTTGGATGTTCATGGAAACCAAATGAAGTTTATTTAGATAACAGATAGCTAGGTATATGATGGACCGCACTGATGTAGCTATATATATAGATTATGGTTGTTATATTATTATCTTGTTATGGTTATTGTTCTTTCGATCTCATACCTGCAATGGGACATGGCAATTTTTTTGCTTCCTAATCTAAATGTGTACTTTACCCATTGCATATTGAATTCCATGTTATCTTGGATTATTAGGAGATACATTCACAGACGGGTCAGTTAAGTACACTATGACTTCAATGAATGTCCCTGAGCCTGTGATGTCATTAGCTGTTCAACCAGTCTCGAAAGATGCTGGAGGACAAGTAAGTTATTTCTTATGCTACTGGTTAGCTTTAGATTGACAAAGTTATTGATGTTCTAATCTATGGTTTTTTTTCATTCTTGGTATAGTTTTCAAAAGCTTTGAATAGGTTCCAGAGAGAGGATCCTACCTTCCGAGTCAGCTTGGACCCAGAGAGCGGGCAGGTTTAATTTAAAAATTGACTTTTTTTGGGATAAGTCTGAAATCATATTTTTTGCTTGACAATGGTATGTGTTGTGTGCAGACCATTATTTCTGGGATGGGGGAGCTGCATTTGGATATTTATGTGGAACGGATTCGGAGAGAATACAAGGTTCATCTATTTTTCTCCTTTTGATAGATCCTAAAAATGTCTTATTAAACTAGTACTGTTTTCCTTCCTTTGTGTCGCAAGGTGGATGCTACTGTTGGGAAACCCCGTGTAAACTTCAGAGAAACAGTAACGCAGCGGTCCGAATTTGATTATTTACATAAAAAGCAAACAGGAGGGCAAGGTCAATATGGACGAGTATGTGGGTAAGTGAAGATGCCATTTCCATTAATTTGACAATGTATTTCTTTTCTTATTTGAATATGTAACACAGTCATATTTTTCTTTTACTTACAATGGAGGTGTGTTATCTATTATTATTGAGTTTTTATAAGGTGGTATGACTTGAATAAGCCTGTTGACCAATTCTTGCTCATGTTTCCTCATGCACTTTCACTCTTGGGCACGACTTAAATGTTTTGAATTGTTTCTTTCTTTTGTTGCTCAACCATTATTTATTTTTATGGTATATGGAATGATGTACTCAAAGAATATGATTTTCTTAATGTTCAGATATGTTGAACCTCTTTCTCCTGAATCGTCAACTAAGTTCGAATTTGAAAACATTATTGTTGGGCAAGCCATACCATCAAATTTCATCCCTGCAATTGAAAAAGGGTTTAGAGAAGCAGCCAATTCGTAAGTATAACTTGGGTTCTCATTAATCCGTTTGAAAGGATTATTTATAGTTGATTACATCTATATGATGCAAGTATTATTATAATTTATTGGATCACAGTTCACTGAACTTAGTACGTTGACCTATTTGCTGTATCTTTAACAGGGGTTCACTAATCGGGCATCCTGTTGAGAACGTACGAGTTGTTTTAACAGATGGTGCTTCCCATGCTGTTGATTCTAGTGAGCTTGCTTTTAAGCTAGCTGCAATATATGCTTTTAGAAAGGTTCTCCTCCACGTTCTGATTATGTTTCATGTTTTTGGCTTGGAGCTTTGATCAAATTTTTGGTTTTTACTGACTTCCTACTACTCGGTTCAATACTAGTGTTATTCGGCTGCGAAACCTGTGATACTGGAACCTGTTATGTTGGTAGAATTAAAAGTCCCTACAGAATTTCAGGGCACCGTTGCTGGGGACATCAACAAGTGAGTTTATTGTCTTATTTGATAACTTTTGAGGTTTACAAACTTGTTAAAAACTTATAACATTTACCCTGCTGTTTATAATAGGAGAAAAGGTTTAATTGTGGGCAATGACCAGGATGGAGACGACTCCGTGATCACTGCCAATGTAAGAAAAAAAAATTCATTCTTTCATATTGATTTTTATACAAAATACTTTCTTTCGAGGTAGATTTTTAAATGCTAACCTGGAATATTCGATCTCTGTCAATCAATTGATCCCATAATCTTACGCATTTGACTTTGCCTTCAGTAATTGCTGTCAATTAATTTATCTTCCATGAAAACTGAATCTATGTTTCCATTCATTTATAATTACCTGCTACAATTGATCACCATATTTATTCCCATATCCTCTTATAATCTTGCTTACTGTTCAGGTCCCGCTGAACAATATGTTCGGATATTCTACATCTCTTCGTTCCATGACTCAGGCAAGAACTCAGCTCTTATAATGTCTGCATTGCTTTATCCCAAATTTGGATCGTTTAGAAAAGGTTGGGACGTTTTTTCGTCTGATTTTTTTGCAGGGAAAGGGCGAGTTTACGATGGAGTATAAAGAGCATCAAGCAGTCTCTGCTGATGTTCAAATGCAACTGGTAAACAACTACAAGGGAAGCAAACCAGATGAATAAATGGTGACCCTTTTTCTCTGCTCAATTATCTTGCATTAATTATACCCTTTTTGTTTCTCTATTAATTCATGGTAATCATTGATGAGAGGTGATCATATTTATACGTTATGATCAATAAATTTTGAAAATCAGAAAAATAATTTGTAGAAATGCCAGTTTTGTGAGGTTTAGTACCAGTAATACTGCTGGCAGAACTTATTAGGTATGTTTAAGTTTGCATTATAGAAAGAAGCTCATTTGTAGTTCTTAAAAACCTTTCACCAATAACATTATATCCTGCTTGTATAAATCCCGATGACTTCTTACGTAAATGTGCTGATTTTATCCCGCATTCTGTAATCTTATCGATCTTCATCTCGTTTAGTTACGTTGACCATATTCCTTGCTCCGTGCTCATGTATCATGTTTCTCCACTTGTTGATACCACTAATTTTTCATTTCTCCTTTTTTCGGGACGTTAAATTTCTTCTACTGAAGGTAAACCCGCGATACGGATTCTTGTATTTCTTGGCTTTTTACGTACTTAGTTTTTCTAATAATTATTTTCATTCCTCGTGTCCATTTCAAGTAGATACGGATCGGCCGAGTCGGTTTCATACGATTTTGTACTTGCTTTCCCTGTATATTAGTAAAAGAAAGAGGCGGAAAGAAAAACCGAGATCACCTTGATCGTCACAAAGCCAATATCAAGATTGTCTTCCCAACATTTGGAATTAAGCGCATTAAGAGAAAGAAATAAGAATTTAAAAAATTGAATTTTTAGATAAAAAAAATTCTTCATTTAATTTCGTTAATTATATTAAAAATTAAATAAAATTAAATAATAATTTTTATACTTTTTACTTCTAAAATTCTCATAATAATTTTTGACATTTTATTATTAAAATGATCATAATTTTTTTTAAAATATTCATAATGATTTAAAATTTAAACTATTAAAAAATTGTACATTCATGACATAGAAATGCATAGATGTTAAATTTAGTGATTGTTTGATTTTTTTAAAAATCAATCTAAATATATTCTAAAAAATTAATAATTTTTATTATTATTTAATTCATTGAATTTTACGAGGCCTCCCGTTCATGACCAATAGTTACCTTTGACCAAAACTGGCAACAAAAATAGAACTGCATTGAAAATTGTGCATGAACATGAAGTTATGTCGTGCTAGAATTTTTTTAGGGTAAATCCGAATTTTGCCTACTTATCACCGTGTTCGGAACAAGGGCAAACGGGCATAAACATGATGGGAACCTCATCGGACCGCTCCGTCTTAAAGGTTGCCCTAGTGAGAGCCAAGGACCATCTTTGAGTCGCATGATCACTACTACCATGGTTTAGACTTCACTGTTTAGGATGACGTGTCAGTGGGCCAGCAATACCAGATTGGTGGGTCCGGAGATTTTGGAATGCGAAAGTCGAACCACACGACTTTTTCAATCTTCTCTCTAAAATCTAAATCTGGTTTGCATTGGAATGGAAACCAAAACCATGCAAGCATCTCCATGAACCAATTTTCTCTCTCATGTCTTTCTCTCTCTACCTTGCCCCACCACCAAACTCCAAGAATTGCAGTCCCTTTCGTGTATTAATGTAAGCTTCTGTTGGGTAAGTATTGCTATGGCTCTCTCTCTCTCTCTCTCTCTCAGAAAACTCAAGCCGCCTCATAAATAGTTTTAATGGAGACGGGGGAGGAAAGTAAAAGCTAGGGAGATTTAAAAGCTTAGCTTTTTCAAGGTTCGTAGAGAGGCGTAGAAATGCTGGACTATGTATGGATGAATCCTCCGATGACGATGATCACCGGCGAAGAACCGATGTCTGCCATGGATTCCGATCTGGCAGCTCGACAGTTGCTCGACCACTACGCTACTTCTCAAGCAAGCTTCATTCATCAAGATAATAGCTCAGTTTCTTCTCAAAATGCTGTATTTCATCACCATTTGAGCCTCCAACAAGCTAATCATTCATGCATTCACTCACTTTATGACCATCGGAGCGATCTCGCCGCGTCTGACTTGGCCCACCGTTCACTACCATCTCATGGCGGCTCCGGCCTTCTTTTGATTCCGAAAAGTGAGGACGTTTTCCGACCACTGCCGGCGGACTACGCGGCGAGGATTGGGTTGAATTTGGGTGGGAGAACGTCCTTCTCATCCGTGGAGGATTTCGTAACCAGGCTTCGCGGCCGGAGCTGGCCATCAGAACCCAGTTTAGCCAACTCGCCGAAATGTCAAGCAGTGGGCTGCGCCGCCGATCTGAGCCACTCAAAGCACTACCACCGGCGACATAAGGTCTGCGAGTTCCACTCCAAAGCCTCCGCCGTCATCGCCGCTGGGTTGACTCAGCGATTCTGCCAGCAGTGCAGCAGGTCATGACAAATTCCCTGAAATACCCTTCTTCTGTGCATGACAGCCATGGATTGGATTATTCTTTTCAAACCTCGGTTTGCCCTAACTTCGAAGACGACAGTGGTACAAAATGACGGAAATAGCCCTCAGTGAAACTCAATGCTTTTGAGGCACAATGAATGGACTTTCGTGTCTTTTTAGAAAATCCAGAGGGCATTGGAGTCCTAAAAATCCCTATTCCTCGTACTATTCAGTTTCATCCTTTTCAGCCTGCAATCATAAAAAAGAAAAAAACTAAACCTAAAACTCTTGAACAGGGCATTTGCGTCCTTCTACGTAGCCCATCGTCTTCCTTCTTGTAGTAAAAACGATCAACTGTAAATAAATTTGACTAAACTAAGCTCAACTATTCAGTTTCTTCCCTATTTTCTCTCTGAATTTTCATTATCTTGTCGCAGATTCCATCTTCTCGCTGAATTCGACAATGGGAAGCGGAGCTGTCGGCGGCGATTGGCCGATCACAACCGCCGACGGAGAAAAATTCATCATTCTGACAAAAGAAGCCCTAAATCTCAGCCGGAGATTCCTTCGTCTTCAACCAGTCTTACAAGTTAGTATGGTTTCGAGTCTATTAACTCATACAAGCAAATCCCATCATTTTAATTCTCATTGGTCGCCAAACATCGAAACTTTATTGTTCGAAGAATGTTTAAACTTTTATCAGCGTCTGCCGCCGACTCAGGAGCTCCTTCATATGTCACCGCCGGCGAGGGCATTCGACGGCTTTAGACAGAGGTCGTATCCGGCTATGGCATCACCGAGCTCAATTTTCTTTTCGAGTGGCTAGTTTCCCGACCGAATATTAGGAATAACAAAGTAAATAATTATCTAGTTTTTTAATTAAGTCAGTGTTTAGTATGATTTTGATTTAGTAGAAATCGAATGAAGGATCCATGATTTTATTTCCCACGTACAACTGGGATCGGTCCAAATTGCTTATTTAGTGGAAAAATGGTATCAAATTGTCTTTTTTTGAACTACAACAGTACATATTTTTCCTTGAATTTATAATGTAAAACCTATTGTATTAGGTATAAACATGATTTCTATTTATATGCACTATAAATTTTATTATCCAAAGCGGTGTAAGATTGAATCGTTCTTGCTCTATAAGAATAGATAATTTGTTTGTGTACTTTACTATCGTTCATTGGTTGATTGATGTAGAAACACGAATTCAGTACGTACAATAATGTTCTCCCCAATAAAAGATTATTTGATTTCCTAACCATTTGCTCCAAATAAATCTTGCGAAGCAATCCAGCAAAAGCAATAACAACGTAATATAATGTCGATGATAATCGTCCAGTCCATATCAATTGGGATATATAGTCCACATCGATTAACAGTGTAAAATTTATCTTCTATGTAAGGAGAATTATCTTTCGTGTGTTCACTGCAACAAAGTTAAAGAGATTTTCGACCGACAATATTTGATTGGAAACACGAAATAAACTTTACAAACCGACGATATTTCTCTTCAATTTTCCTGCAAATCTTCCAACACTCCAAATCTCTCCGGACACCCAGAAAAGTTGAAAAGAGGAAGAGAAGACAGAAATTTCAGACACCAATGATTCATAAAAACAAGAGCTGGGAAGGTCAGTCTGTCCCATCAACTTCTTATGAAAAGGAAACTAGTAAGAAACCACGTAAAGCTTCTTCTTTTTCGCTTTCTTAATTTTCTCAAAAATTCAATGTTCTCAGATCCAAAATATCAAAGTAAGTTCTTGATATTAGCCACTAGGTTGATCTCCATCGAAAATCTCAGCTACTGTACGTTGTTTAAACTCGAAGAACAGATCATCTGGTGCAATCAATGTAAAGAGAAAAATCCAATATCGTATAAATCAAGGAGAGATAATCCATTTCAGTTTTGCAGAGACTTGTAATGAAAAGAATAACGGAGACTCAATCCATTATCTTAAGCTCGAGTTCTTGCTAAACCAGTAGTACAACAATGGAGTTTCAGACAGGAAAAAACAAGTGGTAGTAGCCGATGACACGTCTGTGGGTCAGATTTGGTCGAGATTTTTTGTTAGTGGGGACATTCAGATCTTGAACCAGAAGTAAATCATTAAAAAGAAAAAATAGAAAGGTGGGTTCGGAGAAAAATTGTGTTTCTACGTAGCTTCTTGCTGCCTCCTCAATCAAATACAGACAATCGTATATACTCTACTGCTATAAAGTACAGTATTCAATATTCATATAATGGCTCATCTTTGCGATTCAATTGACTGGCCAATGTTTGGTGAGGAACTTGAATGAAGAGAGAGAAAGAGGAGAGAGACTGAGATGATCAGATGGAGACACGCGTCACCACATCGTATGGTGATCGAGGAAATGTAGGTCCAACTCTACGTGACTTTGTTCAACAAATAGTTTTCAGAAACTCTGAAACTTTCTTTCTAGGGTTTGTAGGCCTCTTCCTGCAACAGACTTAGCAACATTTTTAAGCTCGTGGACAAATGCGTCTCACGAGACAGCAAAACGCCATGGCTGAACAGTCCAATGGTGGGGGCTCGGTCCCCGCTCCTGGGATACCTAGAGATTGCAATGTTTCAGAACAACATCAGCCACATGATTTGCATCATGTGGTTTGAACGTGTCGTACTTTCTGCCATTGAATGTGTGAAGTGAAGCTTGGTTGTAGACTGGCTCAGATGTCCAGGGTTTAAGAAGACAGCGATGAATGTCTACACAAATGGCATAGTTTTATGGGAGGCAGAAAATGAGGCTTAAAAGCTTGGAAGACGAAACGCGTTTCACAGCCACGGGAACGATGAACAGTAAATCATGGACAGAACAGAAGACAAGAAAATGACTGGACGTGAAAGCAATCATGGCGAAGAAGAAGATGAATTAAAAAAAAAAGAAACAGATTTTGATCAATTAAAACCATATAATAGATGTTGATGAAATTCGGGTCACAAAATTGTAACATAAAAAATCTAAGATAACGACATGCTTAGAGGTACAAGCTAAACTCTCACAAATCAATTGGGTAATTTTTCGAGTTGATTATTCAATGTTATTAAAAGAAACTATTAAAAGGTTATGTATTTAAATGAAACCCTAGTTCTAGGGATTGATCTTCGTCGACTAATTTAATTATTTTCCTTAAAATGGGCAAATTTTTGGCAGTTTGGTGCTGGAAAGGTGGCGATTATTTAGCCAAGTTCATTGAACAAAAGAAAATGAAAATAGAAGAAACTCAACCTTCATAAATGTACAGCTAACCTTCAAACCGTGTCATATAAGTGTCAACTACATGCGTATGAATTGATTTATAGTGTAAATTATTCATTAAACGTAGCCATCCTTCAATTTAAAATACCTATAATATATGGTTCGAACTCGAGCAATCGTATTCTTGAGGCTACTGGCTAAATAAATACAAGATTTTGTGCTTACATCTCAACCCACTATTTTTTTTTTTGTTTAATATCTTAATATCTGGATTTTTCTATTCTCCAATTGGATTTGTTATCGGTGAACTTTTCTCGTCATCAACTAATCGTCTAAATTAACAAAACAAACACAAATTATTCGATTATAGTGCTTTTCGTACGTGTATTACATGAAATCATTTGCGTATAGTGAGATCTATTCGATATCGAATCTACTTTCGGAAGTTATGTGACACTAACATGCATCATCCATTTTCATGTGGAGCTTATAATATTTTTAAATTCACCGTGCACATGAAATAACCCTAATTGAGCTAGGGTTTAATTAAAAATAAATCTGTATTTTGAAAGGGAAGTTACACCTTATATAATTCGCGAAATTAATCAAGCTGAAGTTCATTTAGTATTTTAATAAATAGGAAGAAATAGGTAAAGTCCAGGGAATGTGGAAAAATAAATTGGACAACGTGATGTGCAAAATTGTCAAAATTTTCGAACCCGATGTATCGATATTTAGTTTTTCTGCGTCTGAAAATCGTCTAGACTACATTATTAACACCTGGAAACTTCGAAAAAACATTTATCTAGAAATATATTACGACGATCCCCTCTCCGTTTCTCAATGAGTTTAAGAGCTGTGATAAGCTTTCAAGACGGACAAAACCGGATAGCAACCGTGCCTTTGCATGTCCGGTTAGATAAAATTTGTTGTTCACAGATTTAGTGCCGATTTTACTATTGAAAAACAGTAAAACTCCTATCAAACCGAGGGTCAAAACCCGACTCCTAAACTATGGTTTAATTGAAATCAAAACAAGGAGGCAATTTCGTATTGTAATATGATAATGGATAATCGCAGTATGGCATTATTGGAGAGTGCTTTGCTTAAAAAGCAACTCAAAACCGTGACAAAATCATGATTTTTTTATGAGTGTAGTATAATTAGTCTTTTAAATAATTATCCTTAAATTCATTCCAGTTAATAACTATTATTTTAGCCAATTTTGTCGATGGTGACGATCATATCCACTTTTAATATTTATTTCATTAGGGTAATTAAAGATTATCACATTCCGATTCCCCAACAGTTTGACATTTTCGATGATAATGGGTGTCCACGTGTCCACCACTCGACAAGATATCTATGAACTCAGAAACCAACGTTGAATTCAGTAAAAGTTGTCGCTTTTATCTCGTATTTTTATATCATCTTTCTCGGAGTACTCGAAAGTTGATTAATTCAGGCTTTGACTCTTCAAATGTAAAATTAAATATAGGTTTCAATAACTGTTTATGTAAAATAATTAAAAGCTTATATCATCAATCTTGTGAATAATCGAAACTACTTGAAAAGCTTTCGTATAATCGCTTATTTGGTTTAGCTTGTTTTCTTTATGGTCGTGACATTTTTCGTGCGGATGAGTTTCGTTTGTTTTAAATGTCTTGGTCTCTTTTTTGTTGGCTCTGCAATATCCAAAAAATTGTTTTTCGTGCGCTTTAAAAGTGTGGCGACAATAGTTAAGATGAAGCAGATTTTATAGGTATTTTTTGACTCGCTAACTTGGACATGTACATGGAGTCGACGAAATCGATGCTTAATTTTTGTTTATCTTGAGCAGCCAATCGAAAGTTTGGAAAACTAAAGTAAACTTAATAAATCACGATAAGAATTAGAATTTAATTAGATAAATAATGAGTATGTTGCGTAAGTACATATGTATCCTCAAGGTGCTTACGATAAAATACTGTCAACTTTGAATCAGAGCTCATCATAGATACGTGCGTATATTTATATTTTAAAACATGTTGTATTAGGTTGAAAAAATAACTCTACCTACACAGGGTCACAGGATGAGTCGTCACTAATCCCGTATACATCCAAAACGTAGAAGTAACACAAGTGTTCGAGAAATCTTTGAAGTAGCTTCAAATGAAAAGATTAGAAGAGATGTGTAGAGAGAGAAAGAGATAGAGAAGAGAGAGAGAGAGAGTAAAGAGTAAAAAGAAGCTAGGGTTAGAGAGAGAGGTGGAAGAGAGGGTGATTGGTTGAACATGGATGAGTTTTGTTGGTTTCTAGTAAATGGCCAAAACCGATACAGTCGAAGAAGCCTTATCAGTTTGTGTACTTTTGAACACATATTTCTAAGTAAAATTAATCGGTCAAAACGCCAATCGAAATACCTGAAGAAGTTAATAATTAAATATAAATAAACAATCAATAATTCAAGACTTAAATGAGTGGCCAAGAGCAAACACCAACCACTTTTTTTAACTCTCTCTCTCTCTACTGTATTTTCTCTCAGACATAAGCTTCCCGGAAAACTGGGTTTAATTCTTGGAATAATTATCTGCAGAGAATGCGAATGGATTCAGTAAGAAACTAGAAGACCTAATAAGACAATTCTAAGACAGATCTGAAGTTATTAGTAATTATTTTTCTGTATTAAAAAGCTTTGAATTAATCTGTAAAACTAAATATAATCTTTTAGTACGATGATTTCTTAGACCTGAAGGCGTGCAACTGCATTTATTTCTCCGCAAAGAGACTCAACAATGGCTGCCTGCAACTACTATCTGATTGCAGGCATAAACTCCCACGCAATCAACTTCTAAAAATTATGATTCTAGGGTTCTTCATCGGTTACATTCGATGAAATCGAAAAGAATTACGAAGAAAGAAAGAAAAACACCAAGGAATTACATTATTATATTAACAACGTTGTGAAAAGGATATATCACAGGCAAAATTCATTCACAACTCAAGGAAAAACTCCAAAACAACAAGTAATTTAAAATATTTTATCATATTATATAAGTTTTTTTTGTTTCTTGCTTAGAATTTACCTCGTTTCTCAGCACATGACGTCCTTGAGAAGCTTGTACCTGCGTGTATTTGGCCGTGGCGACGGAACTCCGCCGGAGCTTTTGCCTTTCTCCGGTCCCTCTTCCCGTTCTTGTTGCTTTATCTTGTCGGGAAAGTATTCCGACCGGCTGTTGGCTCCGGCGTCGATGAAGGCCGGAGATTTCTTCAAAGAGCTACCATGTGATCTTGTACTTGACTTTTCTTCGCTCTGACACCAGTCGCACACCTCTATTGGCTCCGCCTGTTCTCTGTAATAGTTGCTACAATACCTACGAACACCGTAATCGCTGTATTTTATGTTTCGATCAAAAGTTAGATAAAAAAGACAGCAATCGACATAAGATGAAAAATCCAACATGATAATCATTGGACTCTTCGGATGATGCCACGATGCATGCCATCATCTTTCACGGTTCTATCAGAGTCGATTTCTAAACCAAAACGAATATATAAATTTATAAAAGAAAGATCAAACAATATGCCATTGAAAGATTGAGAGCAAGAAAAAGAAAGTTACAAAGAAGAAGACGAAGATGATGGTGAGAGAGAGAGAGAGAGAGAGAGATACGAGTGCTGGAAGCGATTTCGACAGCTGTGGCAGCGGAAAAGCTTGTCAGGGAAACCAACATCGCCGCACATGCAGCAGACAGTCTGAAGATCCACCATTGTTGAAGCTTAAACTCGCTTATTCCAATCGAAAATATGGAACAGAAAGGCTGGGGGAGGGAGAACAGATAAAAAAGAGATGACTTTGAGGCTCTTAAGTCGGTGTGTGAATCCCATTAATTTGATAAGAAAATAGATTATTTATATTTACCAATAATAACTGGATATGTGCATAGGTAGACCACAGTTTGCTTGCAGTCGTTTTCAGTTAGGGCAGACACGCTGATAGATATTATGAGAGAAAGATAGAGAGGGAGAGAGAGAGAGGGGGAGAGAGGGGGAGGGATAGAGAGAGGGAGAAGGAGAGAGAGTGGGAGACGGAGAGAGAGAGGGAGAGGGAGAGAGAGTGGGAGAGAGGGAGAGGGAATGGGAGAGGGAGAGGGAGAGGGAGAGGGAGTGGGAGAGGGAGACAGATGGGGTGTGAGAGAGAGAGACACAGATGGGGAGTGAGAGAGGGAGAGAAGCTAATGGTGTCTTTTTGCTGAGGTTGCTTGATTTCCTTCTTACCCAACGTTTATCGCTCTCTCGTCTTGCGCTTTTGCTGTTTGTTTGCGTTGACTGACTGGTAAACCCTAGACATTCTGCAGCTACGCTCCTTCACTGGAGCGTGCCTTCACTCTCTCTTTAAACTTTTACTATTGTGTCTATTTTATTATATCCCACGTCATTCTCCTCTCCTCCAAGCAATCCCATGTTTATTTTCTTAATTAAATGTTGTCTTACAACATAATATAGAGTCAATATTGATTTATTTTACAACAAATAAATAAATAAATAAATATTTCTTTATTTTCTTAATTACATGTTATTTTTCAACATAATATAGAGTACATATATTTAGTAATACCATTCTATTTTTAGAATAATAAACAAAGTACTATATGTTAAAAAAAAGAATTACTAATATTATATCTACTTGCTTATGTACTATCTTAAGATTCTTGATAATTAATGTCTATTTAATTGCATCGTTTTATGCATTAATTATTTTAATAATGAATTTTATATTAGAAATACTTAAATAACTTAATTTGTTAATTATCACGCGCGGTTGGAAATGAAGCATAAACACATACAGGGGTAAAAGAGTAAAAGGAAAAAGTAAGAAGATAAACCAGGGTAAGAAAGGTCAACTTCGTACTTGTCTTTGTTCTCTGGAGAGGGGATATATCTGTCCTTATATAACTTGTAATGGATAATTATGGAATTTTCGGGTGACAAATAATAACCTTACACAGTACGACATTTTTCTTACAAAAATGTCCAGAATATCATTCGAAATTACCTGGCAGGTTCCCCGAAGCGTACTACGCTGCTCCTCGGCCTACTTTGATCCCCTACGGACTGCATATCTGAACCGTTACAACTATGTCAACTCTGTCGAACCATCCGATCAGAGTGAGTCATAGGCCACCTGAGCAATCGGACGGTGAAATAGAGACTTTAACCAAATCCGAACCAACGTGATGCGGGGACAACTAAGGCGGAACCCCACTGGGCCCCAATATTAATAACCGGTCAAACCAGAATTTTTAAAATAAATAAAATAAACCAATTTGATCTCACAAAAACCTTCGATTTCGATTTAATTCATTGGATCGGTTTGGTTTTTCCAGCCCTAGTTAATGTGTCAAATAATAATTCACGAAATTAACTTATTATATATATATTTTTCTTTTTATTCACTTTGCTCTTAGATTTTTCATTAAATTATATCCAAATTTTCAAAAGTGATCCTAATTATAAAATGGACTTTAACATTTATGTTTAATTAAAGTATTGAATATAAATAATTATTTATTTATTACATCAATTTAAATATAAGTAGGGTAGGATAAAAATAATTAATCTTTGAAATTACAAATTAATTAAAAAGGATTAGCATGGGTGATTGGATACGAATGGGACCCAGAAACGAGTGGCTGTGAAAGAGAAGGGCCCAATAAAATCAATGACTCGTCATTGTCCACCTCTTTATAAAGATCCACATTTTTAGGGGACCCACAGTTCTATGACCTTTTTCCTTTGTCTTATTATTATTATATTTTAATTAAAAAATAAATATATAAATTTTGTGAATTTTCAATTATATACAATTTACTCTAATTTATTTAATACGTAAGAAACAAATTTTGTTAAAATTAATTACATCAATAAAAATTCATAAAATTTTGTGGAATATTGTCTTGCAGTACTATAAGTGTGTGATACAAGTTTCAATAATTTTTATTGTCGTATATAACTTTAACAAAATTTGTTTATTTATGTATTAAAAAATAATAATAAATCGTATAATTGTTAAAAAATTTAAAAATTTCGAGATTAGTGTCTCAATTAATTAAAAATAAAAATTTTAAAAAAATAGGTCATTTCGTCCGTATAGGAGTCACTGCGTCCGGTCAACTCTCCATCGGATGCAATTTGTGTCTGAATCTTCATTCGCAGAACTCAAATTTTATTTTATTTTTTAAATTGAGGCCTGAATCGGCTTATTTAGTAGAAACTCAAGTATTTTTTTTTAATTTTACCCAAAATTTTAACCCAATCGTTGGAGGTTGCCTATTTGGAATAGACTATTCGCAACAATTCGAGCGGCCTAATTCTGTTTTTTTTTTTAATTATGATTAAATTAATATATTTTGATTTTAAAATTTTAAAATCAATATTAAAAAACTAAAGTCTTAGTTATTCCTAATAAAATAAAACAAAATAAATATAATAATATGTAAAATAATTTAAATCATACAAAATATATAACAATCATTAAAAAAAATGCCATATCAAACTAAAGAATATATCAAATAATTATAAAATTATAATGATTACTCCACTCTTACGTTAGACCATAAAAAACAATTAAACTAAAATAATATTATCCATTTATTGGAAACCATACAAATTAAACGTGTGATTATCTCTCCTCACCTTTTGGAAGCTATGTATGGTTCCATTTTTGGCCATGCATGTGCTTAATCACTCCTAGCTGTCTTATAATTAATTAACTATTTGGTTTAATAGTTAATTAACTATTTGAATTAATATTGCTGGTAATGTAGGCATGAAAAATATGATTATAATTAGAGATATACACGGGTCGGGTCGGTTTCAACCTGCCCTGACTATTTTTTGGGTTCGGTTTTTTCTTGTGAAGCCCGAAAACCGACCCAAACTCGTACCACGTTGATTTTCAAGTTCTGTTATGCTTTCTTTTCTTTATTAAAAAACTAATGTATTATTCAATAAAAAATAATTTTAGACTCATTTTTAATTAAATAATCTTTTTTTTTTAAGTTTGCAGTTTGATTTTCGAGTCGATCTAGAACCAGCCGAAAGTGAACTTTGAATTCAAAAAATTGATCCTCAAAATCGAACCAACCCAAAAAGAAAACAGGTCGGATCAATTTTGCCAATGGCCAAGTACAATTAATATAAATAACAATATTGTCATTAAGTTAATTTTAATTAATTAATTAAAAATTAATGTATTATTCATTAAAAAATTAATGTATTAATTTTAGACTAATGTATTATTCATTAAAAATTAATTTTAGACTCATTTTTAATTAAATAATCTTTTTTTTATAATATAACTATTAACAAATTTGTCCAATTAAATGACAAAATGTAGCATTATTTTGTAGAGAAAAAATAAGGGGAAACATCTAAACAAATCATGAAATAAGGCGAAAGATCCCGAATTTCGACCCCTACTAGGGTTTTTTTTATCTTATTTTAAAATTCATCGTTTTATTTAACTTATTTCTTAATAGTTTGCGGGAAAATAATTATTAAAACGCTAAGCCTTGATTTTGATATTAGCAATATGTAATATTATGTCTAAGAGAGTGTAAAACATTTCGCAACTATAGATAATCGCGCATGTCATACGAACACTATTAATTTCTTAATCGGTTTATTATTATAATTAGCAGTTGATTCATGAAAGATAAAATAAAGAAAAACTTAAAATAATTTTTTTATTAATTTAACAAATAATAAATAATAAATTGTCGGTGGATAAAAAAAACATCAGACAAGGTGGTCCGTTTCTTCCTCGACAAAAAAAAAATATTTAATTCTTAGGGTTTCCAAGTTTCAACTCACTATCGCTGCGATCTGTCTTCTCCATATTCGATTCTTGGTACCCAGCTTTTTCAGTTTATCTTCTTCTCTGTTTTTTAGGGTTTTCTGGTTTTCAGTTGTTAGGGTTCTCTATTTTTAGGGTTTCAATTTCTAGGGTTTTCAAAAGATTGAAAGTAATGGCTAATCTCTTTGTGATACAAATTAAAATTGAATAATGTTAATATTATCTTCTTAACATACTATTTTAATTTATTTTTTTAACGTGCCGAGTTCTGATAAGTATAATAAATGTTATAAATAATAATTTTAATATAATATATTAAAATTATTTAATTAGATCAATAAAAACTCTACACTTTAAAAGATAAACTAAAATGATGTAATAAAAAATAAACCTAATATTACTCGTTTAAATTAAGCAAAAATTTATGTGTACTGCGCTGTTAGATTTTGGCACGAATCATATTAATTATCTCCTAATACATTTATTCCTGCATCATCTAGAAATTTAATGTTGAATTTTTTATCATTGTTAAAATTTAAATTATGAATAAAGTGAAAATTAAATTTTATTTATTATTCATTTCAAAATCACCCAACAGTCGGGGTAGGCACAACCCAGTTTATCCGGAAATAAAACTAGAATTAGAATTTTCAAAATCCTAATATCATTTCAGGTAATTTGAGGGTATTTCTGATATATCACGATTCCAATCTCCATGGCCAAAAGACTTTCTGACACCGACATTTCGCAACATGGTCGAGAGGTCCGTAGAATTCGTCGAGAAATCGACGATGCCAGACATCGTCACGTCAAAAATGTGGCGACCAACCAATGACGATTATCTATTATTGTGGATGTCTCGAACTACAACATTTGTCAGTCGATATTTTTAAGTTTGTGATAGTTTTAATAAATATCATATCATTTCAATTTTTCTATTGATTGTAATAGTGTCAGTCTATCTGGTTAACATATTCGTGATGAAAATATTATAAATATTATAATATTATAATATTTTCAGTCGATATTATAATATTATAATTTTAACGATTAGCCAAAATTTAAGATCGAGTAAACTCAAAAGGTCAACTTCAAAACCGGCCAAATGAGTCTCAAACAGAGGGCACAAGGTGGTCCGATGGAGCTTAGAACTAGGGGTGGGCGTGGGTCGGGTCGGGTTTGAGAAAATTTTTACCCGACCCTAACCCTATAAGAGAAAAAAAAATTACCCTATCGGGTTATGATTGATAGATTACCCAAACCCGACCCGACCCTATTCTTATCGGGTCAATGCGGGTCGGGTTATCGGGTCATTAATATTAAATAAAATTAAATCCATCCAGATATAAAATATCATTCAGCATGCTAAAATTCATCAATCGATAATACATATATATTACATCAATATAAATAAACTATTCATCAAGGGACCATTTACGACATCATTCTAACACATCATTAGTAAAGACAATATTACATGAAATCTATTCAATAATCATCGGTAAGTTGTCGCCTTCAGGTGTAAATATGTACAGACCACAATTTATAAGGTCACTAACCTAGATGTGCAAGAAAGAATAGATCTCAAATGCGATAATTACAAATAATTAAGATATATAATTTCGATCATTAACGTACAAAAGTTTCTGGTTTTTCGGTATAGTGGAATAGCTCGTTTGTGACTAAATCAGACAAATCAGATTTATTTTGAAATCATTTTGAATCCCGGAGAAGAAAATGATTTCTTCTTTAATGCTTAAGAATGTCATTTTCTTGGGAAGTATTACCAAAAGCACAAAAAAATCATTAATTTTTCATTCTCACATTACCAAAGCACCACCACATTACTAGAGAAATCATTTTGAAACAGAGAATTTAGACGACTCTTGCAGCAATACAAGAAACTGGTTTGCTGATTCAGTAAATAGATCTTCATTTTGTTTTCTCTGATTCAAGTTGAAACAGAGAAAACAAAATGAAGTGAAAAAGGTTAGAAAATTAGTCATTGACCCTGATTACGACGTGTCTGTTCCCAATTCAGACACGAGCTGCCTGTAATACACGGCCCTCGCAGAAATCAGATGCGAGTTCCATCCTCTAGGATAATCGAAATGAACTTGCTAAAACCCTAAAACTTCTCGCTCAGCCCTAACCTGGACAGAAGTTCTTTTTTTTTTAGTTCTGATATAAGGAGCAGCGAAGGGAGCGGGTCAATGCGGGTAAAAACGGGTTCCGCGGGTCGGGTCGGGTAATTACCCTAATTTTATAATGGGCGGGTTTGCCCAGTCCTACTTAGAACTAGGCTATGTTGTGCTGCACCGTGACTTACCCAACGTACGCCTCGACGCGACATATTGTTAGCTGGTTGGTGCGCTGTTGAATATTGAATAAAATATAAAATTTTAAATTTTAATTTGACCACGAAATCACGTGTACAAATTAACTAATGACATCAATTTAAGTCAACACAAAATTAAATTCATGGATTTTAAAGAAATAAGAGGGAGGGAGGATTGACATATATTAATTAGAATAATATTAGGTTCACATTTTATTATTATTTTTATTTTACTTTCGCGTCTTGTGGGATTGTTATTTCCATAAGTAACTCCGATAATATAATTTAATTGAAGAATAATTCATTATAATTTTACCGCTTATTAAAAACGAGCATTACCCTAAATTGTTGACTTAGGATGAACCCTCTTTAAATCTCGACATTGTGAGACAACGGTGTTTTTAATTTGAACCGGCTTGTGGTTTTAATGATCATGTAAACCCGATTGGAAAGGTTTTTCTTCGCAATGGGTCATTCTATATCTGGGCCGCTGAGTCACCGTGATTTAACCCCTTCACAAACTGTCGGGCCGAGGTGTGTAAGCCCTGGAAGCGAGAGATTTCGCATTTTGGATACAAGAATATAACTACAAAACCATGCCTAATTTTATTTTACTTTGCAGAACCGACCCAAACCTGACTCAATTGTGTAGTTATCTTTAACCCTACGTGGTAGTGAACGGATGACAATAATAATAAAATTAATAAATAAAAATACCTATAAACATTATATTTTCCAAGTATTACTATCATCAATACAAAACTATAAAAATAATTTTGAAAAAAAATATAAATTATAATTCAAAAAATAAATATAATAAAATAAGATAATGCATGTAACCTTGATTTTAAAATTGACATAAATGAGTAAAGATGCATGTGACAGGTTTATTCATTTATTACATTATGGTATAATTATAAATTCAATCCATATGGGCTGCATTCGGACTACTGCAGCTTAACTTTATCTTTTTCTCATTTATTTTAATTTTATATTTATACACGGAATTATATAATATAATATTTATATATTTATATATATCCCTACTTCCTGCATGCTCATTCCTCACTCTCTGCACGTTACTCTCTCTCTCTCTCTCTCTCTCTCTCTCTCTCAATGCAAGAACTTGGCTTGGACGTTACAGAGCTTTAAACATGGATTTGTACGGTATTCCGTCTGTTTCATCGGAATGCTTCGCCGTCGACGATCTCCTTGAGGATCCCGGTGCTGAAATCTTCTCCGCCGATTTCCGTCGCACCCACTCTCCTTTACCCTCGATTTCTCTTTCCGGCCACGATCCGACCATGTTTTCTTCTAACTTTGATTTCGCCGACGGCCTTCACGTCCCAGTGACTTTCTCTCTCCACTTTCAAATTTTGATCTTTCTTTATTATCTGTTCTTGGGTTATTAGTTATTACTAGTTTCGTGAGTGAATTAGTTCGAATTTCATTTGTAGAACGACGAGGTGGCTGAGCTCGAATGGCTTTCTCAGTTCGTCGACGATTCTTTTTCCGACTTCAATTTCAAGGAAGTCACCGGAGAAAAATCCTGGCCACTGGAAAATTCACCGTCATCATCCAGTAAAACAAGACGAAACATCGCCGGAGCGTCGTCTTTCCTGGCGATCTCGCCGGAACCGGAGCAAATGTCCGCCGTAAAGCTCAAATCCAGAACAGAAACTAACCCACAAAACTTCTCGTTTCCTTCCACATGTTCGTCGGTGATAACAATGTTGGTAATAAGAAGTTTTTTAAAGTGCAGAAATAAAAAAAGATGGGCTAATTCCCTCATTTATTAAAAAATTGAAAGTGCCATTATATAGGCAGATTACATGAGCAGAACGTAAACAACTAACAGCAACTAAACTTCCTATTTAAAAGGGATATTATTCTGGTTCCACTTACTTAGGCTCCAATATCTCAAACAGCTTTTGACTATTTCAAATAGAATCACTTTCAACACTTCCCCGTGATTCATATTTGCAAACTCCCAACAAAGTTCTGAAACGAATGAACTTATCCTTTGGTAAAGCTTTTGTTAAAACATCAGCAAGTTGATCATGAGTACTGCAATACTGGATGTCCACCACTTTTCCTGCAACCAAATCTCTAATGAAATGCATTCTTGTGTCTATATGCTTTGTTCGACTGTGAAGAGCAGCATTCTTTGTCATAAATATAGTTGACTTGTTATCACAGAATATGACTGTTGGTGTATTTGATTTCTCCTGTAGTTCACTAAGAATACCTCTAATCCATATTGCTTGACAGGCTGCAAATGTCACGGCAACATATTCAGCTTCTGTGCTAGATAATGCAGTTATAGGCTGCTTCTTTGAGCTCCAAGCAACAACACCTGAACCAAGAGTAAAAACATGAGCCGAGATACTTCGTCGGTCATCAAGACAACTTCCAAAGTCCGAATCCGAGTAACCATAGAGTTTTCCATCAAATAACATGTTGTCTTTACTAGAATACCATATTCCGTAGTTCACAGTTCCTGCTATATACCGCAAAATTCTCTTTGCTGCTCCAAAATGTGTTTGTGATGGATTCTCCATAAACCTTGAAACTACACTTACAGCAAATGTAATGTCAGGACGTGTGTGACTTAAGTAAATTAAACCACCGACGAGGCTCCTATAAGAGGTAGAATTAGCTGCTAGATTTCCATCTCGTCTAACAAGTTTCTCATTAGTATGTAAAGGAGTAACAACTCGACTACATTTCAGCATACCGAATTTTTTCAAAAGTTCCTTTGCATAGAGTTCTTGCTTCAAAAATATCCCATCTTCTCCTTGTGTGACTTCTAAACCCAAGAAAAATTTCAATGGTCCCAAGTCTGTCATGTCAAACTCAGCTTTCATGTATTCTTTAAACTCATTGACAAGATTTTGAGATGAACCTGTGAATATCATATCATCGACATAAAGGCAAACCATTAAAAAATCTTTGTTTCCACTCCTCTTGGCATATAATGTAGGTTCTCGTTCACTTCGTTGAAAACCAAGAGCGATGAAATAATTATCAATTCGACTATACCAAGCTCGGGGGGCTTGTTTTAAGCCATATAATGCTCTCTGTAATTTGTATACTTTATTTTCAGATCCTTTGATAATAAAACCAGCAGGTTGCTCAACATAAACTTCTTCGCTAAGCTCGCCATTGAGAAAGGCAGATTTAACATCAAACTGGTTGACAATCCAATGACGTTGAGTAGCTAAAGCAAGAAAAATTCGTACCGTCTCGAATCGAGCCACTGGAGCAAATGTTTCTTCAAAATCAATACCAGCTCGTTGAGAATAGCCTTTAACAACAAGACGAGCTTTATGCTTTTGTATCTCTCCATGTGAACCGTACTTAGTCTTGAATATCCACTTTAAGCCAATTGCTTTCTTTCCTGCAGGTAAATCACACAACAACCAAGTATTATTTTTGTTAATAGCAAAAATTTCTTCTCGCATTGCTTTCTTCCATTTTTCTTGTCCCTGAGCATCTTCAAATGTAACAGGATCAGCAACCATTAACGCAAAACCACATGTTTCATAAATATCAGCTAATGATCGATATTTTCGTGGAGCATCTGGTGTAGATAAATCTGATGAGTAAGCTTCATCTTGTGATAAAGCATTTGAATCTGGTTGCGACAATTGTGGAGTTATTGGAGACATGGGTGGAGTAATTACTTCTGTTGTAATCTTTTCCTCTTCAGGGATGGAAATTGATTCTGAGTACTGTTGTTTTTCTTTCTCAAGCCAATTCCATCCCTTACTTTCATCAAAGACGACATCTCTGCTTGTAATTATTTTCTTACTCTCTGGCTCAAACAATCGATACGCTTTTGATTGTGCACTATAGCCAACAAATACGCATTTTTGTGACTTTGGATCTAACTTTTTTCTAGCTTGTGAAGGAATCAAGGCATAACACAGAGACCCAAAGATTTTCAGATGACTTACATTGGGTTTAAATCCATTCCATGCTTGAAAGGGAGTCATGTACTTTACTGCTCGGGTATGAGATAAATTAAGCAAATAGACTGCGGTTGCAACAGCTTCAGCCCATAAGTTGTTCGGTAAATCTCTTTCTTTCAGCATGCTTCGAGCCATTTCTACAACAGTGCGATTTTTACGTTCAGCTACTCCANACTGCTCGGGTAGGAGATAAATTAAGTAGATAGACTGCGGTTGCAACAGCTTCAGCCCATAAGTTGTTCAGTAAATCTCTTTCTTTTAGCATGCTTCGAGCCATTTCTACAACAGTGCGATTTTTACGTTCAGCTACTCCATTCTGCTCTGGAGTATACGGAGTGGTAAGTTCTCTTCGAATTCCAAATTCTTCACAAAATGAGATGAACTCATTAGACATAAATTCTCCTCCTCTGTCTGTGCGAAGAGTCTTAATATTCAATCCGCTCTGTTTTTCAACCAAAACTTTGAATTGCTTAAATTTCTCAAATGTTTGATCTTTACTTTCTAGAAAATAAATCCATGACATTCGGCAGAAATCATCAGTAATGAGAAAGAAGTACTTACTACCCCCAAGTGAAAGTGTTTGCATTGGTCCACAAAGATCTGCGTGTAGTAGCTCAAGACATTCATTCGCACGCCAAGCTTGACCAGTTGGGAAGGATTTTCGAGTCTGTTTTCCATATACACATCCTTGATAGAGCTTTATATTTCTAATCTCGGGTAAACCTGTGACCATCCCTTTATTTTTTAGAAGAGTCAAACCTTTTAAATGTAAATGACTATACCTCAGGTGCCATATATTTGAATTGTCTTATGTGCTTGTTATAAACACAAATCTCCCATTGTGGACAAATCCAAAGGAAACATTTGGTTCTTTGTCATTGTAATGTTTGTCATCAAACGTCCCGTCTTCTTCTCTGTAATACTACATTTACCATTGTCAAATAAAACTAAATATCCACATTGCATTAGTTGACCAACACTAATCAAATTGAAACCAAGTGCGGGAACATATTGCACATTGTGTAAAAATTTAAAAGTTCCAGAACTAACTTTAAACCTTACAGTGCCTTTTCCTTCCACAAATAACATGTTGCCATTACCAAGTCGTACCTTTTTTGACTCTTTCATCAAGATTTGAAAATAATGATTTGAAACCGGTCATATGGTTTGAACAACCACTGTCCACAAACCATAAATAACTCGGATGCTGCTCTTCAGTCTTCTCGTTTTGTACCATGAATAGTTTTTCTTCACTATCATTATAGTCTGCCCCATCCACTTCTTCTTTGGAAAAATTATTGTGTTCTTCTTTGGACCAACACTCTGCTTTTATATGTCCATACTTTCCACAATTGTAGCACTGTATCGTATTCATATATGACATCTGGTCATCTCCTCGACCTCTTCTACGTCTATTTGTGTGACCTCTGTCAGCAAATCTTCCACGAGAAGTACCACGGTAAACATTTCTGCCACGACCACGCTTGAAAGTGTTGTTGTTCTCCTGTACTTGGAAAGCATTTTCTTCCTCTTTTTCAGTCTTTCTACTTATTCTTACTTCATGTGCTTGCAAGGAACCCATTAGTTCATCAAATGAGAAAATAGATAAGTCTTTAGATTCTTCAATTGCAGCTACAACATGATCAAACTTTGAATTTAAAATTCGTAATACCTTTTCGACAATCGTTTGATCATCTATTTTAGCACCAAAGTCCTCATTTGACTTACCACTGTTATTGCTTTATTCAGAAAATCTGATATTGTTTCATCACTCTTCATCTGCAAGGTTTCAACTTCTCTACGCAAGTGTTGTAGTCTGACAACCATGACTTTTGAATCACCTTGAAATTCTTTGTTCATGACACTCCAAGCATGTTGTGAGGTATTTGACATAGCTATTCTGGAAAAGAAGCTAACGTGAACCCCCTGTTGAATGATTGCAAGTGCTTTTGTATCCTTTTTTCTAGCTTCTTTAAGTTTTGCCTCCTCTGCAGTATTTATTGTTGCATCTTCTCTTGGTTCAGCAAATCCGTTTTCCACGAGGTCCCAAAGATCTTGTGACTTGAGAATAGTCTGAACTCGTATTGACCAATACTCAAAATTTTCACCTTTGAATATTGGAATAAGTGGTTGCGATGTTCCACTTGCATTGCTATTGCTGTTGTTTGCCGCCATCTCTCAATCTGCACTTTCACACTACACTGCTCTCGTGTTTTTTTAGCTCTGATACCAAAATGTTGGTAATAAGAAGTTTTTTAAAGTGCAGAAATCAAACAGGATGGGCTAATTCCCCGATTTATTAAAAAAACTGAAAGTGCCATTATATAGGCAAATTACATGAGCAGAAAGTAAACAACTAACAACAACTAAACTTTCTATTTAAAAGGGATATTATTCTGGTTTCACTTACTTAGGCTCCAATATCTCAAACAGCTTTTGACTATTTCAAATAGAATCACTTTCAACACTTATCCAGTCAAAAGCATAAGCTACTCTGATCCCCATCTCCTACTCGCCGATCCATTCATGTGGAGTTGTCAGGACGGAGATAGGTTTCGTCCCACCAGGCCTTTCAGCCTCAACACCAGTACCCATCTCTCTCTCTCTCTCCCCTTAGAATGACTACCTTTTCTTCAACTGCAGCGAGAATAAAGTCATAGTCGCACCAAAGCCCATGCTCTCCGAGCGCTTTCCGGAGTGGTGCAACTCATCTTGTGACAGCTCGAGCTATCTGTGCAGGCACTTGCCGGAGTGCGATACAGCCTTGGGTGGAAGTTAGTGCTGCTCATACTACCCTAAAGCCACGCAGTCGTTGAGGCTGATGCTCGAGTATTGCACCACTTGTACCAGCGTGCATTGGAGAAGCATTGGCACAGCCGATCAACCCTACGACCAAATAGCTTAATATGGGATCAGATTTGATTTCGATATTCTGCTGACCGCTTGCTTGTCTTCAGTGCCAGGATCTGGGCAACGGCAGAGGAACCTGCGGGTTTGATACTTCGACTCAGACCTTCTTGTGCCTTTGCAATGGGAGGAACGTGACTCCTTATTGCAATAAAGGTTGGAGGTCCTTAGATTTCACTCTCACCCTTGAAATGCCACACAATGTAACGTGTCATTCTGTGGGTGTTTTTAGATGGACTCACTGAGCGCCACCAGAGAGTTGGAGCGATTGCAGGGAGTGTGAGTGCAGTTTCAGCAGCTGGGGCATTAGGCGTTGGAGCTGGTATTTGGTACCTGAGGAAAGCAAAAGCTAAAGCACCCGTAGTTTGTGGGGTTCAAAACAATGCGCATAGACTTTTCTGAACTCGCTTCCCTTCCCTTTTCGTACACTCTATGCTCTTCTACTACATCAACTCGTTTGCACTCATGATCAAAATTTTGTTAATATCATGTACTCTTCATCATTGAACACATTTCCAGTTGGTTTGAGCCTTGAGGTTTCCACGTCCAAAATCTTCTTTCTAGCTCGGTTTTTTATCAATCAACATACCATAAGATCTCACTGCAAAAGTTTGTTATCTTAATCACTTGATTTCCTACCAGCTTTCTTCGGTTCTTCCTTTTTCCGCACATATCAACACGCAAATTGGAAAAAAGTTGCTGTTAAGTCATGTAAGAAGCACCTTGGAGCTTTGCAAATCCAAGATAGCATTCAAGATCCTGCAAGGCACGTAAATTTTCTTTTGATAGCTTTTCTGTCAAAGTATTTTGCCAGTTTTTCATCGGATGATGCTAATGTGATGACATCTTGTTCTGAGCTTATTTCCTCGATCTGAATGGCACCCCTGGTCTTGCCATTGATCTGAACTGGTAGGACGATGGTCGAATTCTTCATATATGCAAGATTTGCCTGCAATTGGAAGAGATAGTCGACTAAATCTATTCCATTAAGCCACTTGTGCAATAATAATAGAGAATGTCTTGATCAGAGTGGAAAACATTTTATGTGTCTGAAGGACGATCAAGTAATAGAGTCTGGGCAATCTCGGGTTGCACAGATGAAATCATGTCTTACTTGTCTACTTCTTGAAAAACAGCATGCAGCATCTTGATAGATCCCTTCAAATTTTCAGCTTCTATGTTTCATTTATATTACGTCATGCTAGTCATTCACCGTTTGTAGCGAGAGGATACCAACATCTATACATATAACAGAACAAATCATCAAAACTGCCAACAGAAACAACCTTAAGCTTTCAGTTTCAGCTATATGACTTTCACCAAGGGTAATTAAATGCCAATAAATAAACATTAACTAAAAGGCATATACCTTGGGAAAAGAACTCCATGCCAAAGAATCCGAGTGTCCTAACCGTAGCCAAAGCTCCTCTGCTATATGGGGTGCATTGGGTTGGGTGAAAGCAACAAAATAAATTCTTCAACAATTGATTTTGGGAGTTTATACCACTGTTTTGTGACGTAAAAACTAATTTTACGAGATCATATTAGATTTTTAGTAGAACGGCGGGAATCGAACGAAAATCGGAAACGTTACACGAAATAAATATTATGTTTTAATAATATTATATTATTTAATATAATATATTATTATTAATATTATTAATTATAATATTAATTTATATTAAATAAAAAGAAAGAAAAAAAGATGTATTCTTCAAAGCCCCGACGCAAAAACCAGAGGGCGCAAAAACCAGTGAGAGAAGGAGAAGAGTCGGCCGTCGAACGACGTCCGTTCGACGAGATCTGAGCGCCATAACGTCCGCGACAACAAGGGGAGTAACTTTTGTAAAGCGGTTTCGAAGGTAAGTTCGTATTTTTGGAGAGATTCGAGAAAAATCAAAAGTTTGGAGTTTTCGTTTCGGTTTTTCAAATCTTAGTTTTTCTCGCGATTCTTGGTACGATTGAGTCCGTCTCGTCGATACGAGCGTTTTGGTGTAAATTTTGTCGAGAAATCGTCGCCGGCCGGTTGCGCGCCCGTCGGGTCAATCCGGGCCGGGTCGGACTGGCCGACCCGGAGTTGACCGTTGACCAGTCGTGGTCCGGCTGAACCGGTTCAACCCGAACCGGTCCGGATGAACCGTACCGCGGCTCCTCGTTTTGGCCCAAACCAGCGCGGGTCGGTATGGGTTCGGTTACCATCGGTAACATAACCCGTTCGGATTACCGATTGTAATCCTTAGTGGGTCGGGTCGGTTAGGCTTTGGATCAAACCCGACACATGCCCACCCCTATTGGCATGTGTGTTAGGCATGGACACCTTTTTTATGAGTATGGTTTTTTTATAAATCGGGTCGGTTACGATTAGGGGTGAGCATAATAAAACCGAAACTGGTAAGATAACCAAAACCGGAAAAAAAACAAAAAAAAATCGGTTTGTCAATTACAAATTACTGCTTTGGTTTAGGATATGAAAAATCGAATGTTTTTAATTTCATTTCGGTTAATTCCTTTAAAACCGATAAAAACCGAACTGGAATTCTAAACTCCTTTTTCGTTATTAATGGATTGCTGATTTTATTTATTTTTAGTGTGATACTACTGTTTACTTTTTAAAGAAGTGTTTTTCAAAGATTCCATTACATTTCTTCTTCCCGTTAAGGATTAGTCAGTTGTGGATCATATTGTGTAATCTTCTTTTACTGTTTGAATGAAAAGAATTCTGCCTCGTGTGCTGATTCTTCTATATTCAGCATGAATTCCCTTACATTTCTTCTTTCGCGGTTGGATTTTTTAATTGGATAATGAAAATTTTAATTTTATTACTGTTTTTTTAAATTAATTTAATTCATAACTGACCCATACCGACCTGTTCAGCTTCGGATTAGTATGGATTTTGTTTCAATCAGTAACCTGACCCATTCGGGTTACACATTGTGGCATTCCAATGGATTGGGTCGGTTGGGTGGATGCCTACTCCCAAGTATGTTTATGATTGATTTGATTTTGGATGTATTTGGTTTTCAGGATGATTAGTTTGAAAAAAAATGGTACTGTGTATGCTGAAAAAGATGAAGATAAAAAAAAAAAATTGGCATTAAAACATTGGGTGGCCAATTTCAGAAGTGCTGCCATTATCAAAAGTTCGTTTTTGCTGAATAATTAGTTTGTCTGGCTTTTTACTTCATTTTTTAAGTATTAGAAAGAGACATTTATGCATGTGTTTCCTTTAGCGGTGGGCAGAACAGAACCAATTGGTGCGGTACGGGCCCATTATAGTACGTTAAAAACCGGCTACGGTTTTGGACAAGAAAAAACCGGGATCTTAGTCCAATGCAGCGTTTTGTAAAAAAAAAGAACAACCGTGGGAAATTGGCCCACCCTGATTTCTCGTTTCAAACCCTAAAACTTGCATGTTGCAGTCTCCCCAAACTTCCCCTCCATCCCACCCCACAACCCCCCTTCTTTTTCTTCTCTCGCAACTATCGTCGCAATTCACACATCTTACTCCGTTTTTTTTCCACTGTTCCTTGCAGTCCGTTTAGTGCTCAGTCGTTGTTTCTGTTCGCCCAGTTAGTCGCTGTTCCCAATCGTCGTCTCTTCTGAGTGTTCTTTCCCCTACTAGTTGTTCAAAATTTACATAGTAGCATGATTGCTTTTTCTTGAATAGAGAATATATAGTACCTATTAATATTTTTTAACCATTGAATTAGTCCATTTGGTCATGTTGATGCTCGTGGCCTAAATGCAATTGCAATAGAACATTTTTAGGATGTTGAGGCAGCGGTGAATGACATCCTACCACAGGTTATCCCTTTTCTGTATAAGAGTTCCATCTCACATGCTCCAAAGAGTTCTTCACCTGGAGATCCTGGAGACTGAAGTTAATTTCAACAAAAGAGGTTCTCTTTTTTGAACCTCGGTTTTATTTGGAGATATTTGGCTTTTATTTAAAATAACTCGTATATTTTGTAGTATTTTATTGATAAAATATGCATTTATCAATAAATTTTTTATTATAAAAATAGTGTAACCGGCCTGAAAGTGGACTGGGACTGCACCGTGAAACACAGTTCAGTCCCGGGATGGTCATGTATGTAAAAAAAATGGTGAACATTTTGGAATTTACAGATTTGTGGGTGCTGTTTCTAGAATTTACACCGGACTGTGCCACCCCTAGTTTCCTTCCCTTTTCCCAATAGAAAAATAACTTCCAATATTTAAAGCTTGAATAAAGCTCAGCTTATTTGTGTGAATTATCAGGGATGTTGTGTTGAATGCTCTTGGTCAAATTTGTGAGGATTTTTGCAAGATGGCTATATCACTCTCCAGAAGTCTGTCGCGTTCTCTAAGATCTTTATCTGCATTTGGCTACTCTGATTCTTCCAGAGTGATGTACAAGTCGTTTCATGATTCTATCGGTAATGCGATCTTAACCATCCTTTTAGCGTCAATTGTTGCTACTCATAGCATCTTGTCCTGAAATTTATCTGTTAGTGATTGAATACGACTGTTATAAATTGCTTTAAGTTAATTTGCAAGGTCATACTTCTATTGAAGACTCACATTTTTCAGATTCTGCTGTTCTGTCCAAGGTACTTAGCCTCCAATTAATGCAAGAATTCTCATTTAATGTGTCAGCTAAGCGTAGTTTTGACATTGTATGACAATAAAAAGACATGGAATTGAAATTAATGTTAAATGTTTACTTTAATCAATTTGATCAGTTTTTTCCATTGTCGTATTGGGATTATGATTATTAACATTCATATTGTGTAATTCAATGTAGTTCGGTTTGTTCCCTTCTTGTCGGAGGATTTTCACTGCAATAATGGGTTCTGATTTATCATCCACTAATGCGGAAGTGTCAGATAAACGGATATTAGGTAGGCGTGAGTTTTAAAGCTTTGTGCATCAAATTTTTAATAGCTGCTGAGGAGCAAGCTACACATGATTATCACTTCACGTGTTTAACAGATGAGGCAATTTTACTGATATATTCAACTTTGATTTGTAAAACAGGACTTTATCAGGACCTGATAATACCAGTTAAAAATTTTCATAATGAGGATAAGGGGTTCATGGTCTTGGCTGGTGATGTTTTTGACGTTCCTATTAGGAAAGATATTATTCACCGAGTTGTCCGATGGCAGCTTGCAAAGCGACAACAGGTAATGGATGGATGTTTGGTTGCATGGCTAGTAATGAAGTTATCTTTGTGATCGTTTTATCAAGTTAAAATTTTATAAATTCACAAAGGTGCTAGGTTGTTGTTAATTGTGGTATTTGTAAATACGACACAATTATTTATTTTTAATGATATAGCTTTCGCTTGCACTGGTCGGAACTTTGTCTGAACATTGAAAGCGGACTGCCTGACTTTTTTTCCCTCTTCTCCTTAAGTTGCCAAATTCTCACTTTTCATGTCGGGGCAAGCTTATTGTAATCCGTAGAATGCCTTGAAAACCTTGTAGGATAAGACAGCATTGTGGTTGAAGTTTTTTTCTTTGCTCAATATATATTGCCGTGATTATAGTATTAAAAAATAGGTAGTTATTTCACATAAATGTCTTTAAAACTTTTTGTGCTCGAAGTAAAAGTCGGACAGTTGGACTAAGCTAGAATTCTTCAACAGGGAACGCATTCAACAAAAACAATAAGTGAGGTTAGTGGAACTGGAAAAAAGCCGTGGAAGCAAAAGGGTACTGGTCGAGCAAGGCATGGGAGTTTGCGTGGGCCTCAGGTATGCATATTTATCTACCAAATATGAATTTTACCAAGTTTGAATGAGATTAATAGTTTGATAACTGGATTACAGTTTAGAGGTGGGGCAACGATGCATGGACCAAAGCCACGAAGTCATGCCTTCAAGCTTAACAAGAAAGTCCGACGATTGGGTTTGAAGATCGCTTTGACGGCTCGTGCAGCAGAGGGAAAGGCAAGGGCCCATTGACCCTCTCTCCTCCTATACCCTAAAATATACTCAAGGATTGACATTTTGATGAATTTGCAGCTTCTTGTATTCGAGGATATGGAGGTTCCTACCCATAAAACAAAGCAAATCGTTAATTACTTCGACCAAACAGAGAATGTTAAGAAACTTCTGCTTGTCGATGGTGGCGTCATAAACGAGAATCTGAAGCTAGCCACGCAAAATCTACATTATGTCAATGTTCTTCCCTCCATTGTAAGCATTTTACCATCTCTAAATCAGATTCCTACTATGTTTGGTGCTCGTGAATCATTATTGATCAGTGAGTTTGATTCTCTCCCCCACCCTCGTGTCTCTCTTTTTCCAGGGTTTGAACGTGTACAACATCCTCCAACATGACACTCTGGTCATGTCTCGAAAAGCGGTGGAAACTATTGTTGCGAGGATGCACACTCCAATAAACCGTTGAGTGAGAATGCGCACATCGAGCTGAACTCAAAACATGTATTCGAATCGGCTTTTGAAGCCGTACAGTCGTGACTTTGAAAAATGAATCTTGTTGAGTTGAAGAATTTTGTTCATTTCCGCACAAAGGAGCTTGTTTAATTAATCAAGCTTAGAATTATTAATCGCGCTTGACTCAACCTTCCAACGTTTTAGTTTATATGCTTTATGGGTCAAAGCCATACCCAGCATCACTCTCTCTCCCTGTGTTTTCGTCTTGATGGTGCCGACGGTCGCCTAGGGTTTCTTGCTCTTACTGACTTCTAGGAATGAAAAAAATGGTTGGTGGAATTATGTAGTTTTGTTAAACTCAAAATTTGATATCCTACTGACAATATATTATGATCATACCTATGATATTTTAAATCGAAAGAAGGAAGCTATTGTTTACTGCTTTGAAATTACACTTCAGATTTCTTTTAATGTTTTACATTTTATTGTAGGTATCATCGTGCTTGTGTGGAAATGACTACTGATGAAGCTAAGAAATTGGAGCACTTCGTCTGTTCAGAATGTTCATCAGATGATGACATAAAGAAAGTTCAGAATTCTTTTTCGTCTTCACCAGTGGACGATTCTCTGGTTTGTTCTTCAATGCCCTTCTTATAATTGTAGATAATTATCCAAAGTCTTGGTTGGCTCAACAAAATATTTTCATGGTTAAAGCTAGTTGTCATGCTGTAAATGAATATGCAAAGCTTGAAATTAATGTCAATCTAACAACTGAATTAATAGTATTTTATTATGGTACCAAAGTAGGAAATCATTATCTCACTTAAAAGGAATTATTCAAGGTCAATGAAAAAAATAATCGTGGTGTAATGAGACATGTTAATGTTAAAATTAGTTTTTATTCAATAGTTTAGCATTTTAGGATTGTTGATTATATCACTTAAGCAGAACGGAAGATCTTGATTTGAATTCCTGTTTTGTCAAGTTATCCCTACAAAATTAAAATATGCAGTTTGAAGATCCATTTAGGAAATTAGTGCACGTGAGATTGCAAGATAAGAAATAAAAAATAAATTGATCTCCAAAACATTTTGAGTATTTGCGATTTTGGAACGTACTGTGCTACATTTATATTTCAAATAATAAAACTAAATAAACGTCTTTTAATATATAAACCTACCAGTTACAATATGGTGTCATCAACTTTTCTCTTAGTTCTTTGAGTTTTGAAATTATTTTATTACTGAGGAAATAAAGTTTAAATAACCTCCTGAATTAATTTTGACTGGTCATTTTTCTTGTCTTATCTTTGCTGTACTTAATATTATTTGCAATTTTTTGGCATGAATTTCCTTTTCCATTAGCCGTTGGTTGATTGAACTTGGGTTGGTCCGAATGTTAATGTTGTAATGTGCATATGTATTTGCATGTATAGAACTTTTCTTATTACCTTCAGAAGCTACGAACTTGTAAAGATTACTTTGAGAATCTATGGTACACTCACAATTTTCATAATTGTCTACCTGTTTTATATTGGGTATAAAAAGCAACTAAAACATTACATATGCATAAAATTTAGGATTTTAGACGCTTTTGACTTTTTTAAAATTTTAAATATGATCTTTCTTGTCTCCTTTGGGTATTTTTTTGCTGCGATTCTGGTTTTATTTAGCAGAATCTTTTAATATTATCACTTCAAAATTAATCTATGTTTCTTTATTAAAAACAAAGTTCTTTGGAAGTGTATGCTTTTTTTTTGTGTTCGGCTAGATGCCTTGTTTCTTAGGGTGTCTGTGCTCTCTTCATTAGTAAGAGAGAAATGTTCTTGATTATAATGAATAATGAAGTTATACAACCCATGTCATACTCTTTATTAATCATAACAATTTAGTTCCTACTCAAGAGTAGAAGTGAGATAGTTGCATAGGAGATGGAAAGTGTATGAAGGTTAGGAAAATAGAAAAATAGAGAGATATAGACCAATTAGCGATAGTTATGTAATGAAAGGAAAGTATGAATAGATATTTTGAAATAGTTTTCTTTGAAATACAAAACATTTAAACTGAAATTATATTAGTGATGGAAACGAATAATGGTGAAAGTACCAAGTTGGATGGATTCTCAACCACATAATCAGCAAAAAGTTACGTCTGCCTTCTAATTCATTGGTACCAAATTTAGGTAGATGCTCTTCTGCCAAATCAGTTTAATTATTTCTGTTTAATCATCCTTACATGTAACTTCTAGCATACAAAACTGTCCGTTGATTGAATCTATGCTATTGTTGGAATGCTGATACAGCTGAAAGATACCTAATATAACTGAATCACGCAGTGAGTCTAAATGGTAGAAATTCGCAAAGTAGGAAAAAAAA
>QAOC01000503.1:265961-322670 GCA_003255005.1 Begonia fuchsioides
TTTTTTTATTGTAAACACGCAAACCGACGAGTAAGAAAGAAAGTTATGAAGACATGCATGGAAGAAAGATTTGGAGGCAACTGATAAGGTATTGAATCATGGATACTATTCTTGCTCATATCACTTGCAAACACAATTGAAACAAACAAAATCAAACCGTCAACCAAGAGTATGAAAACTTAAGAGCCTATTTCCACCAAAGAACAACAAATACAACGTTTTCTCACAGTTTCTTCAACGAGAGTAAGCTTGCCAACCCATATCCCAGAGTCCCATTGAGTCCTAACCCAGAAATGTCACTGCAAGGCAAAGAATAAGACCCATTGATGCAAAAGAGTGAACTAATAAAATGACAGTAAAGTTCTGGTGAGGTGTTAATAATTTAGTACTCACATGGAAACAACAGCTGAACCCGCACAGGTTATCCCTTTCCATGACTCTGCACAGGGATCACCGCCGCTACTTTTCCAGCCAATCAGCTCAGGAGAACTATTCAATGAGCTATACATAGCTTGCAGGGCTTGAACTGCAATTAAGACAACAGTGTTTAGAAACCCACATCCAAATTTTCCAGGTGAAACAGTATTTTGTTTAAAAAGGATCAAAACTTGTATTTTACTTTGTCTTTATGCAGCCAAATTTTAAGAAGGGATCTTAAATGGCAAATGTCTGGATTCATCAAAAAAGGCCACTGTCATCCGGATACATTTGTCTCTATTTAGATCACATCTTCAAAGTACATTTTTTTGCCATAANCAGCCAATCAGCTCAGGAGAACTATTCAATGAGCTGTACATAGCTTGCAGGGCTTGAACTGCACTTAGAGACAACAGTGTTTAGAAACCCACATCCAAATTTTCCAGGTGAAACAGTATTTTGTTTAAAAAGGATCAAAACTTGTGTTTTACTTTGTCTTTATGCAGCCAAATTTTAAGAAGGGATCTTAAATGGCAAATGTCTGGATTCATCAAAAAAGGCCACTGTCATCCGGATACATTTGTCTCTATTTAGATCACATCTTCAAAGTACATTTTTTTGCCATAAGCCAGACAAATTAACTAAAAAAATGCCCAAAGAATCCGATCAATGAAAAGAAATGATATTTGAAAACATACCATCGGAAGGGACAGTAGCAGCCAGAGCGAAGCGGGAAGCAGCGATCAATGAGATTAAAACAAGTCCAATGAGCCTCGCAGTTGGAGAAAGCGAAGGAAACTCAGCCATTCGACAGTCGCCGCAGTATTCACCGTTTTCCAGAAGCGAGTCTGATGAGGCTAGGCGCATGCAAAAGCAGCCATGGAGTCGCAATCGAAGACGAAGGCTAAAAATTGGAAAGTAGAAGGGGTTGAGACCAAGAGTTGGTGAGCATTAGACGAGACCATTAGAGAAAGGGAGGGAGAGAAATGGAAGATTCAAAGTTTATTTGCAGAGCAATGGAAGTGAGAGAGAGAGAGAGAGAGAGAGAGAAGAAGTAAGAATGTGTAGGCGAAAAAATGAGGTGATTAAAAACGAGAAAAATGGGTGTAGACAGAGAAAAAGATGACATGGGTTTCCATTGTCTTGCTCTTGCATAAGCTAAGAGTTGGCCGGGACCCATTCAAACTTCTGGTTCATGGCGCTCCCCTCTCCTTCTTCCCATCTTCTTCAACACCCTTCCTGCTCAAAAGTGGAGTACAAAACACCAGTTGGATCCATCGAAACTTCTCATATACTTCGATTTCTCGGTGCCTAGATTTACGCGAAACTGGGTCATGGGTGAGTCGGTGACTGGCGAGGCTCTCGTTGACCTGAATTTCGGATGCCCTATTATTATTTATAAGTATAATGGTCGGCAGGCAATTCATAAGAAGGAAATATTGCCTTTTTCCTGAAGGAAAGACTAAAGTTTTCTACTTTCTGGTGTGAGATCTCTTGGTCAAAACGAGATCGAATGGGTACTCTCAAAGTTTATTATTTTTGGTTTTTTTTATTATTGGGAAATACAACAACCTGGTATTGACTGTTCAAACCTCCTCATTGAAAGCTCTGCCGAGGGGATGATGTGTTTCAGTACCCAGAGCTTTACGCAGGAGTCGGCAACCGATGATCAAAGTTTTCATCTTCTATGGCAAGTGAGCGCCATTCTGGCCGACCAAAAAAGGGGACCTTTGTGAGAGAGCATGGCGAGTCTCATCCATTAAATAACTTTACCAGATCTGTAAACTAAATTATTAGAGCCCTTCCCATCTGATTCATAGGAACCCTGTTTTTTTTTTCTCTCTCTCCTCCTCTCTGGGTCATTTGTAAAGAGCGAATAAGCAACCCTTTCCCATCTCGGTCGCAGCCCCCAGCCCTCGCCCCCTTCTTGATAGTTTTCTCAGATTAACCACATTCTTCTCTGCAACTTTTCCACCTTTGAAATAACAGATTCAGGGGCCGAAACCTGTACATCGAAAACTAAAGCTCAACTCAAGAGTCGAAGAAAAATTGATCCAGTTCTACGATTCACTATTTATCTCGAGAATTACCTGACCAGCCAGCCTATCAACCTCTAAGCTAATAGCCGATATCATCTTCGAAGGCTTCTCCATTTTGGCAATCTTTCTCATCTCAGTGTATCTTTTTTTCTTGGTTAATAGGGTCTCAATAAGAACAATCTTTGATCTTTTACCCCGGAAATATTGAGAAAGGCCTTTTGAATCCCTTTCCTTGCCTTTGAATATCAGTTTTTGATCTTCGTGGTGCAGGTCGGCCGCCCCGTCAACATTTTCTTCAGCTCCCCTTCAAACATGTCAAGAAATTCTGAATGAAAAACTAAGTTGTTTCTTGTCCAAATTTCCGTGGTTTAAGAACATAGTTATTCTAAATTCAACTTTCAAACTCGACGGATGGAATTAGAGTTGGAATTGCACAAACACAATCTTGAAAATTAGAAAGAAATTACCACAAATACAAATTTTCAATTTCCATTGCTCACGGAATCAATGTTTATAAATTGTTCGAGCAAAATGGTTTGCAAATGAATGCATGATACAATAGAAAAGAGCCTACCAAGTGAAGGAAAGTGAGGTGAAACAAAAGGGTAAATGTAGAAAACGTAAACGTAATAACATATATTAAGTGTTTTAATCTATTAAATGACATAATTAGAAATTTGTTGAATGCGATACATGTTGAATTAGAAGTAAAAAATGAAGACAAATGAGTGAGCCTTATGCTCATAGATGAGTTTTATGATGTATGTGAAGAAGACATGCACTAAAAGGTGTACAATATGGATTGCTTTGTTCATAGGGGTAGTTGTTGCTGTTTGAGTGGATTTTGACATGTGGGAAAAGATTTTGAAAAGTTGTAAATAATTGTTAGGAAAAAAAGTTTTAAACTTTATATATATTGCTTGTAAACAATGTACTACACTTGACATGTTGTTTTAAGTTTTCATGTTTTTCTTGAATAGTTTTTATGAAAAATATTTTCCGTTGTAAGTAAAAAATAAAGAATATATTTCGAGCTAAGAATGATGTTACAAACTTATGGTAGCAGAGCTTGGGTCAAAATTATTTCTGTAGACTGTAGACAACTTGACAATACAACTACCATGATGAATGAGTTTCAACATTAGTAAGTTTTTCTTATTATAATTGAATAAGTATTTGCTTATATATTATTGCTCGATATAGGATAAATACAAACATTGCATTAGAATAGTGACTTGGTCAACATCATTTTTTTTATCGACACACTAACAGCACTAGCCTCATCATGGGAAACTTCTTCTATTGTAAGCATATATTCTTTTACTATTTATATTATTTGATTGTTTTGTTAAATAAGAATTTAATTAATAGAAATTAAATGTAATATTGAAAGGAATACGGGTAGATATCAAATTTTCTCGATATTTTAAGTAGCAATTAGGGTAAAATCATTGAATGATTTTATGTCTAGAATTTAATTTTGATCAAATTTGAAAGACAAAATTTAATCAAGAAGGGGAGAATGTAATACCCAAAAAAAGTTACCTACTTTTATGATAAATTACGATAATTAATTGCATGAGAAAAGATGAAAAGTTAGTGTTAGAAAATTAACATAAACATGATGGTAAGTAAAATTACACATTATGCTTGAATGATATGTCAACTTCACCTTACATTTTCTCCTTAATAAATTATATTATTTACATAAACCTTAATCGAAGAATATTATTAGATGTAAATATAATTTTATAATTTAAAGTAGAGAAACAATAAGAAAGTGCCACATATTCCTATTTGATTAGTGACTAATTGTCATTAAAACATAATTAGTGACTGATTGAGAGGCAATTAAGGTTTGTTAATCATGATTAATTAAGTAAATCTTAAGGATTAACTTAGTAGTAATCTAGATTAATTAGTTAAGCTAACTATATTTTCAAGACAATAATCTAGGTATATTAGCAATTAAATGGATAAGGAATGGTAAAATAGTAAACATAATAGGATAAGTTGGACTAAAAGGTAAATTCATCCTAAGATCTATCTAAAAAAGGGATCAACCATTTTCATGGCGGTAGAGAGAGAGAGAGAGAGAAAATGAGCAAAAAATGAAGAAAGAGTTTTAAAGAGAGAGTGAAAATTAAAAGTAAAAGAGAGATTTGTCCTCCAAGTCCTTGACAAGAAGTGTTCATTTAATCAAGATGAATATATTGAGCTAAAAATCATGATGTAATATTTATGTTATGTGTGAATTAGATTAATTATGATTAAGGATAAGATATTTAAAGAATAATTGTGGTTTTTTATAGGATTTATTAATGATATGATAATTAACTATTGAGCACATGAAATTTAGAGGTTATAGTAGATGGTTCTGTATAAATGATATATAATCATGTTATAATGACTTAGGTATGGATATATATGAAAGATAAGATAAATTGGTGCATGTTGTTCATGTTAAACCAAAGTCGTTTAAAAACTGTCAAATCTGTCTAGTTTTAGACTTTGTGTTAAAAAATTAAGTTAGACTGATATGTTGTACAAGTCCTTTTCCCACGTTAAAATAGACATATTGGGATATATATGAGCTTTGAAATGAAGAAATTTGGAGTTGTATACATTAAGTTATGATACTTTGAAGTTGATGCAAATCAACGAACAATATTTTAGGTTACGATTAATAGTTGTTTTTCTATCTATTATGAAGTGATTAAAATGCATTGATTATGTGTTGTGCAATTGCTAAAAAGCTAAAGTAAGTAATGTTATATTTGTGATTTGTCTCTTTAGGGCTACACCATAAAATTTTAGGTTCTGATTGTTTCTTATTACATGAATTGTATGATGATGAAATAGAATATGTTGAATGATGATATTTAGCTCGAAGATTTGTTTTAAAGTTTTAAGTCTAATTGTTTTATGAATTTCATGTTTTTAAATAACATGTTGCAACTATGTTAATATCACAAGAATTTATTTCATGTTAAAATGGACATGTGTCCTTAGAAAATGTGAAGTAGTTAAGCTAATATAGCTTACGAAATAAGATAGAATACAATAATCTTTTATATGATGTGATGAATTGTTATGTTTATATTACGAATGATAATGATCTGTTTAGTACATTCATATTATGCATGTTCACGAGCATCTCATGCATCATGTTTTTTAGAAAGTTACGAACTATTTACATGTATAAAATTTCATATAAACATAATATGAAAATAGTTATTTTCGGGTTGAGCTCGGACAACCAACGAAAGAGAAAGATAGAAGAAAGAAAGAGAAAGTTATGTGAATGAGGTTTGAGTTGGTTGTCCTGCTAGATTGACTCAACCCTTGAAATCGAGTTAGTTGTCCCCTTATGTAAACTTAAGTTTGTAGTCTCTCGTTTCTTGTCAAGAAGTCCCAGTGATTAGAAAGTATAAAAATTAAAGGAAAGAAAGATCTAGAATAAAAAGAAAAAATATTTTATGAATTTATATCAGGTTAGTATTCTTGCATTTCATGATTTATTTACTAAGCACTAAGGTTCATAGATGAACTTTGTTGCGCAGGTGATGATAAAGATAGAGGAGGTGAAGGGAAGAGAAGAGAGGCTCATCTGTTAGTGCTGGCTCTATCAGCTATCTCTGTCCTCGTTTTCCTCGGCCTCATGCTGCTTACTGTTCTCAACGTTGACAGGCTCTTCCGACAAAACGACCCTATTTTGTGCTTCTCCGCCGCCAACAAGGAACCCACGACTCCCGTTACAACCTCACTCGTAGGTTAAATGGCAATCTGGAGCCAGAATTTGAGTAATATCATGACAAAAATCAAGCTTTCGAGTAAAACACGGCTATTTTCCTCTTTTTCTTCTCCCCACATCATCTAAGCAACAACCACCAACCAAACATTATGATGATATTTTGAGAAAACAAGAGAAGAATCCAAAAAGATGTTTTTTTTATGAATCTTTCTTGCTGGCTGTAGCCGATTTCGTAGGTTGTGATTTTCCTCTTGTAATCGATCGTACCCTATAAGGAACCCTTCAGTCAGATTGCTTCCGTAGAGCTACTGCGTTTGCTTCTGCTGTTTAAGCGCTTTTGTTTTCTTCTCGATTTGGGACTCCATTTCTTCGAGCTTCGCTCGCATTACACTACTTTCTTCACGTAAGAATTTGATTTTCACTGAATTGATGTGTTTTCCCTCGTCAGCAATCATGCTCTGCTTTCTAACAGCCTCCATGCTCACATCCGCCGTACAGCGGTGGATTGACGAACAATACGCACCAAAGCAAAATGCAATTTTCCCACATCCAAATAAATCAAAGCCAATTTAAGAAAATTGGAAGGCCCGAGCAGAGAGTATATGATTTTAACCCATTATAGTGGGGCTTCGAGAAGGTGCTTGGCCATAAGAACCTGATCGGTGGGGTTGGTAGCGGCATCTTCGATCCCGCACTTCTGGATCCTTAGCATGCTGTCAACGCTTGACATGAAGACGACGAGAACGGTTGCCGCTACCGTCTTAACGACAACAGGTCCACGGCCACGCTTGAGGCGATCGAACCCGAGAATCACCAGCTTCCTCAATGGGGTCTTGAACACGAGGACCATTATAACAACCATCTCCGAGAAGATGACGCCAAACAGAAGACGAATCATTCTGCCCGGCAAATCCCCAAAGACGGAAGGAGAAAAACAGAGAAGCGGGGACCTTCAGTCGGTTGGGAGGAGAGGGAAAAGTATTATATTTGCCAACGGAACCTCTAACTTTGACTATTTGCTAAAACGAGTAAAGGTTGAAACTTGAAGCAGCGTTGTAGCGTCTGCTTCCTCGCCGGGATCAAACTAACCGGCTTTGTTCCAGAGCGATGAATGGTTTCCCTAAAAAGCCAATTAGAAAAGAAGAAGAGCTTGATTGAACATCATGTCCCAGTTACGGTTTCAAACTTTCAGAGGTATGAGGTCGTTGACAAATGAGCTGCCTTTTTCTATTTCTTGATTGGAAAACGCCATCATTAATACAAGAACCTCCGCCGCCCGCCACCCGCCATCCGCCATTGTTGCTAGACCCCGTGTTGCTTATTGAGAAAAGAGGATCTTCTACTGCAGTACTGGACCAGAAGCCCAAACTGAGTCTGCAAATCAGTAGCTAGACTAAGCCCATGAAACAAACAAAGTAAAAAGCATGCTTTTGTACCAGAGATTTGACCTTTTCTTGCATCGCCCATCAAGCTTCTTCTTTGATTCGTGAGTTGCCCTAAATCATCAAAACCAACTTATAAACGTTGAAAACTCTGTCAAAGTTTGACAGTGGAATGCGTTTGGCGGCTAACGTTTCCGACTAATTTGATGCACCAGATTAAACAACATAGACTGACCACAACTCCAGTTCAAAACGGCAGCGTCCTAAGGAGACTTGAGAATAGTTGAACGTGGAAGATCAGGTCCAAGCGAATGGGTCATCGAATGACAAAGTCAATCCAGTCAAACTCCTCCCCTCCCTATAAATTATATCCAATGCACGTCCCCAGATCATTCGACCAATTCTTCTAAAATGGCTTCCTTACGATCCTCGGTCTTTCTCTTCTCTTCCCATGCTGTCTCTTCTTCTTCTTCTTCTTCAAAAAGAATCCGCGCTTCGTTACATGTCCCGAATCTATCGAAGCTTCGAGCAGCATTGCCCATGAAAGCTGCACCAACTTTGAAAGTTTTCGAGGAGCTTGAGATAAAAGATGAGGTCCCCGAGATGATGCAACTTGAACGGAATCCAACTGAGTCCGAAGCCAAAAAAAACAAAGTGATTGCTCAACTCTGTGTCCTCTTTGAGACTGTATCTGACAGGATTGAGTCGCACAGGAACATCGGCGAGCAGCGGGATAACTGGAACACTCTTTTGTTAAGCTCCATTAACATGATCACTCTTTCAGCCGCAACAATGGCGGGTCTGGCAGGGGCAAGTAGCGCAGCAGTTCCGCTTTTGGCCTTCAAATTGTCGTCCACTATCCTCTTTTCCGCAGCCACCGGAATGCTAATGGTGATGAACAAGATCCAACCTTCACAACTGGTTGAGGAGCAGCGTAATGCTGTGAAGTTGTTCAGGCAACTCCAAGTCCAAGTTCAAAGCCTGCTGAACTTTGGAACTCCAGCTTCAGAAGATGTTCAAATGGCAATGGAGAAGGTGCTTGCGCTGGACAAAGCATATCCCCTTCCCTTGCTCGGAGCGATGCTAGAAAAGTTTCCTTCATCTTTTGAGCCTGCTGTTTGGTGGCCACAAAATGACGACCGGCGCCAAACTGAAGTTGGTTTATCGGAAAAAGGAAAACCGTCTGGCACGAATGGATGGAGTGAAGAACTTGAAGTTGAAATGAGGGAGATAGTTGAAGTAATGAAGAAAAAAGACTTGGAGGAGTATGTCAGACTGGGCAACATAGCTTTGAAAGCCAACAAAATTCTAGCCATATGTGGTCCTCTGCTCACCGGCGTTGCGGCCATCAGTGCAGCTTTTGTGGGGAAGGGGACATCGGCGGTGGTAGTAGCTGTGACGGCCGGAGCATTGGCTTCTGCAGTGAATAGCTTGGAGCACGGCGGGCAAGTAGGAATGGTGTTTGAGATGTACAGAAACTGTGGCGGCTTCTTTCGCCAAATGGAAGACTCGATCGAAACTGCTCTGCAAGAGAGAGACGTTAAGAAAAGGGAGAACGGGGAGGTGTTTGAGCTGAAGGTGGCCCTGCAATTAGGAAGAAGCTTGTCGCAGCTCAGACGGCTTGCTAAGAATTCGTCTTCTTCTTCAGACATCCCTGATGAATTCGCCAGCACGCTTTTCTGATTATTTATTTTTCTGCTTGACGCAGAGCATCGTTCAGTTTTTTGATTTTTTGTAGAGCAGCCAGTGTTACTGTGAATAAGATGAAGCAAGTGTTGTAAATTGAACAAATATGAAGAACATTAAAATTTAAATTATTTCGCAAGTGGGATTACGTGATTCGGACAAATGTCTTACATTCTCGGGAAGAGGAAGTATTATCTATAGATAAATCAAGCATACAAATTACAGCTATCTTTAAAGAAATACTCTCACCTCACATCTATCTCATGATAAACGACTTTTTTGCCTGCACAGACTTAGCTCAGTTAGTTTAAGGATGAAAAATTTAAAGCGAGAGCCAAAGTTCGAAGCCTGATGGTCGCTGTGTGAGAGTTTAATCTTCTAATGTGAGATTGCTCGGACGACAGATAGGCCTCACATTTCTAGACCGCTGAGTCACCGTGATTTATTCTGTCACATACTGTTAGGCCGAAGTGTGAGGGGCTCTGGGGGCGAAGAATTTTGCCTTTTGGAACGATAAAGACTTCTTTAACATCTCTTTGCTTATCGAAATAAATCTAAATTTAGAAAACTAAATTTATAGAAAGAATAAATAATAAAACATAAAAAAAAAGAATAAATTATAGAGTCTTTGTTATCATTTTCATTTCGTTCAGCTACTATATATAATATAAAAATAAAATAAATAACATTAAAAATAAAATTAAATAAAATATTAACTCACATATTTTATTTCTAAAACTATCATAATAATTTCTGATATTTTGTTACTAAAACAAGTATAACTTCTTCCAAAGTACTAAAAATGACAAAACTTAAACTATTGACAACTAAACATCTGAGTCATAAAAATGCATAGGTCACACGTTAACTTTAGTGATCGTTTTCTCTTCCAAAAATCAGTCGAAAGATGCTCCAAAAAATTGAAACGTTTTTGTTATCATTTATTTCACTGAATTCATCTCCTAAACTCAATCCTTATTGATATTTCATTTTGATCATCTTCTTTAAGTTTTCAAATAAAACCGTAAGGAAAGGTTTTGTCAAATTATTTGTTATTCAATCATGACTTGAGACATGAATCATTTTTACTTCTCAATTCTTTATATAATCCTTGATAAAATAAAAATGAGCGTCAATATGCTTACTACTCTCATGAAGAACATGAATCTTTGTCGATTCAGTAGCTGATTTGTTGTCGACCCGTATTTTGGTTTCCCCATATTGTGTGAAACACACTAAGATTCTGTTACATATTCTGCTTCACATGTCAACAACGTCACAATTAGCTGCTACTTAGATAGTCATGTGAATGTTGTATTCTTCATTTAGAATACGTATCCTGCTATACTTTTTTGATCATCTATATCTCTGCAATAATCGCAATCAGAGTATCCTACCAGCTTGAATTCATCTGTCTTCGAGTAGAGTAGTCTAAGAGATTTAATTTCTCTAATATATCAAAGAATTCTTTTACTAGCTTTGAGGTGCAATTGTGTAGGATCCTCCATGCTTCGACTCATTTTACAAACACTATAGGTGATGTTTTGCCTTGTGCATGTGAGCTATCGCAGACTTTCTTCCAAACTACAATATCGCGTGCATTTACATAATCTTCTCCCTCATATTTAGAGAGTTTTGTAATGGGACCATTGGCGTTGCTACTTGTATGGTTCCTTCCATCTAGTTCTTCTTCAAAATATCATTTGCATATGCTTCTTATCATACAAATATTCCAAAATTTTCTTGTATGATCTCAAAACTAAGAAAATATTTCATCAATCCTAGGTCCATCATTTCAAATTTCCACGTCATAGCGTCTTTGAAATCTTTAATCTTCGAATTGCTTCCAATGAAAATAAAGTCATCAATATAAAAAGAAACACTAAAGACATTGCATGAAGTTATTCTCCTTGAAGTAAATGTCGATTCAAGTGTTTGATGCTCAAGGTGCTTGCTTTAACCCGTAGAATGTCTTCTTTAGCTTTAATATTTTGCTCTCATCTCCAAGTTTTATGTATCCACGTAGTTGTTCTACATAGACTTCCTCTTCCACAACTCCATTTATAAATGTAGATTTTACATCTATTTGATAGATTGGACACTTGAGTTGTGCAGCTTGAGATAAAAAAAGTTTAATGGTTTTCATTCACGCAACTGGAGCAAAAACTGTGATAATTGATTCTTGCCTTTTACCTATAATCTTTTGCAACTAGGTATGCCTTGTACCTTTCGATCTCGCCTTGGACATTTACCTTTTTTTTTGTAAATCCATTTTACACCTATAGATTTATGTCCTCTTGTAAACACTGAATTCCACATTTCATTTCTCACAAATGATTGTATCTCTTCATCCATTGCAGCTTTTCACTTCTTATCTCTTATGATTTTTACAAAATCATAGTTCTCTGAGTCTGTTAATAAGAAAACCAAGTACAGTTCATTAGTTGATTCATATAGATCTTGTAGGCCTGATGTGCAACCAGAGGATGACACCGATCAAGCCCCGATGAGCATGGAGAATTTTACTAACTTAGTTGCTCATTTTGCAGGGAACTTAGCCTCGGAAACACCTTCCGAGGCTGATCGGGAACGACCAAAGGTTGTGCTAAATTGGTGTCCGAACAATCCCGACCACGACACGCACAACATCCCTGGCCGCGACACGCCCGGTGCACACCCCCTCGATCCAATTCTCACGGATCGAGTGCTCACCCATGAAGACCGGGTCTTCGGCTACCTTGGGCCGACTTTCGGTCACATTTATTTTTATCAGCAAATAAATGTTTAAGAGAAGGATAAGAGACAAGCCCAAAGAGGAAGGACGAGAAAATACGACTAAGTGTTGGAAGCACACTATTGAAGACCTCGGTCAACTAAAGAAGGCCTTCGGTCAACCATGAGTCTTAGGCCGGATTATATCAACCCCTTAACTTAATCATCTGAGTAATCAGGTTATTGGGTCAAGAGAAGGTCGCGATTCAAATTGGCCCGAGCCAATTCCCCGGTGTCCGAAGCATGATCAACCCGAGGACGCTATTTTGAACGAAGACCGCGTGCGTCCATGAGCCCAACGGGCCTTCATCCAAATAGACCGCGCGCATGTAAACACTCGGTCAACCGAAGACACCTGGAGTCTCCGTTTCAAATTGGCCCGGGCCAATCCCTCGGTGTTCGGAGCTCGGTCAACCTGAGGTCGCCGATTTGAACGAGCCTGCGCGTGCCCGTGAGCAACTGCGGATCTTCATTCAAATTAACCGAGCACGATCCTCACTCGGTCAACCCAGAAGCATCGGGATATTCCTTTTCAAATTTTCCCGTGCCAATCCACCGGTGTCCTAGAGGAGTCAACCCGAGGTCGCCATTTTGAACGAGCCCGCGCGCGCCCACGAGCATAACAGACCAACGTTCAAATTGACCGAGCACACATCTTCACTCGGTCAACACAGGAACTTCGGGATATTTTATTTCAAAATAGCCCGTTCACATCCCTTGAAGCCCAGAGCTTGGTCAACCCTCGACCGACCATTTGAAAAGTTTGTGCGCGCCCATGAGCACAATAGATCTACATTCAAAATTGACCGAGCGCAAATCTTCACTTGGTCAACATAGGAGCAACCAAAGACTTCATTTCAAATTGGCCAGCGCGCATCCCTCGAAGCCCGGACCGTTCGATCATTTGAAAGAGCTGCACGCGCTCTCTGTCGGTCAACCAAAGGTCTTCCCCGGTCCAACTTGGTCTCCATTCAAATTCAGCCGCACATATCCTTATTGGTTGAACCATCAGCTGAAGAGGAGCGTTATTGGTCTGGAGCATGGTCAAACCTTGGTCATCATTTTGAAAGAGCCGCGCGAGCCATCCCTCGGTCAACCAAAGGTCTTCCCCGGTCAATCACGGTCTCCATTCAAATTCAGCCGCGCATATCCATGTTGGTTTGAACCTTCAGCTGAAGAGGAGCATCTTTGGTCTCGCCAAAGTCAAGGAAGATCCTTCCCGGCTGATCCAAGACGTCCACCGAATCGAAGGGTTTAGATTAATTCTTTCTCATTTTCCTTTATTTAAGTGTATCGGCCTTTCCTTTGAAAGACAGAGAGAATTTTAATAAAATTGTGCTATGCACCTTCTTCCTAACAAGTTGAAGCTCTTTCCGACGTCCACCTCTCCGGTGAGTGATATCCGGCCAAGCACGTCAACCCTTGCGCGTACGATCGGTGAGTCACATCCGAGTGCAACCAAGGTCTACCAAGGCAAACACTTTGATTGCTCAAGTGTTCGACTTGCTCAGCCTCACCTTCCATTTCTAAAACTTCCCAAACCCATTTCCATTCCCGAGCTTTCACCTTCCTTCATTATCCGATCTCGCACCCCATAGACCACCCGAGCCAGCTATCCATTTCTTCGAGCCATTTCCTTATTTTCCCCTCCAACAAACCACATTTCCCCGCCATTTCATTCCTCTGTTCTAAATCCAAAATTCGCCCTAGCCCATTTTCCCGTGTGCCGCACAAACCCATTACCGAGCCCCGCATGCGCGCACTAGCACTAGTCTGACCACGACGTGCCCACCCCTCCGGATAGCACATCAAGGCCATCCTAGGTTGTCTTGGCTTCTCTTCTTTTTCATGTTCTTGAGAATTTATTTGAGTGATCATTGGTGTAAAAGTCAATGACTCTCCTTGTGTTGGCTCCTTTTAATTCTTCTAATCTCACGTGCTTTCTTCATTCACCTATATGTCTCGGCTCATAGTTATGTTTTTCAATTAGATCAAATAATTTGAAAGCATTTGTTTTCTCGACATAACTAATGAGCACATAGTTCTTACTCTTATCATCAAGGTTAGTTCTTCTTTGGTCTAGTACGTGTGCGTAGGTCCAAACACATTAAACTGTGACACAACTTGTTTATGACCACTCCAAACACACTAAAGTCTTTGATTTGTCAATTTCGTATGTGGATATCAGTTTTGCACATATTTAGCGTATCACACTGCCTCCACCTAAAATTCCTCTAACACATTTTTTGTCTTCAACATTGATCGAACCATATCAATGATCATTCGATTTTTGCTTTTGGCGATATCATTTTGTTGAGTTGAATATGGTGTTACAAGAATCTTTTGATACCATGTTCCTCATAATATTTTGTGAAGGATGTACTCTCTTCCTCTATCAGATCATAAAGCTTTGACGTAAAAATTGATTGTCTTATCCACCATCGCATTGAAATTTTAGAACATCTCAAATGCCTCATATTTTTCCTTAAAAAAATAACATAAGTTTTTCTTGTATAGTCGTCAATGAAAGTAATAAGATAGCTCATTTCATTAAAAGATTTCAGAGTGATTGAGCCACATACATCAGTGTGTACCAACTCGAGAGGTCTAATTGCATAATTTTTCAGCTTTCTTTGAAAATGTATCATTGTTTGCTTGCCAAGTACACAACCTTCACAAAAACCTTTGGTGAAATTGATGTTGGGTAGCCCATGAATTTTTTTTTATTACTAACTCTTTTAGCTCATTGTAATGTGAATATTTATACCATAAATGTCATAACCTTGGTTTGTCTTCTATAGATACTTGTAAAAACTTCTCTTGTATATTCTTCAAGTTGAGTGTGAACATCTGATTTTTTTCATCTCCACATGTGCATGTGCAGGTAACCTGCCATTTTTATCTCTCAAGTGCAACATTCGATCTTTCATGAAAACCAAGCATCATTTCTCCAACAATTATCTCATACTAAGAATATTGATCTTCAAGTCGGGTATATAGTAGACATTCTCCATAATATGTTTTTTTTTCATCTTTTTGAGAAAAAAACATATCTTCCATCAGCCTTTGACTTCAACCTTCGATGTATCTCCAAAAGACACATGTTCTTCTCTTATCTCTTGCATATAAACAAAGAGATGTTTGTGCCCACACATATGATTTTTAACATCGGTGTCTAGACCACACCATGTCGTTATTTGGAGTGGTGTCTTCATGGGCTATCATGAGAACGTCACTATCTTTGTTCTCAACTTCCACGACTCAATTCAAATTTTCTTCCATCTTCTTTTCACAGCAAAAATCTTTTGTGTAGTGTCCATATTTGCTATAATTATAACATTCAACATTTGGACTATTTGATCTGTCACCTCTTCTATGATCGCGACCTCGTCTATGCCGATTTTGTTGGCTCATTTGTCATCTCTCTTCATTTTTATTTCTATGACCACGATTGGAACCTGACAAGCTTCAAGAGTGGGAAGAAGAATAAAAGGGGCTTCGGGTGAAAGAAGGAGGGAAGAAATGGGCCGGAAAGGGGTGATATTAAAAAAAAGGATTTCTCGGGCTGCATATGGAGTTTGCAACCAAAATTTGGAGGGGTTGTTTGTGGATGAGCGAAGAGCTTAACCTCCAAAAATGAGGGTAAAAACTTTGGGGAAATGGAAGTTGTGTAGAGGGAAGTATCGGGTGCCAAAAGGGTGGTTATCAGAGAAGAAATGGGGGATGATCGGAAAGTTGTAAGTCACCGGAGATGGAGATGAGCTAATGGGGATTACATGCTTACCCTAAGACCACGGGAGAGTGGCTGAAGATGTGTAGCATGGCCTAGCTTCCCCTAGCTCGGAAGGGGAGCCAAAACCTTGAAGGAACGCTCTCGGGTCGCCGGATATTACTCACCGGAAAACCGAGTCTTGGAGGTCGGAAACCGGCCAAGGAAGAAGATGCAAAAGCACACTTTTAGATTCAAATTCAACTGACCATAATGCTCGGGGATGGGGAGTTTTTATCTCCATTGCATGAGAGATGAGAGCTCTAATCGGGTGGCATACACTTGCTTACCCGATTTGGAGTGACACAAAAAGAGAGGGGGAAAGGACCACCCAAACATTACCGGAAAAGACGGAACCAAAGGGGAGGTGGTCCCCGAATTTGGTTCTCTCCTTTGGCTGCCAACCGAGAGCCTCTCTTGGCCCAAAAGGGAACCCACTTCATACCCATGCAAAAGATAAAGCCAACCCATTTTGCAACCCTAACCCTAAAAGTAAGTTGGTAAAGTTGAAACAAACACATTCAAAAGGCTGAGATTCAGACGTCCTTATCCCTTGGAATTGGGCTTGGACCAATGTCTTGAGGCTTGTTGACTTCAAAAGAGGAAAGTGTTCTTCCCAGGTAGCTTTCTGGCACTGGACTCTCTGTAATGGCTTCGTTTGACTAAGAAAGCGGAGTCCAATTTTGATGTTCGACCCTTCTATGGAAAGCTTGTGAAGTTGGCTACATTTCTGCAGAAAACGTCATTTTGCTTTAAGGCTGGGAAGATCTTCAAAAAGGCCCAAACAGCTTCAGAGGTCCAACTGAGCCGAATCCAAAACGTGGTCCCCATGCTTGGTTGCTTTGAAAACTTGCATGTGGTCCCTTCTCCACCAAAAGGCAGCCAAGTTGGCACCTAAATGGACCTTACATGGCCATGCACAAAATTTTAAATATAAATAAAAAGTTTGTTTGCAAATATTAAACCTAAAGCTAGGTGTTACATCTTGTATTTCAAAGGGTACATTGTCCCTCCTTCATGGACCACTTGGGCTTTGTGTTGACTTCAAAATTGAATGGCTTTGGATTTCCTTTGTCCTCCAAGGTAGGCTCCAATATATTGAGTCCTTGTATTTCCTTTTCTACAAAAGGAACAAACTTGTTAGAAAATACCCGAGCCCGAGCTCGGGTGATAGCCTCTCTCGATTCGGTGATGGATGGTGCAACCCGAGGCATGTCAGAACCATAACCTCCACAAACACGTCCTCTTCCTCGGTAATGTGGCCCATATAATAGTTAATTCTCTTTGACGATTATCTTTGTTTGTTAGGCCTCCTCCAAAACCTGTTGTTTAATTTTTTTTCTTCCATTTTTCACACGCTTTGAGAGAGCCCGCAAGTTTATCGACAAACATTTCTTTCAAATTCTTTAACTTCTCAATTGTACATACGAAATTCTCAAAATCATCTATCAATGAACGAATAATTTTCAACAATACTTAGACATATTGACTTAAAAACCTTCAACGATACTTCACTTCCTTTCATGGTAATATTCTACTCTCTCCCAAGACAATTCTTCATATGTTGCTGGTAGAGTTATGTAGCCTTGTGATATTGTTTCTTTCATTGTCTTTGACATCGTCGTGGTGGGGTTTCAAATTGGTGACTTGAATCACAGAGTGGATTTTCAACCACGATGGAAAATTTACAAGGTATGATGATCTTTCAACTTTCTTGACTAATTCGACTGGACCTTCATTTTTTATCACAAGTAGCTTTTCTTTCTTTCCTTTGAAGTAAAGCTGTTATGCCAATAGCTTGACTAGCACAAAGTCTGTTGCCTTAAAGTCCATCGGTCATTGCTTCTTATTCGCCTACTTCTTCATGTGTTTGGAGGCTCTTTTTAAGTAGGCTTGAGCTATCTCGGTATGATGATCTTCATGTGTTTGAAGAGTAAGTCATCATTGATCCAAAATTGCGAGGTCTTCTCTTCCTTTGTAAGTTGTATAACTACTCGGGTTACATGATCATCTTGTAGCCTATCTCATATGCGATCTCCTAAGCACCTATTCACTTTGCTTTCTTGGAGATGGGATAAATAGCCAAGACTTGCGCATTGAAATTTTTAACTCAGTATGTCAACTCCTCGATGGTTTTGGCCAGACTTAAGTTAAAAGTGAAAATCAAAATCTTAAATCAATTTGTGCCAAGTTACCTAGAGAGCTCTGGTGGTCCAAAAAAGTGACAAATTGAACTTTTATCCGTCATCACAATAATTTTTGACCCAACAAAATACTATCTCCACATGCTTAGATGGTATACCACTCTGAGCATCTCTTTCTCATAGGCGATGGCCAACCTTTTCTTATGTTCGCGCTCCAAGATTGCATCTTGAAGATTTATGTACTTCTTGACCTTGAGAAAAACTTAATTGCCTTCTAAATGCCAATCAAACTTTGGCAATGCCTCTTCTTAGTGAAGTCATCTTTAATTTTCTTGACTCTTTTCGAAGGTTGTCACTCTAACTTTTCAATTTTCTCTTAAACAAAAACATTTAAAAGACCAGATTATAATTTTACAATTCACACAATCTTACACTTTGAAATAAAAACTCAAATGAAAATACAACTAATGCGAGTAGAAAATTCGACATCATTTTCGTGTCTTTTTTCTTGACCGAAGTCTTGGCTTCTTTAGCTTTCCTTCTTTTATTTATAATTTTGGCTTCGGGAGATTTTTGGTTGTGATCCTTCTAGTCGACCCTTTAAACTAGTTGTTCTAGAGAAAATTTTATCCATGAGAGTTTCAGTCGACCATTCTAGTGCCTTGGCGTTTTTGGGCATTTTTGGCAGACTCTTTGTATAGTAGGGGTCGACCCTTTCAGCAATTTCAGCATAGTTGTTTTTTAAAAAATAGCATCAACAAAATTCTGATTCGAACAAAATTGAAATGCTTGAACACACCAGTTAGAAATATTAATACTCATTTTTGAAGGATATTTTAAGTAAAAATAAATAATTAAATTCATAATAAAAATAATAAAAAATTTATTAAATACCTAATAAGTCAACAAAAATTGATCATATGTTGTCCACTAATTGGTACAATGTTGGCCTAAAAATTCCCAATTTTTTTTACTGAGATAAATTGCTAAAAAAATTAGATTTTTCATCTCTCGTTTGAATGCAACAATTTGATGCAATTTCAACATATGGTAGAATTAATTGATTTTCTAATGCCAACACTATTTCCATAAACATCCTTTTATAGTTTAATTTCTTCCTAACACAAATTCTCCAATCTCAAGAATTCAATTTCTCATTCTTTAAAATAACCAGAATAGATTAGTTTCTTACAAAAATGTTGAAAATAAGCATTGTCTCATAGTTTCGTTGAGAGTAAACTGAATGATTTTGGGTCTCCATCATTCTAATGAGCCAAACTTCTAACCTAACCCTTGAAGAAGTAATTCGTGATATCAAAGAGAAAATGAAGTTCTAAATGGGGAGGAATTTTGTTTTTTAGGATAATTTAATTATGTTGAACAAACAAAATTTAACAAAAATCTACTACAGCCGAGAACCAAGTTGCGAAAGCTACATATCAACAACTCATCACATCATTAGCCCGAGGAAACCAAAATCAAAAATTACAAATCATTGTCCGATTACAGATTAAAATTCTCTAAATTACATTTAAAGATCAATAAAATATTATACTTGCAAAAGGGAGCCAAACAGTAGACAACAAAATATAAAACTGAAAAAAGTACCTGGGTCGTGTGCATGATCTGAATGGATCAAGAGATTTCAATCCTAGCTAGTAGGCTCGGTGACATGCCTCAAGTTGCATCATCCATCACCGACCCGAGAGAGGCTATCATCTGAGCTCGGGCTCGGGTATTTTCTAACAAGTTTGTTCCTTTTGCAGGGGAGGCAATACAAGGACTTAATATATTAGAGCCTACCTTGGAGGACAAAGAAAAGCCTAATCTATTCAATTTTAATGTCAAGACACAGCCCAAGTGGTCCATGAAGGAGGGAGCATGTTCCCTTTAAATACAAGATGTAACACTTAGCTTTAGGTTTAATTTTTTGCAAACAAACTTTGTATTTATATTTGAACTTTTGTGCATGGCCATGTGAGGCCCATTTAGGTGCCAACTTGGCTGACTTTTGGTGGAGAAGGGACCACATGCTAGTTGTCAAAGCAACCAAGCATGGGGACCCCGTTTTGGATTCGGCTCAGTTGGACCTCCGAAGCTGTTTGAACCTTTTTGAAGATCTTCTCGGCCTTAAATCAAAATGATGTCTTCTAAAGAAAGGTAGCTATTTTCTCAAGATTTTCAAAGAGGGGTGGAACGTTAAAATAAAATGCCGTTTTCCTAGTCAGCTACAGAAATTACCGAGAGCCCAGTGCAAGCAAGCTACCCGGCTTGGACTTCTCAACTTCTTTGCCACCAATTCGGCCCAAGTCCAAATTGAAAAGGAAGCTAGGGTTTGCAGCCAAAGAAAATGAGAAATACAGTTACTCACATTGCTGAAGCTATTCTTGGGAAGAAATCAAATGTTTCACCATCTTTCCTTTTGCGTAATGGGCAAAAGCGGGAAAGCTTGTGAGCCATCCGATTTGGTACATTCTTACTTACCTTTGAGGGCTAGGATTTTGTGAATGGCTGGTTAAATCCCCCCCTTTGCAGCTTGTAATCGGCATATTTGAATTTAGAAGATTTTCTTTTCAAATTGTGAATCTCTCCCTTTGGAGTTTTTCCCTCCAAAGACTCGGTCTCCGGAATCCATATTCTGGCCACCGAGAGACAACCGGAGTTAGTCATCCTTCCGAGCTAGGACAACCTATCCTTACCACATTTCTCCAGCCATCTTCATGGTCTAAGGGTGAGAGTGTGGATCATCAGCTCAAGCATCCATTTTTACGTGAAGTGAAGTCCAATTTCTGCCGTTCTTCGTTTCCGATCAAATCCTATCCCGCATTCATCCCATCGGCATATATCTGAAACCCTAAGTGAGAATCTTATCAATTTTGGAGGATCTCTTATACATTCATACATCAAAGAAACCTCAAAAGTTCAGCCCCTAACTCATTCCCACTTCCGATTTACACCCGTCCAAAGTTTACCCTATTTTCTCGGTTATTCTGAGAAAAGCCTAATTTCCTATCACCACCTTCGGTTACTCATTCCCTCATATCTTTCATTTCATTCGTGAGGATCCCTTAAAATTTGGAGGATCATTTCATCCCTTATCAATCTCCAATCCCTACAAATTTCAGATCAAGAACCACTACCGTTTTCCAAGATATTGCCTCCACAACCTCAATCTGTATCTTTCTGGCTCCCTCTTTGTGCATTATTATTCCAGATTCCATATCTCCCGACTTACCAGTGAGAATCTTTTCAAACTTTGAGAAATTTCTCTTCATCCATCTTTTTGCCTCTCCTCAAAATTTTAGCTCCAAAATCACTCACAATCCCGAGATCTCTGCCTTCCATTATTAACTTTCTTCCCTGATTTTTTGGGATCTTTCACTCCTTACCCAAGTTGGTAATTTTTCCGCTTATTTCATTCCCATTTCGTGTCACTCGGGAAATGTGAGTACATGAGCTTTGTGACGTGGTGCTCTATTCGTTTGACTACCAAGTCAGTGTGGTCATAGCGCCCTTCAAAGATGCGAGAATTGCGGGCGGTCCAAATGTGGTAAACCGAGGAAGAGAGGATGATCCTCAAAATCAAGGCCTCGTTGGTGTTTTTCTTTTTGTTTCTTTGATTGACCATTTGAAAGTGCTGGCAAGGATGGACATTTGTCAATCGTAGCCGAACTTGACTTTGATGGTGGACCAAACGAATGAGGAGAAGGGGCACCTGAAAAATAGATGAGAGGTGGATTCTGGTTGATTTGCACACAAGGAGCAGAAGACTTCAATTCCGAGGAGGCTCAACCTCTCTTTGGTATTGAGGTGATCAAGAGCCGTAAGCTAGAGGATGAAAGCATGCTTGAGAGTTGGTCCGACAGTCCATACAGTTTTGAACCATGGCTTTTTAATTGCCGAAGGCCTAAAGAAGTCATACATTTCTGAGAGGCCTTTGGATATGGAGCTTGATTTCCATTCATGGGGAGGAATTTTCTTACCAATGAAGGCCGACTACGAAGTTGTTGAAGAATGAATATACATAATCTGCCTTCCCAAGAGGTAGAATCTTATAAAACATGCGAAATTAAAGAGGCCGAGTCCGTTTTATAGAGAGAGGCAGTAGTTAGTTAATGACAAACTATTAGTTATTTATAAATTATTTTTATGCATTTGATTTTTCAAAATATTAGAATTGAAGTGACTCTAGTTTTTGGACGAAAAATATATTTCATTTTTTGGTCTTTCTTACATTTATTTGCTCAACAAAGTTTATCCTTATCCTAATATATCGTATGAGTAGGTCTATGATGCTGCAAAGATAAAGTATTATCTTGTTAATTCATCAAGATGCTTTAGCATCTCTTGATTTTTGGCTCGACAAAGTGTACAGCTTCTTTTCTCGATATAGCTTTTTTGCTAAGTAGCTCTTCATAGTTTAAGATTCTAGGGCAGCCAAAAAGAAAATGCCTTCGTTTCCTCAATCATTTCTCTTAAAATGGCATCCCCCAGGCTCAACAATATAGCATTGTAAGCCTTTGCTTCTATTTAATTAGTTTTATCTATGTCTTGTTCTAGATCTAGTCATGATTCGAGTTTTAAGACTTATGCTTGCTTGCTTACTCACCTCCGAGCTATCTCAAGGTGAAAGAACAGCTCTCTCTTTCGATCTCCTCCCTCGCTTCCTGTGTTTACCTTCTGCTTTGGTATCTCCGACAAGAAACACTGCGCGCACACCCTGGTGACTATAACCTTCAAGAAGATAAATCCCCTCTTGAATCAGATGGTAGCTCAAAAAAAGCATCACCTCTAATAGTTGTTTTAGATTGAAAGCTGAGATTAAAGGGAGAGATTATTGAGAAGGAGAAAAAAGAAACTAGGGCAGCCGTCAAACACAGTAGAGAGAGAAACAATCTGTAATCTTCTATTAATGGAAAAACTAAATGGCTTCCCCAAAGTTTATACTTACATTCATGGAAGAAGGCATAACTTAGAGGACTGCCAAAATGACTTTTTCTCTAATACAGTAGATATAGAAGTTGAGAGAATCATTGGTTTAAAAATCCCTAATTTTGATCTGGTGTTCATGGAGGGTGCTTTTGACACATTTTTATTTCTCGCCATAGGTGTAGTGTTAGACATAGCAGGAGAGGAGTGGAGTTGTGTTCCAATAGGTACGGGAGAAGTGGGCACCGATGAAGGCGAGGAAGAGCTGACAATGATGGAAGGAATCAGAGCAAGAAAAGGAAGTTTGTGCAATAAAGATTCAAAAGGAGATTTTTTATGTAAATCTAGCGTGGGCATGAAATTAATGCAGTTGCTTGGAAAGCATATGGCCAAAAATTGTACGGAACAGAAGAGGGGAAAAGTAAAGCTAATTCTGTTTTAACAACACATCGGTTTTACTGCTCAATGTTAAGTCTTGAAAAAGACCTAATTATGTCTATCAAATTTATGAAAATTGTTAAGCCTTAAGTGATAAATTGAGGGATTTTATGCTAGAAGCTGTATTTGGTGCTGCAGCTCATGCTACAACACAGAATCAGCGGGCAACAATGAATTTATGTTAATTTTGGTAATTTCGAGAATATCTTTATCTGCCCGATTGGTTACCTATTTTGCAGAGATTATGCTGGATAAAGATTGAAGGCATTGAAGTGAAAAGAGATAAGATCAGAGAGATTTAAATGGCAAAATTGGCGGATTGGAGAGAGAAGAAAATCTCCACAAATCAAGGGATTCCGAATTCAGTTTTAGAAAGAGAACATAGCTGCCATAATTTTAAATGGAGGAGCACGATTCAGATCTGAAGACGTTGAAATATACGCAGAGGGAGATAGACGACAGACAGAAGAAACGCAGCCACGCTGCGCAAATTGAAACGGAAAACCAGAGCCGATTCAAGAACTTGTGGGACGCCACCGGGGTTTTGAAGAAAGCGACGTGAATTTCTGGAAAGAGAAAACACTGGAGAAAAGTTACTGAAAAATTCTGTAGAAGAGCCGTTGCAGCTTGAGCTGAAGCTGCTGCCGCAACACTTAAAATATGCATTTCTGGGAGAACAGAATATGCTGCCAGTAATTATATCTTCTGGACTGGACAAGGAACAGGAAGCTGTGCTGATAGCTGTGCTGTAGAAAGTTAAGGGCGCAGTTGGTTGGTCGATAACTGACATTAAGGGAATAAGTCCGAGTATCTGTATGCACAAAATTCTGATGGAGGAAAACCACAAACCATCAATTAAACAACAAAGGCGACTTAACCCGGCTATGAAAGAAGTAGTTAAAAAAGAGATTATCAAGCTGTTAGATACGGGGATTATTTATCCAATTTACAACAGCTATTGGGTTAGTCCTATACATTGCGTTCCAAAGAAAGGCAGCACTACAGTGGTTACCAAGAAAACGAAGAATTGATACCAACAAGAACCATTACAGGATGGAGAGTGTGCATCGATTACAGAAAGCTAAATAAAATGACACGCAAGGATCATTTTCCGCTGCCATTTATTGATCAAATGTTGGATCGGTTAGCAGGGAAGGAGTTCTACTATTTTCTTGATGGTTACTCGGGATATAATCAAATCTCTATTTCACCCGAAGATCAAGAAAAGACTACATTTACCTGCCCGTACGGAACTTTCGCATTTCGAAGAATACCCTTCGGATTATGCAACGCTCCAGCCACTTTTCAACAATGCATGATGTCAATTTTTTCGGATATGGTGGAGCATGTTATGGAGATTTTCATGGATGACTTCTCGGTAATGGGTAACTCTTTTCAAGACTGTTTAAATAATTTAGAATTGGTTCTGAAACGTTGCTTAGAAACAGATCTTGTGCTGAATTTGGAAAAGTATCACTTTATGGTTACCGAGGGTATTGTTCTTGGCCATCGGGTTTCGAAAAAAGGAATTGAAGTTGATAAAGCGAAGATCAAAATTATCGAAAAATTGCCCCCACCGACGAATGTAAAAGGTATAAGAAGTTTTCTAGGACATAGTGGTTTTTACCGTTGATTCATAAAAGACTTTTCTAAGATCACGAAACCACTATGCTCTCTGCTAGAAAACAATAAGGCATTTGTATTTGATGAAGCATGCCTCACAGCATTAACGGAGTTAAAGAAGAGGTTGGTTTCAGCGCCTATTATTGTAGCACCGGATTGGACTTTACCGTTCGAATTGATGTGCGATGCCAGCAACTATGCTGTTGGAGCAGTTTTGGGGCAGAGGAAAAACAAAATTTTTTGTTTGATCTACTATGCAAGCAAAACGTTATCAGAAGCTCAAGTCAATTATACGACTACGGAAAAAGAGTTGCTAGCAGTGGTCTTTGCTTTTGAAAAATTCCGGCAATATCTTGTCGGGACCATGGTTATAGTTTACACGGATCACTCGGCTATAAAGTATTTAGTCACAAAGAAGGATGCCAAACAAAGATTGATTCGGTGGGTCCTTTTACTGCAAGAATTCGATATTGAAATCTGAGATAAAAAGGGTACAGAAAATCAAGTTGCTGACCATTTATCAAGGTTGGAAACTGAAAAAGAAAGAATGAAAGAATGAAAGAAAGAAAGAAGTTTTGATGTATTTTGAAAGTACTATGTTTTAAGATGTGTTTTGTGAAATGTTAATTACATATGTAAACTAACTCTATGTATAAATAAGCACGTTTTGGAAATACGTTTTGAATTATGGTAATAATGAGTTTGTTATTTACGTACTTCCGCTGTGTTTTCAATAAAATGATTTATACAAATTAAAGATTTCAAGGAAAAGAAAAAAGTTTTACCACGGCTTTTTAGTGATTTTTTTTAGAAAAAAAAACGGGATGTTACAGTTATGGTATCAAAGCACACCGGGTTTTAAAAACAATTTTGTAGACTGCTTAACAATGCAAGCATGTGCACGGACATCCCTCACCCACTGTAAGTATGTTTGTTATGAATTGATTGATTGATTGATTGTTTACATGCGTTATTATAAAACATTAGGACTAGTTGAAAAATCCCGAGGATAGCAAGGTCAACAAGCGAAGGGACTAATAGAGAGAATGAAAGCTCAATCGATAAATTGGTACATCTAGTTGGACACCAATTTCAATACTTGGAGGAATACAGAGAAAGGGATGCTCAGAGTAACGAAAGGCGGTGCAACCAAAGTGAGTTTAGCTGGGAGAGGTTCAACCGCCTTCACCCATCAAATTTTAATGGACAATCAGCTGATCCAACACATGCTGAAGAGTGGATACGAAAAATGGAAGATTTACTAGAATATGCCAAGATCGAAGATAAGGACAGGGTAACATATGCAACATTTCAGCTGGAGAGTGATGCTTGATTTTGGTGGGACATTGTTAAGGTCTGTAGGGACATAAAGAATATGACATGGACCAAGTTTAAAGATGTGTTCAATAACAAGTATTTCAACCGCGCAGTGCAAACGGCGAAGATGGTAGAGTTTGCCCAACTACGACAGAAAGGGACAGTTGGAGAGTACATAAGACAATTTGAAGCCCTATCACAATTTGCCCCACACCTAGTATCTAGCGACGAGCTAAAAGTTCATCAGTTTACACAGGGCTTAAAGATGGAAATTTACCACGAGGTTAGAATAGCGGAATCAAAGCACACAAGTTATACCTATGTAGTAGCTAAGGCACTAGCAATTGAGGAAGTTGAAATGAAGTTCCAACAGTATCGGGACTCTCAAAAAAGGTTTGTTAACCCGAACCAATAGCAAGGTAAAGGATGGCAACTCCCCAGGGGGGTTAAGAGGCCAAGTGAGAATGTACAGGAGGCAGAGAAAGGGAAGCGGGTTCAGAGTTTTTCTCAAAGTGAACTATGCTCAAAGTGTGGAAAGAGGCACTTAGGAGAATGCATGGCTGGCACTCGGCGCTATTTCAAATGCAAGGAACCCGGACACATAATAAGGGACTGCCCTCAAAATGCGGAAAGAGTGGATAAAGCCAAACCGAGAGTATTCGCCATGATCGAAACAAAGGACGAGGATCAACCCGCAGTGGGGTCAGGTACCCTTTCAATTAACGGTATGCCTACATATGCTTTGTTTGATTCTGGTGCCACACATTCGTTTATGTCTTCTGCAGTTCTAAATAAGTTGAATTGTTCACCGTTGGTAGCAAAACATTTTTATGATGTTATGTTGCCATCCGGAGAAAGATTACACTTGAATTGTGTTGTGCATGATTGTGTTGTTCTGGTAAATGAGCGAGAGTTGTATGCTGACTTCATAATAATAGATATGAAGGGGTACAAAGTTATTTTAGGAATGGACTGGTTATTGAGACATTTTGCCACCATAAATTGTCAAAATAGAGTTGTTTATTTTCAACCACCAAATGAGTAAGGGTATTCCTTGCAAGCGGCAAAACGTAGTCGACAGGTACCTATAGTGTCTTGTATAGAGACTCGGCAGTTATTACTAATGGGATGTGAGTGTTTCTTGGCAAATGTGATGGAAATACAGAAACAAGCCAAGATGGAATTACAGGACGTTCAAGTTGTTCGAGAGTTTTCTGAAGTTTTTTTGAACGATCTTCCGGGTTTACCGCCTGATCAAGAAATTGAATTCGTCATTGAAACGTACCCGAGAGCTGAGCCTGTATCCAAGAACCCTTACAGGATGGCCCCAACCGAACTGAAAGAGTTGAAGGCTCAACTGGAAGAATTAGTTAATAAGGGTTTTGTCCGCCCTAGTTTTTCACCGTGGGGAGCTCCGGTGTTGTTTTTTAAGAAGAAAGATGGATCGATGAGGATATGCATCGACTACAGGGAACTAAACAAGTTAACGGTGAAAAATAAGTACCCACTACCAAGGATAGATGATTTGTTTGATTAGCTACAGGGCGCTAAAGTGTTCTCAAAGATTGATTTAAGGTCAGGGTACTATCAGTTGAAAATAAAGAAGGAAGATATCCCTAAGACAGCATTTCGAACTAGATACGGGCACTACGAGTTTCTGGTGATGTTGTTTGGATTGACTAATGCACCTACAGCCTTTATGGACATGATGAATTGGGTATTCAAGGAGTTTTTGGATAAGTTCGTAATTGTGTTCATTGATGATATCTTGGTGTACTCGATATCAGAGGAGGAGCATACAATACACTTAAAGGCAGTCTTGTCTACCTTGAAGGCACATAAACTGTATGCCAAATTTTCAAAATGTGAGTTTTGGCTAGATAGAGTCCAATTTCTCAGGCATGTTGTATCTGGAGAAGGTATCTCGGTCGACCCGACAAAGGTTCAGGCTATTATGGAATGGTCACAGCCAAAGAATGTGGGCAAAGTACGAAGTTTCTTTGGATTAGCGGGATATTACCGACGGTTCATCGAAGGATTTTCTAAGATTGCGGTCCCGTTAACCCGACTAACAAAAAATAATATAAAATTTTGGTGGTCAAGAGAATGTGAACAAAGCTTTCAGGAATTAAAGCAGAGGTTGACCACAACCCCAATCTTAACCCTCCCAATTGAAGATGGGAAGTTCAGCATTTACTGCGATGCATCCAAGGTTGGGTTGGGCTGTGTCCTAATGCAAGAAGGGAAAGTTATTGCTTATGCTTCAAGACAGTTAAAGAGTTATGAGAAAAATTACCCAACGCATGATTTGGAATTAGCGGCGGTAGTTTTTGCATTAAAAATATGGAGACATTACTTATATGGTCGGGAGTGTGAATTATACTCGGACTATAAGAGCCTAAAGTATTTGTTTACACAGAAAGAAATAAATATGAGGCAAAGACGGTGGCTTGAATTTGTGAAGGACTATGACTTTGAAATTAAGTACCATCCAGGAAAAACCAATGTGGTTGCGGATGCTCTAAGTAGGAAGTCAGCAGTACAAGCGACATTACAATCGATGCCTGTACAACTCCAAGAGGAAATGGGTAAGTTTGAACTCGAAGTAATTTCCGACTTAAGCTCTATATTGAGGGCCATGACAATTAAGCCCAATATCTTGGAAAGAATAAAGATTGCTCAGAAAGAAGACCCAATCTATAGAAAGTATGTGTTGGGCAAAGAGACGGTTTCCTCCGAACTACATTATTCAAAGGATGACATTCTAAAGTATGGGAACCGGTGGTATGTACCAGACAATTAAGAACTACAAAAAGACATTCTAAGAGAGGCACACTCCTCAATGTTCTCGATGCATCTTGGGAGTACCAAGATGTATCATGATGTGAAACGGTACTTCTGGTGGCTGGGTATGAAAGAAGACGTGGCGAACATGTACAGTTGTGTCATATTTGCCAACAAGTTAAAGCTGAACATCAAAGACAAGCTGGAACCTTGCAATGTTTACCAATCCCAGAATGGAAGTGGGAGCACATTGCAATGGACTTCATGGTAGGATTACCAAAGACCACTAAGGAACATGACACTATATGGGTCGTAGTAGATAGACTCATGAAATCGGCTCATTTTCTCGCCATTAAATTAAGCTCGAGCTTGGACAAGTACGCAGAACTGCACATCCAGGAAGTCGTGAGGCTGCATGGAGTCCCAGTCTCTATAGTGTCGGATCGTGATCCAAAATTTACATCTAAATTTTGGAAGAGTTTACAAAAAGCTATGGGGACGAGTTTAAGTTTAAGCGCAGCATTTCATCCTCAAACCGATGGCCAGACCGAACGAACAATCCAGATTCTTGAGGATATGTTAAGAGCATGTGTGCTCGAGTTCAAAATGACTTGGAATAAGCTTTTACCGTTGGTAGAATTCACCTATAATAACAGCTATCAAGCCACGATTGGGATGGTCCCGTATGAAGCACTTTACGGTAGAAAGTGTAGATCGCCTCTATATTGGGACGAAGTCGGTGAAGCTCAATTTTATGGTCCCGAGATCTTGCAGCAAACCAAAGATCAAGTGCATGCAATTAGGGAAAGAATCAAAGTGGCCCAAAGCCGACAAAAGAGTTATGCAGACCAACGAAGGAGGGAATTGGAGTTCGAAGAAGGAAATGAGGTATATTTGAAGGTTTCCCTATTTAAGGGGATAAAGCGCTTTGGCAAGAAGAGGAAGCTAGCTCCAAGGTTCATCGGGCCCTTCCTGATAGCAAAGAAGATTGGAAAAATGGCCTACATATTGGATCTACCATTATCCATGCAAGGTGTACATGATGTGTTCAACATATCGATGTTAAGGAAGTCCATGCAGGATCCGGACCAAGTAATCAAACCGAGTTCCACTGAGGTAAATCCGGCTCTGGCTTATGAAGAACAACCAGTTAAGATATTAGACTCAAAGATCAAAGAGCTAAGGAACAAGCAAATCCCCTTAGTCAAAGTATTATGGAGAAATCACTCGATAGAGGATGCCACTTGGGAGAGACAGCGAGACATGGAAGAAAAATATCCTGAACTCTTTTAGTGTGCAAATTTTGGGGACAAAATTTCAAATGAGGGTGGAATGTAACACCCGAGCCATTTAAGCACCTTAGTTATTATAAATATAAATTACGTTGTTAAATCTTGATAAGTGCATCACGAAGTATTGTTGGTAGTGTGTTAAAATACGCCTTTGAAAGGAATGCTTAAAGAAATAAGAAGGTTAGAGTATGTGACAAGTGAGTTAAGTGTTGGAGGAGAAAATTTGGTGAAGCCACCTCATGCTTGCCTCTCCACCTCATGCTTGCCTCTTCACCTCATGCTTGCCTCTCTACCTCATGCTTGTATCACCACCTCATGCTTGCCTCTCCACCTCATGCTTGCCTCTTCACCTCATGTTTTACCTCTTTACCTTCAGCTGACATTTGATACACGAAATTCTCCTTATTATCCCTAAATTCTCTCAAGTTTCGTATGAAGGGAAACATGAGGTTGAAGCTGAAGTTGAAAGTTTAGTGTGAGAGGTGCAAATCGAGTATGTTTTGTGAGTTTAAATAACAAGAAGGAGGAGCACGAAGTTAGGACTAAGGTATGATGTTGGTTGATTTAAGTGTTTTTTCTATACCCTATATTGAAGTTATAAGAGTTCGAGTATGGTTTTGATTAATGGAAATGACATGAAAAACAAGGTGTTATCATGTCCATACAAAAGCAAGATAAATATGTCTGATTTTAAAGATACGAATTTTATAAGATTTTTTATTACGAAATTGAATTTAAAGTCTTCTAATGAATTACAGTAGACACCTTAAGGGTGATTTTGGTTACTTATTCATAAGAATTGAAGTTTGATAACTTAAGTTATGGCTGTTGTAATTTGTGGAGAAAAATAGGATAAATTCGGGAAATTCTAATGTAAGCATATTTGTGATGTTAAGGTTGTTTGGAATCAAGTAAAGAAAGTGAAGGAAATAAGGAGTATTTTGCAGCTTGGAATCCAAGTAAGTGAATCTTGCATGTCTTTGGCCCTTCGGGGACTACATCACAGAGAGTAGGATTAAGGTTGTATAATTAGAAACAAATGTTACGATTATGAATAAGTAGAATAAGAATACTTTATTTGAGGTGTATCACACCGTGCACCGGCCCAAGTGTTTGGGTTTGATTGGTGTTTGTTTGATAGTTGCTGGGTTTAAGTAAAGTAATGAAGTAAGCTTATGTTAAGTATACTTAAGAATTATCTTCACTTTGAGACGTTTGTTTATATTGATTCGGAGATGTTTTATGCATGCTTTATGTTTATGCTATGAATGTCACGTTGTGCACGTATGTCATTTTCATGCATCATGTCTTACAAAAAGAACGAAAATGTTTTCCATGTATGTTTTCAAAAGTCACCCAACCGAATGGCGAGGGTGGGATAGGAGGAACTCGTTGGTGCTAACTCTCATTCTGAAAATCGTCAAAGTTCTATGCATGAATGTACGTAACGAATGAACGAGGTAGAACCACGAGGTGGAAAGCTCGGTCACGGGGACCAAGTAGAACCACGAGGTGGAAAACCGGATCGATAAGCAAGAATAACGTAATAAAGAACAAAATGAATATGCATGTTTTACAAAACCACGCTCATGTTACGCATGTCACTTTATACGATTTCTTACTGAGCCTTAAGCTCATTAGAATAAGCTTTGTGATGTAGGTGACGAAAACGAAGGTGAAGAACTTAGTTTTCACGACATGATGTGATGTTGTGGAGAGGCTCGCTCGGGCTGTGCATGCACTTTTAAGTGACGACCCGTGGGAATGAACTGGGAATGAACGAAAGAAAGAAGTTTTGATATATTTTGAAAGTACTATGTTTTAAGATGTGTTTTGTGAAATGTTAATTTCATATGTAAACTAACCCTATGTATGAATAAGTACGTTTTGGAAATCCGTTTTGAATTATGGTAACAAAGAGTTTCTATTTACTTAATGACTTCAGCTGTGCTTTCAAGAAAATGATTTATACAGATTAAAGATTTCAAGGAAAAGAAAACAATTTTACCACGGCTTTTCAGTGTTTGTTTTTTTTAAAAAAAAAAAATGGGATGTTACAAAACCCTTTGCCAAAAGCCCTAAATCTTATGCCCAGACCCCTAAATCTTATTCTCAAGCCAATAAATCCTATGCCTAAACCCCTAAACCATAAGCCCTAGTCCCCAAGCCATAAACCCGAAGCCCTAACCCCTAAGCTCAATGCGTTGAATCCTATGCCCTAAGCCATAACCCCAAATGACACGGAATAGAGGGGAATTAGATTTAGGAAGTGGGAGAATCGGGTTAGGTTATATTGAAAAATGATAATTCGATAATTCCAGAATCGGGACTGGAATTTGGACGGCGATAACTCAACGATAAGATCGATTTTCAGGCTGAAATTTTGAGAGGAACTCTTGGAAAAAGATAGGTGATAGTCCTCTAAAAATGAAGGAAATCACATTGATGGATCGTTCGGAATGTAATACAACAGTAGCAGTGCTCAGCAATGGCCGAAAGTTGACAACTGGCGGAAGAAAAGACATATCAAACGAAATCAACGATGGAAGGAGCTTATGGACTTCAAGCTCACCCTATTACCTTGAAGAAGGCTGGAGACTTTGAAGCAAGAAGAGAACCCCAGCTCGGAGGAGGAATCCCTTGATGAACCACGGTGACCGGAGCATTGTCGGCTGCCGGTTGAAATTGGAAAATGCCCCAGAAGAGGGAGAGCTAAAAGCTTCTTTAATTCAAATAAAAATTGCCCTTACAATCACGCAATGGGGGAGGTTTTATCTGCTGAGAAGAGTGGGAAAGAGGGAGGGAAAATTAAGGGCCAAAGGCATGCAACTTGCATGCTGGAAATTGAAATAAAGGAGGGAAAATTGGACCAATGAGATTGCAAGAATGTGAAAGCCACGTGATCTTGAATCTCCTCGGCCAATTTTCCCTTCTTCCTTTGACCAAAATACCCTTCTCTTAGCCAAAAATTCCTCATGCAAAACCTCATGCAAGCATGCTAAAATAAACAAAATAAAACCTGGCCGAGAAACCCTCTCGGGTTCTCTAAATATCCAACGTAAAATTCACGTAAAAATTAAGCTAAAAATGCGATAAAATCCCTTCAATCCATGTAAATGCTGGTGAGTTGAGTCGTGGAACCCTTGATCACTTTTGCATGGGATTCTAACTCGCCATGCAACGTGATACTTCAATCGAGTTCGGGTTTGGGCTTGATTCCGGAGCTCTCAGTTTTTGGTTCAAAATCCACCTTTTCGACACGCCAAATTATCATGTGTTTTGGCCTTGTTTGATCCTCCAAAGTTGGCTTAGAAATGTATAATTCTTCAATTACTTTTCCTGCAAAATAACAAACATATTAGAAAAATTCTGAGCTCGGGCTCGGGTGATAGCTCCGCTTGGCATGCCAATCCATGGCATGTCATCCTCCCTGGGTTCTTGAGGATTTGACCTCAAATCAATTGGAATTTGTGTCCCTTTTGTTCATCTTCATCAATTCCAGCAAAGGGAGAAAGATTTTGAACATTAAATGTGGATGAAATTTCATAATTCCCGAGTAACTCGAACTTGCATGTTCTTGGGTCGACTACCTTATCCAAAAAATTCTTCGAGCTTAAGGCCACCTTAAGAGTGTGCCAACTTTGAACAACTTCTAGTTTTGAGTCATAAGATTCAATGCCCTTCACCACAACATCATTCTTTCCACGGCTAAAAAAATCAACAATCCAGTTTGTACTATACCACAGGATAACTAAATCAACATAAGTTTCATTATCCCCATTATAAACCATAGTGTTTCCAATATATTCAGCAATGTATCCTTCTAAGTATTCATGGGACCAACTATGCATAAGTACCGTATCAACTCTGGAACTAATAGTTAGCAAGGACGGGATTACTAACCAATCATGGTGGGTGCACTTAGTTGACTTTTTAAACGCCTCTTGCGCATTCCAAAGTAAATATATTCCATGGAAGTATTCTGTTAAGGCTTCAAAGAACCTTATCCAATGATCATCGTTAACTACCTCTTCCTCCTTGGTTCTTTTGATGGAGATCCGTAGACTCCTTTACTAGAATTGCCAAATGGTCCACTATTGATTGAATGGTTCTCCATATTAAGAAGTTCATAATTCTTCTTCCTTAAGCTCAATTCAGATTTGTAGATTTCCTTCATCCAATCATAAACAAAGTAATTAGTAAAGAGTTTGGGTAAAGAGACTAACCACCTTGAGAGTGTTTTGGAAATCACAACACATATGACCTTTTGGTCCTTTATCACGAGTGTTCCTTCTTGAGTAGGCACATATCCCTCCTTGATCATAATTAAGTTATTCTTAGATAAATTCTCCTTCCTTGTGATCTCATCTTTGGCCACTTGTTCGGGTTCAAGGGGAACTACCTTGATAGATCGTCCACCAAACTTAAAAGAATACTGGTTTGTAAAACCATCGTGCATAACCTTCCGATCAAATTTTCATGGTCTTCCGAGTAACAAATGGCTTGAACTCATGGGAACCACGTCACACATCACTTGATCCCTGAAACTTCCAATAGAGAATTCGATGTACGCTTGCTTGGTAACCTTGAGGTCTTCCTTATCATTTATCCAACATAATTTTTAAGGCTTCGGGTGAAAGTTAGTTTCTATTCCGAGTTTGTCAATTAACTCTTGGGAAACCACACTAACACAACTTCCACCATCAATAATAATTGAGCATACCTTATCTTGAATTAGACATCTACTATGGAATAAACTTTCTCTTTGGAGTTCCTCTTGTTGGCTTTGAGTGGCAAGTAACCATCGATAACTAATAATAAGGGGCCTTCTTGTGCTCGGCATTCTTCTCCTTCGGATTCCAAACTCATATCCGATTTTTCCTTCACTTCATCTTCACTGAAAACTTCACTTGTTTCCTCTCTAATAACCATCACACGTTTGTTAGGGCATTGGGATGCAATATGCCCGAGACCAAGGCACTTAAAACACTTGATCTCCCGTGTTCGGGTCCGGTTATTTTCTTCCATCGGTTTAGGCTCACTATCCTTCTTTTGCAGCCAAGTTTGAACGAAAGGAATCTTGTTCTCCACCTTTGTATTAGGCTTAAAAGGAGTAATAGCCTTAGGACTTGCTCGGCTCACTATTCCCTTGCCCTTTCTTTTCATTTGCCTCTCCACTTTCAAGGCCATTTGAATAACCGAATCCATAGAGTCGATCGATTGCAACTCCACAATATCACTAATGTCTCAGTGTAAACCTCTAATAAACCGAGCTATAATTTGTTCCTCTGGTTCTTGTAAGTCACATCTAATTCGGAGAGTCTCAAATTCGGTAAGATATTCTTCCACCGAGAGAGATTCTTGCTTAAGAGATTGTAATTGAAGAAATAGCTCTTGTTTGTAATGAGCCGGTACAAATCTTCTCCTCATAATTGATTTCATCATTTTCCAACTATTAATACTCTCTTCACCATCACGTCTTCTCTGAATTTTCAAACTATCCCACCATAGACTAGCATATCCCGTAAGTTCCAATAGTTATAGCATTCAAAGATCTTGTCAACTTTCTCCGTCCAATCAATAAACGATTCACCATTGCAAGATCCATTGAAAGGAGGAATGGATACCTTGATATGCCTCATATCATCATCTCTAGATTTGAGATCATGCAAACCATATTCTTCATTATCCGACTCTTCGGACTTAAACTCTTGAGATCTTCTCGAGCCGTGATTCGACCTTCTCCTTGGTGGTTAGTTTGGAGTAGTCCTCAAAGAAGGAGAAATGTGCTCCAACTTTTGTAACACCGTATCAAATCTTTTATTGAGCTCATCAATTTGTCCTTGAAGGATGGATTCGGGAAGATTTGGATACCGATGTGGATAAGATGTGGATAAGATTTGGATTCAGGAAGATGTGGGAACCACTCCTTGTGGTCATCCTTCAAACTTAAAATCACACAAAAACAGAGGTAAAGAGGAAGGTGGGGAGGGATTTATGACTCTGATAGGAAATGACACGGAATGGAGGGGGATTAGATTTAGAAAGTGGGAGAATCGGGTTAGGTTATATGGAAAACGATAATCCGGATTGGAATTTGGATGGCAATAACTCAACGATAAGGAAATCACGTTGATGGATCGTTCGGAATGTAATGGAACAGTAACAGTGCTCAGCAATGGCCAGAAATTGACAACCGGCGGAGAAAAGAAATATCAAAAGAAATCAACGATGGAAGAATGAGCTTATGGACTTCAAGCTCACCATATGACCTTGAAGAAGCCTGGAGACTTTGAAGCAAGAAGAGAGCCCCAGTTCGGAGGAGGAATCCCTTGATGAACCACGGTGACCGGAGGATTGCCGGCTGCCGGTTGAAATTGGAAAATGCCCTCGAAGAGGGAGAGCTAAAAGCTTCTTTAATTCAAATTCCAAATTGCCCTTACAATCATGTAATGGGGGAGGTTTTGTCTGCTAAGAAGAGTGGGAAAGAGGGAGGGAAAATTGAGGGCCAAAGGCATGCAACTTGCATGCTGGAAAGTGAAATAAAGGAGTGAAAATTGGACCAATAAGATTGCAAGAATGTGAAAGCCACGTGATCTTGAATCTCCTCAGCCAATTTTCCCTTCTTCCTTGGTCCAAAATACCATTCTCTTAGCCAAAAATTCCTCATGCAAAACCCCATGCAAGCATGCAAAAATAAACAAAATAAAACCTAGCCGAGAAACCCTCTCGGGTTCTCCAAATATCCAACGTAAAATTCACGTAAAAATTAAGCTAAAAATGTGAGAAAATCCCTTCAATCCATGTAAATGCTGGTGAGTTGAGTCGTGGAACCCTTGATCACTTTTGCATGGGACTCCAACTCTCCATGCAACGTGATACTTCAATCGAGTTTAGCTTCGGGCTTGATTCCGGAGCTCTCAGTTTTTGGTTGAAAATCCATCTTTTCTCCACGCTAAATTATCATGTGTTTTGCCTTGTTTGATCCTCCAAAGTTGGCTTAGAAATGTATAATTCTTCAATTATTTTCCGGCAAAATTAACAAACATATTAGAAAAATTCCGAGCTCGGGCTCGGGTGATAGCTCCGCTTGGCATGCCAATATGTGGCATGCCATTACCCCTAAGCCCACAGCCCTAAGTACTTAGCAGTGAGCCCTCAAGTTGAAGTTTAAAAGCCTAAAGCCTAAAGCCCATAGTCTTAACCCCTATCCGAAAGCCCTAAGCCATAAGGCCTAAGCACTGAATAGTAAACCCTAAGCCCTAAGTCCTAAGCTCTAAAAATAGCTTAAGCCTTAAGTCCTAAGCTCTAAAAATAGCTTAAGCCCTAAGTCCTAAGGCTAGTGCTCGAAGACATATACCCTAAGTCCTAAACCCTAATCCAAAAGCAAAAAGTCATACGCCCAAAACTCTAAGACCGAATCCCTAAGCCAAAAGTTCAATGCCCTAAGCCATTGGTCAAAGCTCTTAGTCTTAAGCAGTAATCTTTAAGCCCTAGCTCCTAGCCCAAAGTCCAATGCCTTAGGCCTAAACCATCAAGCCCTTTTTCAAAGCCCTAAGCCCTAAGGCCAATGCCCAATGCCCTAAGCCCAAAGCCCTAAGCCCTAAGCCCTAAGCTTTGAGCTCTAATCCAAAGCCCTAACCCTATGCCCAAAGCCCTTTCTTAAAGTCGTAAGCCCTAAGTCATAACATCTAAGCATGAATCCTAAGCTCTATGTCCTAAGCTCTAAACCCTAAGCTCAAAGTCTTATCATCTAATCCTAAGCCCAAAGCCTAAACTCTAAGTTGAAAACCCTAATCTCAAAATCCTTACCCCTTAGATTAAATTCTTAAGCCCTATATGTAACACCCCACTTTTCTGAGTAACCTAAGCCTATAGGAATATAGCACGTTTTGGCAAGGGTACAATATGCGTTAAGAGATTTTACGTTCTTCAAATGAGTTTAAGTTCTTCTAATGAAATTTAATAGACTTTTTGTTGGAATTATAGCAACAAATATTACTCAATTTGGAGGTCTGTAGAGAAAGTTAGGGGATTTGGAAATTTATAGTTAGTAACAACAACAAGGTTAAAAATGGATAACTAGGTAGTTTCAGTTTTCCTATTTTATCACGATACAGATGAGCTTAAGTGGCAAAGTAATCTTTTACTAAATTATAGAAGACATCAAAAGTAGAAGATTGATAGGTTGAACAACTCAATTGGAGTAGTGGTGCGGAAGTTATACACGCTAGAAGTTGACAAATGAAAACTGGACTAAGGAAATATAAACTCTTGAGCGTTATTCGGTTTTTTGTATAATTGATATCTTTACGCTCTGAATTTGGAGTGTATGTCTTCTACAAAGTTTAACTAAACTTAATAAGAAAAAGAATGGTGTTTGAATCATAGAAATCTAAGTTGTATAACAAAAGTTATGAAAGTTTTAACTGTCAGTCGACCCCAGGAATTTGATGGGGTCGACACCATTGTGTGTTTGGGTCGACCCCAGGAATTAGGTGGGGTCGACACAATTGTGTGTTTAGGACGACCCCAGGAATTAGGTGGGGTCGACACAATTGTGTGTTTAGGTCAACCCCAGGACTTAAAAATGGTCGACACAAGTTTCTCTCTGGGAAACATTTTGGGTCGACACATGGACGAACAGTCGACACCAAATAGTCATTTAGCATACTTTGGGTCGACACATGGACGAACGGTCGACACAAATGACTTTAGGTCACTCTCGGGAAACAATTTGGGTCGACACAACTGACTTTGGGTCGACACATTCCCGATTTGAGTTGAAAAGTCAGCCGAAATGTGGAGAAACCTGATTGATGAACATAAAAGAAATATTGATTTTGTTTAATTAAGAGATAAAAGGGGATGGGCTGTCATATCCTTCTCCCAACCACGAACTCTCTTCCATTCTTCTCCCGTTTTGTTTCTCTAGCTCAAAGAAGAGTGAGATTCGTCAAAGAAGAGAGGTGTTGAGAAAGAAAAAGGGTGAGTTTAGGCGTCCTTGAGTGAGTGAGTTATTTCAAGAGAGGTGAAGTAGAAAATCCCAAGTAAATTCGTGAAGGCTGGAGTTCAAGGTATTATTCTATCCTCTAAGTTTCTTTTAAGTTCAGTAAGGATAATACGATGGTAGTATTTGAATTGGGGGATAAAAACGAGTGATTTCATGCTGAGAGATAAGAAAGAGTTAAGTATTAACAAAGTTAGAATTTTGGAGATTCGGTCAATATTTGTTACGAATTGGAGTTTATGTTCTTCATAAGAGTTAAAGTAGGCTCTTGGAGTAATTCATAGCCGTTAGAATCAGTCGATTCGGAGCTATATAGAAAAAGATATGGACGTTGCAAGTCAGTGTACGAAAACTGGGGGGAGTTTGGGTCGACCCCTTGTAGTTTGGGTCGACCGAAACTCGATTTCAGAAACGCGACGCCTCTGTTTGTCGACATGGGTCGACCCCTCACAGTTTGGGTCGACCCAAACATGGGTTCAAACAGGGAATGCTCTCTGTTTTGTCCAATTAAGTCGACATACGTTAGTTTTCGGAATTTGGTGTCTTCTAAGAAGTTATAGTAGACTCTTTAAGGAATAATTTGACACCCGTAGCATCACAAATGGATCATTATCGAAAAAGTTATGGTTGTTTGAAGTTAATGAATTTTGTTACTGGCGTTTTAGGTTTTCAAGTGCAGCAACATATTGATCAAGTTTTTCAATAAAGCTAAGGACCTAAGGTAAGTTAATGTTGCATGTGATTGGCCCTAAGGGGACTACATTACAAAGATTAGGATTTATGATTTTGAAATATGCTAGATTGTTTTTGGGGTGTATTGCACAATACACCAACCTCAATTTATTTGAGGATATGTTTGTGTGCCTTGTTTGATGATTGATTGATTTTTGGTGTTAGAATAAAGACGATGTTTAGAATGCCTGCAATGTTTGAATTGTATATATTATTGCATGTTATCGTGTTCATGCATTTTAATTGTTCATGCATCATGGTTTTAAGAAAAATACGAAAATGATTTACATGCATGATTTTCATGATAATATGCAACGGGTCGTTGAAGGAGGAGCTCGAGTTAGACTGCCTCGAGGGAGGCCAAATGGTGTCTACTCTCTCCCGTGGTACCTTCAACGATCAAATAATGAAATAAATGAAATGAATGAAATGTATGTAAATAGTTACATGTGGGGCGGGGTTGAGTTTGGCTGTCCCGAGAGGTTGGACCAAATGGTGCCTACTCTCCTCTAGACGGTATTACCCACATTAGCTGGATTGTTAAGTGAAAGTAAAGAAATCAAATGAACGATAACAAAATTGCATTGTTTTCATAAAGCAGCATATGCATGAAGGTCTCATAATTGTTTTTATTATTATGGACTAACTCATTGAGCGTTAGGCTCATTAAATAAGCTTTGTAATGTAGGGATAAATGCTTAAGATGGTGAAGTACGTCCATTGCGGAAGTTTGCGGCTGTTAGTGCAATTTTCACCGGTGGGCGGCCCATGTAAATGGAAATGTTTTGTTTGGAAACTAATGTATAATATTATGTTTAGTTTATAACTATTTTGAAATAACTTGGTTTTTCATGTTAAAGTATAAGTATGTTTTGGATTACCTATTACGAATATAATTGATTTTGATGAAGTTAAATAAAAGTCTTCATCTGTATTTTATCTCAAGGATTTCAAATTGATAAGTTTATCGTAAATTGTTTAAAGTAGGTACATGTGTAAAAAAAATAAAAATAAAAATTTAATTAAGCAAAAGAAAAACCGGGCGTTACACTATACACTATGCCCTAAGTTCTACGCCCTGAAGCCATAAGCAATAAGCACTAAGCTTAATGCCCAAAGCCCTAAGTCCTATAGTAAGGAGACAGTTTAAAGCCCGAAGCCCTTATCCCAAAACATAAGCTCTATCCCAAAGCAAAAAGCCCAAAGCCATAACCAATAAGCCCAAGCCCAAGCCCAAGCCCAAGCCCAAGCCCAAAGCCTTGCCTTAACTCCTAAGCACAAAATCTTAAACCCTAAGCATAAACCCATAAGCCTTAAGACCTAAGCCCTAACATCTAAGCCCTAAGCCTTAACATCTAACCCCTAAGTACAATGCTCTAAGATCTAAGCACAAAGCCCTTATTCCAAAACCATAAGCCTTAAGCCCCAATGCCTTATCCCAAATCCTAAACCCTAAGCCCTAATCCATAAGCCCTAATCCCAAAGCCCAAATCGATAAACCCTTAGCTAAAAGCCACAAGCCTAAAGCCCTAAGCCCTAACAACAAAGTCCAAAAGCCCAAAGAAAAAATACTTAATCGCTATGCCTGGATTTTGAAGCCAACAACCATAAGTTCTAGACCCTAACTCCTAAGCCAAACGCTTAATCCCTATGCCTAAGCAAAAAGTCCTAAGCACAAATCCCTAGTAAGGCCAAAGCCTCAATTACTAAGCCCTAAGCTAAAAGCCCAAAACCTTAAATCCTAAGCACAAATCTTAAACCCTAAGAACAAAACCTTAAACAATAAGCCCTAAGCCCTGACACCTTACCCCTAAGGACAGTGTTCTAAGCTCTAAGCCCAATACCCTAATTCTGGAACCCTTAGCTCTAAGGCTTAATCCATATGCGCAAAGCATAAACTCTAAGCCCTAATCCATAAGCCCAAAGCCTAGTGCCCAAATTCTAAAACCCTAAGCCCAAAACCATAACCCTAAAGTCTACTCCCTAACAACTAAGCCCAAAGCCCTAAGAACCAATACTTTAGCTCTAAGTCATGATTTTAAAGCCCTAAGACCTCACCATAAGCCTTAACTCCTAACTCCTAAGGCTAACGCCTAAAGCCTAAGCCATATGCCCTAAGTCCTAATCTCTATGCCCAATGCAGAACTTTTTAAACCCTAAGCCCTAAGTCCAAAGTCCTAAGCATAAGGCCACAAGCCTTTAGGCTATAGCCTTAAGCTCTCAGCCCAATGCGCTACGCCTGAATCCCTAAGCTCTAAGTGCCAAGCCCAATGCCATTAGCCGAGTGATATAAGAACTAAGCAAAAAGTCCTAAGCCTTTCGTCGAAAGACCTAAGACCTAATCCTCAAACCCTAATCCTAAGCCTGATCTTTAAGCCATAAAACCTAAGCCCGAGGCCCTAAGCTTGAATTTCTAATCCTTAGCCCTAACCCATAAGTCCAAAACCCTAAGACGAAAGGCCAAAGGCTTTGTCCTCAAGACCTAAGCCCTAAGCTCAAAATGCATTGCCCTAAGCTCAAAGCCCATTGCCCTAAGCTAAAAGCTCTAGCCAAAACCAAAAGCCCTAATTCTTAAGCTACAAAATGCTAAACCCTAAGCCCAGAGCTCTAAACCTTAAGCCATATGCACTGAGCCCTAAGTCAAAAGCCATAACATCTAAGCTCAAGGACCTAAACCCTTTGCCAAAAGCCCTAAATCTTATTCTGAAGCCAATAAATCCTATGCTTAAACCCCTCAACCATAAGCCCTAATCCCCAAGCCATGAACTTGAAGCCCTAACCCCTAAGCTCAATGCGCTGAATCCTATGCCCTAAGCCATAACCCAAAGCACAAAGCCCTAAGCACTTAGCTCGAAGCCCAGAGCCCTAAGCACTTAGCCCTGAACCCAAAGACCTAAGCACTTAGTCGTGAGCCATAAAGTTGAACGTCCAAAGCCTAAAGCCTAAAGCCCATAGTCCTAACCCCTATCCAAAAGCCCTAAGCCCCAAGGCCTAAGCACTGAATAGTAAACCCTAATCCAAAAGCAAAAAGCCATAAGCCCAAAACTCTAAGACCGAATCCCTAAGACAAAAGTTCAATGCCCTAAGCCATTGGTGAAAGCTCTTAGTCTTCAGAAGAAAGCTTTAAGCCCTTAGCTCCTAGCCCAAAGTCCAATGCCTTAGGCCTAAAGCCATCAAGCCCTTTTTCAAAGACCTAAGCCATAAGGCCAATGCTCTAAGCCCAAAGCCCAATGCCCTAAGCCCAAAGCCCTAACCCTTACCCAAAGCCCTTTCTTAAAGTCGTGAGCCCTAAGTCCTAACATCTAAGCCTGAATCCTAAGCTCTATGCCCTAAGCTCTAAACCCTAAGCTCAAAGTCTTATCATCTAATCCTAAGCCCAAAGCCTAAACTCTAAGTTGAAAAAACTAATCTCAAAGTCCTTACCCCTTAGATTAAATTCTTATGCCCTATAAACTATGCCCTAAGTTCTACGCCCTGAAGCCATAAGCAATAAGCACTAAGCTTAGTGCCCAAGGCCCTAAGTCCTATAGTAAGGAGACAGTTTAAAGCCCGAAGCCCTTATCCCAAAACATACGCTCTATCCCAAAGCAAAAAGCCCAAAGCCATAACCAATAAGCCCAAGCCCAAGCCCAAAGCCTTAACTCCTAAGCACAAAATCTTAAACCCTAAGCATAAACCCATAAGCCTTAAGACCTAAGCCCTAACACCTAAGCCCTAACATCTAAGCCCTAAGCCTTAACATCTAACCCCTAAGTACAATGCTCTAAGATCTAAGCACAAAGCCCTTATTTCAAAACCATAAGCCTTAAGCCTTAATGCCTAATCCCAAATCCCAAACACCATAAGCCCTAATCCATAGGCCCTAATCCCAAAGCTCAAATCGATAAACCCTTAGTTAAAAGCCATAAGCCTAAAGCCCTAAGCCCTAACAACAAAGTCCAAAAGCCCAAAGAAAAATACTTAATCGCTATGCCTTGATTTTGAAGCCAAAAGCCATAAGTTCTAGACCTTAACTCCTAAGCCAAACGCTTAATCCCTATGCCCTAAGCAATAAGTCTTAAGTTGTCAGCCTTAAACCCTAAGCCCTAAGCTTAAAGTCCAAAGACTCACAAAGCCACAAGCTTTTAGGCTAAAGCCTTAAGCTCTCACCCTAAAGTTCTACGCCCTAATCTTTAAGCTCTAATCCTTAAGCACAAAGTCCTTAGCCTTAATGTCAAATCCCAAAGCCCAAAGCTCTATGCTCTACCCCCTAAGTCCTAAACGATAAGTCTCAAAATTTAAAGCTTTAATCCTTAAGTCGTAGGGCTAATGTTTAAAACCCTATGCCCTTAACCCAAAACATAAGCTCTAAGCCATATGCCCAAAGCACAAAGCAAAAAGCCCTAACCAGTAAGGCCAAAGCCCCAATTCCTAGGCCCTAAGCTAAAAGCCCAAAACCTTAAATCCTAAGTACAAATCTTAAACACAAAGAACAAAACCTTAAATAATAAGCCCTAAGCCCTAACACCTTACCCCTAAGGACAGTGCTCTAAGGTCTAACCCCAATACCCTAATTCAGAAACCCTTAGCTCTAAGGCCTAATTCATATGAGCAAAGCCTAAACTCTAAGCCCAAAGCCTAGTGCCCAAATTCTAAAACCCTAAGCCCAAAACCATAACCCTAAAGTCTACGCCCTAACAACTAAGCCCAAAGCCCTAAGAACCAATACTTTAGCTCTAAGTCATGATTTTGAAGCCCTAAGACCTCACCATAATCCTTAACTCCTAACTCCTAAGGCCAACGCCTAAAGCCTAAGCCTTATGCCCTAAGTCCTAATCTCTATGCCCAATGCAAAACTTTTTAAACCCTAAGCCCTAAGTCAGTCCTAAGCATAAGGCCACAAGCCTTTAGGCTAAAGCCTTAAGCTCTCAGCCCAATGCGCTACGCCTGAATCCCTAAGCTCTAAGTGCCAAGCCCAATGTCATTATTCGAGTGCCATAAGCCCTAAGCAAAAAGTCCTAAGCCTTTCGTCCAAAGACCTAAGACCTAATCCCCAAACCCTAATCCTAAAGCCTTATCTTTAAGCCATCAACCGTAAGCCCGAGGCCCTAAGCTTGAATTTCTAATTCCCTAGCCCTAACCCATAAGTCCAAACCCTAAGACCAAAGGCCAAAGGCTTTGTCCTCAAGACCTAAGCCCTAAGCTCAAAGCGAATTGCCCTAAGCTCAAAGCGCATTGCCCTAAGCTCAAAGCGCATTGCCCTAAGCTAAGAGCTCTAGCCAAAACCAAAAGCCCTAATTCTTCAGCTACAAACGCTAAACCCTAAGCCCAGAGCTCTAAACCTTAAGCCCTATGCACTGAGCCCTAAGTCAAAAGCCATAACATCTAAGCTCAAGGACCTAAACCCTTTGCCAAAAGCCCTAAATCTTATGCCCAAACCCCTAAATCTTATTCCGAAGCCAATAAATCCTATGCCTAAACCCCCCTCAACCATAAGCCCTAATCCCCAAGCCATAAACTCGAAGCCCTAACCCCTAAGCTCAATGCGCTGAATCCTATGCCCTAAGCCATAACCCAAAGCCCAAAGCCCTAAGCACTTAGCCCTGAGCCTAAAGCCCTAAGCACTTAGCCCTAAGCCCAAAGCCCTAAGCACATGCTTCAACCGTGGGTCGGGCTTGGGTTGCCCATCCATAGTAACCCTTATCCGGATGTCCGATACTGATGTACTTACCCTCCTTCAAACTTTCGAGATGAACACCTGACACTCCTTCACACGTTCGAAGAGCCCGAAAAAAGTTTTTTTCATCCTTTTTTGCTTATTTTTTTTATAGAAAGATTAGAGTTTTTTAATTGATGGTATTTTTATAAAAAAAATCAAGTTTTATTTTTTACATTATGACTCAATTTACAATACATTTACAATTTTCAATTTTGGGTTCCCCAACTCGGCTAGGCTGGCCACCTTCGACGAGGTTCTGGATTTTAGGGGCGCTCTCGAATTGAAGCATGTGACTTAGTTTGGGATCCTTATGTGGTACTGTTGAATCCCATGAACATCTCTTCATCTGCATCAGATAGTCGTGTGTCTGAGGTGGATGGTCTATCAGAACATGATTTCTTGTTATACCCGCTCCACCATATGTCTTACAATCCACCGTTTTAGTTCTTCAGCTCATGGAGGTGCTACTACGTTGGGGCTCATCAACGTCTTTGATCCTTGCCTTCTTCGGTTGACCAGGTCTGCGTCGCATTGTTGGAGGCATTAATGTACCAAATCATGCAGATGCAACTTGATAAAGTACATTGTCAGAGTCAATACCGACTACTGTCAGAAGATGACCTAGACACACACCCTTGAGATGACAACCATCCACACATAATTTGTTTGGAAAATTTTAACGAATGCTCTCATGCGTGCGAATATGCACACATATGTTCATTCAAACTCTGAAACGATATCTTCACTTGTGTCATACAACAATTGAGCTTAGATGCTGACTCTATTTCCAAGGTTGGATCGCAATAGCTCGTCCCTATATTGCCTAAGAAATTGAAATTTCTCCTCACCAAATCCTTCATTCAACCTACTTGCTTCTAGCCGACTTTCAATTGCAACAATTGTGGTTTTAACAGCATTGTGATCCTTCTGTACGGTGTCCATGATAGATGAGATCTTCCACATAGGCTGACTCTTGAACCTGTCAACGTAGGTAGTGGCCACTCATCTTGCCGACGCAAGTCGATTTTCTAAGACTTGAGCACAAGTACGACTATTAACGAATGTTTTTATCTCAATTGTTTCTTCATCGTGCATCTTCAAAGCATCAAAGTTCCATCCCTCGACGCACACTGTTGTTAGTCGCTTAGGATCACTTCTTTTGAAGGTGACCCCGTATCCATTTGACAAGACATTTTCAATAATTTCATCTTTAAAATCCTTAACAGATTTATACCTTTTTCTGAGATAAAACTTGTTCTTGACTGTCACAAGCAAGCTTAAAACTTTGTTTGTATCATCATGGTCCGAGTCGTGTGGCGTAGTCAAAACCATCATATTTATTTCGTCTGCTTAAGATTGAATCTCTGCATCATATACACTATCAAACGGTTTAAGGTTTTCATAAGGATTTGGTTCATATACCCAAACTCTATTTGCTTCATTTTCTTTTGCTTCGTCAGCGTTCCTAGTTGTATGTAGCTACCAGTTGATATTGCTACCAATCATTATTACTGATATAAAACTTTCTAATATGTGTATCTTACCATTTATCAGTATTTTATAAATGTACCATTTTCAATAACAAGATGAAAGAATTTATAGATTTTTAGGTTCCTCAGACGTCCACAAAAGGGCCAGTGTGTCCGTATCGAATGTTCGAATGAGGCTGAGTACGTCTGTATCGGACGTTCGAAGGAGAGTCTCTACGTTTGATACAGACGCACTCACTCTTATTCGGACATTCAAGAAGCCCAATTTTTTTTAAAGCTCATGCTCGATTTGAGTTATTAACCCAAAACTCATGCATTTTTTTAGGTTTTAACCTTAACTATTACGATGAATTGCTGACCGACAATCCACGTACCTGATTTGTCGTTAAATGAAGAAGATGTCGTTCATCTCCAAGCTCCTCAGCTTTGGCCTCCTCACCGGCTGTATCATGGTCGAGCATAGTCAAACCATATACAAGCTTCTTTCAAATTACAGTCTAAAAGGTGGCCTCGCAGATTCAGGTCGAATAGTCAACTTCAAGGGTCTTCTCCACTAATATGGGGCTAAAAAGGTCCACGTAGCAATAACATTTAGAGTGCAATCACACCACACGAACTATTCAGTGCTTGTCCCTTTCGGATCAACCGAAAGAACAACAAGACCAATAAATCAGTGGTTCAAGGGCATCAGTCTCAGTCTCAGTCTCCATTAACTGCTGGGTCGTTCATCAAAGAAGGAAGACTGCCATTGCCAATATTTCTGGGGCAAAATTCTACTTATATAGAATTCGGGTAGGTTATATAAAGATAAACGAGCAGGGTGGTGAAAAGATGACAATATACAAGGTTATGGGGCTCAACTACTTATTTTTCCAAAATATCAACAACATCCAAGGACACTAAGAAAATACCTATTAATGTCGGACCAACAAGAATACAATGTCTCAAGGGCAGCTCTTAATGCAAAGCTTCTTCAGCGCCACACATTTTGCAGCAATACATAATATTTCAGCATCGCCAACTGTATCACTCGCACACAAGGCCAATCGCTCTAGGTTTTGACAATTCGACGCCAATATTTCCAGACTCACTTTGGTTGGATTCACACCTATAAGAACTAACTCTTGAAGATTTAGACAAGTGTTTGCAACAGCAACTAAGCCCTCGTCCCCAATTCTATTAGCCTTCCATCCATCAATGTGTAGCTTCCTTAACAGTTTGCACCTTTCGGCAACAGACACGAGCCCCAAATTGGTACACTCTGGGGTCTTAACAAGATGGAGAATTTCCAGATCCACACAATTCGAGATAGCCGAAAGACCAAGATCGCTTACCTGGAGCCTTTCGAGGTGAATTTTGACCAATGCAGTCACTCTGTTTGCAATCACTTGGAGCAGCTTATCACAGTCACCAGAACACCTGAAGAGTTTCAGAGTTCTGAGATTCCTCGCGCCGATGATTAGAGGACCAAAACACTGTCCGTTGTACATTTCCTTTAAGCAAATGGTTGTGAGCAAAGATGCAGCCACGCCAGGTCCAATTAACTCTGCGGTGGACTCCGTGATTCCCCGAAGTCGCTTCACCGATATTTCTTCAAGAGCTGAGCAGTTATCGAGGACAGCGTTCATTCCTTTAGCTCCAAATGTGCAAGATCCACAAGAGAGTTTCTTCAAAAGTGGCCATACCTGCATCTGTCAATTCGCGGCAAGCTCGAAGCTTCAGGCGAGTCAAATTCAAGCAGCCTAAAGAGATGAGAACGAGCGCATCATCCCCAATGCTCATGGATTTACTGTCACACTTGAGAGCCAGTTTGGTCACTATTGAGAATTTGTGGTTCCCTCGAGCGGAATCACCGGTGTTGTCTTTTCTTTTTCCGCTGTATATGCTTTTTAAGCTTGATTTCTTTTAAGGGAAGATTGAGAGAATGAGTATCCAACAACATTGCTTGTAGGGCACATACTCCCAACAGTCACAGCGTCGAAACGAGAAAATATGGAAGGAATTCGGAGAACAAGGTCGGACTCAGCGTTAAGTGAAAGACGATGGCGAGTCTGTTCCTTCGGAGCCACCGTCGGCACACGAGGGAGGATCGTTTCCGATGAGCAGAACCTAGATACTGAAAATGCAAGCCAAAGACTCATCAGGAAGATTAGAGATGTAGTCGGAAACTCCATCAGCTATTTGTTCGATTGAATCAGCTTCCAGACGCTTGGAGGCGACCGGGAACCCGTATTTAATCTCCACTGGTAGGTCGTCTGTGTTATCGCGACGGCCTTGAATCAAGACCGTCGAAGCGGATTGCCCCATCCAGGAAAACTTGGAAGGGAACGTCGACTGATCCTCGGTTCGGATTCTACAAAACTCCGCCGCAAAAGATGGGGGAGAGGGAGAGGGAGTGGTAGAATGCCGGCGATGGGCAAGATGACGGACTCGAGAGGGAACTCCAATGGCCTTACCTTTCCTGAACTGTCTTTCAAATTGAAGGGCAAAGAGTGCCTTTCACGCCTTCGCACCTACCTCTCCGGCGAAGAAAATCCAAAGCGAGCACCCTCACGCTATGTTCGTGCAGCCTCGCTTTGCATTCGCTCCTATGTCAATTTCTCACCTACTTTGGCCCAATCAGGAGAAGAAGATTGACGGACTAAAAAAGAGGTCCTCTATGTACTTAGTTTGTAGTTTTATTGTGTGTATAAAAACAAATACACTATTCATTTTAAGGGTAAAAAAATATTTACAGAAAAATTCTGTAAGACTCGTCAACTAAGGATGGAAATCGGTTTAGTTTGCATAAAAAACCAAACCGAACCTTATTGTTCGGTGAAGTACAGTTTCAATGTGGAAAAATCAAAAGAAAAAATCGAAACAAACCGAACCAAAACGTACCAAATCAACTAAAACCAAATACGGTTTTTGCTTTCAATTCTAAAAGACGGAGTAAAATCAAACCGAACAGAATAAAATATTAAAATAATAAAATTTGAAGATTATTTGATTTTGTTACATTGAAAACTAAAACTTTAAAGTTTATGTTTTAGGATATAATTTTAGTTATTTAGAATGTTTATTATGAATATGATAGTAGTTGTTTCAAAATGAAAGCATTCTACCAAATTGCGGAATAAATGATCTCCTTATACCTCGAGCTATTTGTTATATAATCATAATAAAAATTCATGTGGGATAAAATCTATTATAATTATCGACAATAAATGTCATGATAGGATTTTAATAATTAAATTATAACTTTAATTTAATCAAAGATGTTGTGGATACTCTTTAAACAAATAAAATTACATTAATCATTCTACATTTAATTAAGTTAAAAATAAACATGCATATTTATTTATTAAAATTGTATTCTATCAAAAACAAAAATGTTTTATTTGACTCAGTGATTGAACATGTTTTTAAACCAGGAAGGGCCACGACTTAATCCTTAGATTCTACTTTTCTTATTTTAAAAATTATAATTTGTAGAAACCTACACGCAATTTGTAACGTCTTTCCTATCTCTATATATATTCTTTGTTTTTTTTTTTACAGCGGGAAATATTTTGTCATAAAAATTATCTAAGGCAAACATGAAAACAAAATTTACTTAAAATACATTTACAACATGTTAGGTCTAATAAACTATTTACAAGCTATATATTTGAAGTTGAAAACTTTTTTCCTAACAATTATTTACAAATCTTCAAAATCTTTGCCCATGAGTCAAAATCTGCTCATACAGTGTCAACCACTAACATGAAAAAAGTAATTCATGTCGTACACCTCTCAGCGTACGTCATTCTCACATACATCATAAAACTCATTTATGAGCATAAAACTCAGTAAGTAGTACATGATATGTATGAATATGTACATGATATGCATAAACATATCTTTCTCTTGCTTTCTTTTATCTTTCTCTTTCTTTCTTTTATCTTTCTGTTTTGTTGGTTATTCGATCTCAACACGAAACAATCATTTTCATATTATGTTTCATGTAAAATCTCATGCATGTAAATAGTTCGTAACTTTCTAGAAAACATGATGAATGAAATGCTTGTGAACATATTCAGTATAAATGTATCAAGTAGTTAAATAATGTTCATAATATTAAAATAACAATTCATCATATCATAAACTCAATCATGTTTTTTCTATATCATCTTATACGTGCATTTCATCTTGACATATAAAGTATAAAATAATATATTAAAACAAATTCTTATTATTTAACGACGTAGACCCAATTAAAAGAAAAATACACACAATATTACTTACCTTGTTTATCTTTAGCAAGTCTTTCTAGTAGTAGGTAAAATTATGGATCACCTTCACCTCAATTATCTAAGATCATTCATAATTTTCTGAATCAATGTCATGTTTTGGAATAACTTCAAAATATCATAGCGTGTTCTATACAACATGCAATGCTCTAATTCCAAAGCACATATGTCACACAAGGTGTCTTATTTGACGTGCTAAAAGATCCAGAACATTGAATTAGTCGTCTGGGTTTCAAACACGAAATCCAAAATGGCACATATTAGACAATTTTGTGGCAACTTTGATGAAATAAGCACAACCTCTACCAATTTCAAATTTTTATCATTCAAAAACATATATATGATATTCCAACATGATTAGTTAACCAATAAACAGAATCATCGAGAAAAAAAGTCTTATTTATTCTTGATGTAATCACGTGAATAGCAATAATCACTTTACACCACACAATATAAAACTATACCTTTTGATTCTTATCTCAATAGATTCTTTTTAATGAGATGAACATTTCTCCTCATTTAATTGTTAAAATACATTCATCATTATCATTTTAATCAAACTTAGCTTGACTAATTAATTCATATAAGTGCTAAGCTAATCCATAGGGTTAAATTAATTAGTTAACCATAATTACACCATAATTATCATTAATTATGCTTCAATCATTATTAGGCACTAATCCTATAATGACATGTTGTCATATTTTAATTTGTCTCTCTTTTTTAATCTTAATTCAACATGTCTCACTTTAAATAATTTTTAATTATACCATTTGACAGCTTAAAACACTTAATATGGATACTAATATTATATTCTACCATTCTTATAAAAATTTTGTCTTCAAAATTTCAAGCATCAAATAAATGAGAGTATTGACTTATCATATTGTCTTCCTTTTCCTAAGTTGCTTTTTCTATTTGGTGATTACTCCAAATAACTTTAACTAAATGAATCTTTTTATTTTGAAGTTCTTTGGTCAAGTAATTGAGAATTCGAATCGGTTTCTTTGTATACTCCAATGTTTGTTGAATTTTAATTTCTTCTTGTTGTACCACTTGAGATTGATCTCTTAAGCACTTCCTTAATATAGATACATGAAACACATTGTGAATTCTGACCATTGAGAATTGGTAGATTTAGTTCATACACCCTTTCTCTAACTTTCTTTTTAGTAAGAAAATGGCCAATTAATCTTAGGTTAAGCTTGCTCTTTTTTCCAAATCTTACTGCCCCTTTAAATGGATAAACCTTCAAATATACTTCATCCCCCTCATTAAATTCTAACTCCCTTCTTCGTTGATCGGCATAACTCTTTTGTCGGCTCTGAGCTATTTTTTTATTTTATCATTGATTACTTTCACTTGATCCACTATTTGTTGAATGATTTTATGGCATAGTATCTTGGCTTCTCCCACTTCATCCCAACACTAGGAAGATAAAAACTTTTGATAAGATAGAGCTTCATAGGGTGCTATATTGATGGTTTCTTGATAACTATTATCGTAAGAGAATTATACTAATGGCATCATCTTCCGATGAGTATTAAACTCAAGTACACATGCTCTTAACATATATTTCAATGTTTCGGTTGTTCTCTTTGTTTGCCCATCAATTTAAGGATGAAATATGCTACTGAATTTCAACTTTATGCACATTACTTTACGTAAACATCTCCAAAACTTTAACATAAATCTCGAATCTTGATTTGACACAATAGATACTGGTACTCCATGCAATTTCACTTTGTCTTGTATGTAGAATTCAGCATATTGATGTGGTGAGAACATTATCTTCATTGGTAGAAAATAAATAGATTTTGTTAAGTGATCTATAATTACCCATATGTCATCATGCATTTTTCGTAGTATATAGGGTTTCCTTTTCCCGCATACGTGATTTCATGTTAGGGGCATAAGTTCTCAAAATTCTTGTACCCAAAAGGCGAAATCCCTCGCCCCCCAGAGCCTCCACACCCCGGCCCGATAGTTTGTGAGAGGGTTAAATCACGGTGACTTAGCGGCCCAGAGATAGGAGGCCTTTACCTGATATCCCAATGAGCTACCCCAACATTGGGGGTAACAACTCTCACACTAAGACATCGTAGGCGTCGAACCTAGGTTCTTGTACCCAATCTACAATTTCTGAGCCAACTGAGCTATGCCCGTGCGGGCAAGTTCTCAAAATTGTCTGTTGCTTTATTGGGCTTTGATAATCTTTTATATTAATGTATAATCAAACATAATACTGTATAAAATTATTTTAAGTGACTTTCATTGTTAGGGTTATTTATGCTATGATGTTATAGATTGATAAGCCATCATGGAAATCCCAATTTTTACTTAGTTTTATCATATGTTTTTGGCATAAATCGAATAAAACAAATTATTGTCATTCTCCTATTGATCATTTGATCTGCCTAATTGTTTGGTGAAAAGAATTTTTTTTATAACTTTTAATAAAGACTGATGGGAGAAGTTTAATCTTCCATTTTTCAAAAGCATTTAATGCAATTATTTTCCTAAAATTAATGTTCTTGTTACATTGTAGCAACAAGGAGAAATCAGCGAACAAGCAGATGAAAAGATGAATAAGAAAAGAAAGGTAGTGAAATGAGATCAAGAAAATTACTAATATTAAGACTCTTGTTAAGTGAATATTAATGAGAAAGATAAACATAAAAGAGAAGAATGAAGCCATTGAACAATGGTTGATAGATCAAGATGGGACAAACAAGAGCAACATCTCGAAGAGGAGAAAGATCTTCACTGAAATTTTCTCTCCTTTAAGACTTCAAAGTAGATAATTATTGTGAATCGTCTCTAGATGCGACATCATTTTTTAGGGTTTCCACGTCCAATAGTTTGAGTTGAATGAAGCAAAGATAATGTCCAAAAGGATGATAAAGTAGATTGTGACCAAGCAACGTAGCAGCCATTATCATTGTTATGGATGACTCTAGGGTTTCTGAAGTTCATTAGTTGAAAATTGATAGCCTGAGAGACTTAAGCTTAGACATGCCTAGACGTCGGACGAATGAAAGCTTGATCTTGAAAAGTGGATTTTGTAGGATCGAGATTAATCTAAGTAGAGGGGGTGAATTAGGTTAACTAAACTTTTTCGTTTACTAAGTCAAATTCGTGCGAATTGTTTAGTTATTTTCTAACTCTAGTGCGGAATTCTTAAACAAATAAGTAAGAGTTTAGAGTAAGAAAATGACACCGGTTTGGTAACGCGGTTCGGCCAACCTTGCCTACGTCCGCGCTTCAAGGTACCTCCTTGAAGATCTTTCCAGCTCAAACCTTGAGCTTCACTCCGATTGACTTACAGGTGTCAACCAAACCTTCTATGGAATCTTTAGGGTCGACACAACCTTTTGTGCGGTCGACATAAACTTGAAGAATCCTTCTCTTAGTAAGTCTGGGGTCGACACAGATGTTGGTTGGGGTCGACACAAATCTAAAGGATTCATCAGCTGGGGTCGACACAATTAGAATGAGGTCGACACAATTGGGTTGGGTCGAGACATATTTTGAACTTTAGAGTTGACATGTAAAATGCAAGCTGGGTGTTAAGGGGTCGACACATAAAATATGGTAAGGTCGACACAATGACTTTCTTAGGGTCGACACAGACGATTTGGATGGGTCGACACATTTGCACACTGTACCACCCTTTTTGGGTTGACACAAGATTTATAGGTGGGTCGACACAATTGGAAAGACCCGACCTCTGTTTTGCTAAGGGTCGACATAAAATACTAAGGGTCGACACATTTGTGAAAGGCTAATCTTCTGTTTTGAAATAGGGTCGACAAAAATTCCCATGGGTCGACACATTTGTGAAAGACTAATCTTCTGTTTTGAAAAGGGGTCGACACAAATTCCTATGGGTCGACACAAACTGCATATATATTTGAAATTGCTGCAGCACTTAAACAAAGAGGGTATTTCTCATGAATTGTTAAGTCTAATTTAAGCATTGTAAAGTAGTTTATTTTATCTATTTTATCTTTCATGCCCATCTTACGTAGTTATCATAAAAAAAAAATTGATTGCTTTAACACACACTTTTAAAGCCAACAATCTCCCCCTTTTTGATGATGACAAAAACTTTGAAAGATAAATTGCTCCCCCATAGACATAGCATGTATAAAAGATATTCAATGTTCCCCCATACAAAGACACTCACGCATGACATAATTTTCTCATTTATTTTCTTATGCATAAGTTGATTATCACAAATAATCATAACTTATGTATTGTGATAGCATAATATAAGTTATGCATTTTCTCCCCCATTGACATTATAAAAAAGAATAAACATCAAAGCCAATAGGTTCGGTCTTTCTGTCGACTGTTGTTTTGACAGAACCTAAGTTCGGTCGACACACTCTTCTTTGTGTCGACCGCTGTCACAAGAAACAACAAGTATAGAGTGATGTTTCTAAACATCATCAAGCTGAATTACTCCAAAACGAATTCTAATTCCATTGAAGGCCTTTTCATCCAAGGGTTTAGTAAATATATCAGCTAATTGATCACTTGACTTGACAAATTCCAAGATTATATCCCCTTTTTGGACGTGATCTTTGATAAAATGATATCTTATTTCTATATGTTTAGTTCTAGAATGGAGTATAGGATTTTTACTGATATTTATAGCACTAGTGTTGTCACACATGATAAGAATCTTAGAGAATAAAATATTGTAGTCTTCTAAGGTATGCTTCATCCAAAGCATTTGTCCACAACAACTTCTAGTTGCGATATACTGGCTTTCGGCAGTTGAAAGTGCTACTAAGTTTTGTTTCTTAGAAAACCATGAAACTAATGATTCTCCTAGAAATTGACAAGAGTCACTAGTGCTCTTTCTATCCACAAGGTTCCTCGCATAATCTGAATCTGTATATCCAATTAAGTTAAGCGAGGTTCCCTTGGGATACCATAATCCTAAATTTGCTATTCCACTCAAGTATTTGAAAATTCTTTTGACAGCTTTTAAATGGGATTCTTTAGGTGCCGCTTGAAATCTAGCACAAAGTCATACACTAAAAAGAATATCGGGTCTACTAGCGGTTAGATATAGTAGAGATCCAATCATACCACGGTATTTCTTAATGTCCACAACTTGAACATTTTCATCTTTGTCCAATTTAGTT
>QAOC01000508.1:0-10019 GCA_003255005.1 Begonia fuchsioides
CTAAAGCTCAGTAAGAAGCATAACTATAAAATGCAATGCGTGAGTATGCTATGTCGTTAAAATAATGCATAATCACATTCACGTTTCTTAGGTTTCATGTTTTCTTTATCTTTGGAAATATTACAGGATCTCCAGAGCACCCCCTCCACCTACTTCAACTTCTATTGATCGTGAGCTCACTACTTTACTACTTGGAGTGCTCAGGCCTGTAATAACAATTTACTTTACTTTACTGTTCTGATGTTCAAGTTCTTAATTCATCGAAGACGAAATATAATTGGCGTCCCATACCACCAATCATATCCCGTTTACCTCCAACTACGTTGTAAAACCATGCATGAAAATAGTTCGTAGCCATTTTTCAAAACTATGATGCATGACTATGTAACTATGAAAACATCTCTTAAATCACATTACATAACATGAAAATAAACATTCCTCACCAAACATATCATACAATCAAACATGCAACACACATCAAACAATCATCCTAATCTTTGCAATGTAGTCCAACTTAAGGGCCAAATAATCTTAAATGCTAACTTACCTTAGCAGCTAGCTTGTAATAATCCACTTGTATTCCTTCTTAATCCAATTGATGATCTAAACATTTAGATCATTCAAAGATCAGAAATCAGGTAACGTGACCTGTTTTTTAGCGTAAAGTTATTGTCCTAACTTACTATCCACTTATTCATTTGAGTCGACCATAATTTCAAGGTGTGTATTAAAGTTCCTTAAAAGACCATAATTTCATTGGAGCAACATAACTTCATGCATAACGCATAATTCCAAAACCAGTTCTAACACTCCTGATTTTCAACCCTTGTTTTCTATCCCAAATTCAAACAACCATAAATTCCTCTATAATGATTAATTCGTGATGATCAAGGTGTCAAAATGTTCCTTAAAGAGTCTAATATAATTTCTTAGAAGCCATCAAATTCATAAAACTAACGTATCATGAAGTATCGACCGTTTTTCTAACAAGGGTCGACCGCTGTTTGACAATGTGTCGACCGATGTTGACAAAACGGAGAGCATGCATTTCTAGAACTCCAGAATCGGTCGACATAACCTATATGTGTCGACATAAGTTAGCATAATGTGTCGACCACTTATTCATGCGGTCGACCGAATCATTTACAGAGACTTATTTTGTGTCGACCGGTCGATAATGTGTCGACCGGTGCTCTCCTAGTTTCCGTCCACTAACTTGTAACATCCATAACTTTGTCTACAAAGCTCCGATTTGAGTGATTCAAACGGCTATAGATTACGCTAAAGGTCTTCTATAACTCTTATAAAGGATATAAACTCAGATTCGTACCAAAATTCGAACGAATCTCCAAAACCATAACCTTGTACGTAATTCACTAATTTAAAATTAATTAACATGAACTCCATTTTTATCCCCTAATTCAACCAATATCATCCTCTTTATCATCACTGAACCTAAAAGAACTTTAAAGGATAGAAAATACCTTGAACTTCAGCCTCCACAAAATATCAAAGCTCTCCACTTCACTTCTCTTGAAGTCACTAACTCACTCAAGGACACCTAAACTCACTCTTTTTGTTTCTCTCACAGTTCTACTTTTCTATCTCAAGCTCACTCTCTCTTGATCGAGGCACGAAACTGATCAAGGCAAGAATAACAGCCCATGCTCTTTTATGTCCATTATTAAACAAAATGAATATTCCTTTCATATCCATCAATGAAAACTCCACACTTTTTGGTTAAACATGCCTTATACTTTCTTAATTAAACAATTTCAAGTTCTCTCTCACGTCCATCCATCAGACTTCTCCACGTTTTGGCTGACTTTTCAACTTCAATTGGTGAGAATGTGTCGACCCTTCTAAAATCCTGGGGTCGACATAAACGTGCATTTGTGTCGACCCCTCCAAATTCCTGGGGTCGACATCCTCCAAAATTCTAGGGTCGACATAAACATCCATTTGTGTCGACCCCTCCAAATTCCTGGGGTCGACATAAACTTGCATTTGAGTCGACCACTCCAAAATTCTGGGGTCGACATAAACGTGCATTTTTGTCGACCCCTCCAAATTTCTAGGGTCGACATAAACTTGCATTACAGTTTCCGTACATTGACTTGCAACGGCCATAACGTTTTCTACATAACTCCGAATCGAGTGATTCTAATGGCTACAAATCACTCTAAGAGTCTACTTTAACTCTTATGAAGGTTATAAACTCTAATTCGTTATATAATTTGACCTAATCTCCAAAACTCTAAGCCTGTACGTAAATAACAGATTTTGAAACACTTTCATTTTAAAATCATAATTTCTTAAAATAATAACGAGGGTTGTTACATTCTACCCTCCTTAATAAAAATTTTGTCCTAAAAAATTTAGACCTTAAACACCTCCGGATACTTTTCTTTTATTTCTTGTTCTCTTTTCCCAGGTGGCTTCTTTCATGTTATGATTTTTCCATAGAACCTTCGCCAATGGAATTTGCTTGTTCCGCAACACCTTCATCTTTGTATCCAGTATCCCTATTGGCTGCTCCTCATAACGCATAGTTGGCTCTACTTCTATTTGCTCTGCTTTGATCACTTAGGATGGATCACAGATGCATTTCCTTAACGTGAAACACATTGTGAACTCCTGTCATTTATTCTTGTAATTGCAACATATAGGCCATGCTTCATACTCTCTTCAAAATATTAGATGGCCCAATGAATCTTGGTGCCAACTTCCCTTTCTGCCTGAACCTCATCATACCTTTGAATGGTGAAACTTTCAAAAATACTTCATCTCCCTCCTTAAATTCTAATGCTCTTCGTTGCTGATCCGCATAGTTTTTCTAAAGATCTTGAGCAACTTTAATCCTTTGTTGTATGGTTTTCACCTGCTCCATTGTTTGTTGTAGGCAATCCGACTAAAAAATCCTAAGTAATCAAAATATTTCCTACATTTTCCTTCAATCTCAATTGCATTAAATAACTCAACCCTATGTTTCTCCTTCTTTTAATTTCATCGACACATATCTTCATATCCCATCATAAATTTCCAACTACTCAACCTATACAAATTTTTTATTTCTCTTTAACCTATCATCAATCTTTCTTTCCATTCATTAATCCATCGTCATTCACACACACTCAAATCCTTTTATTTTCTAAGTCATTCAATTGTATCAACCATTGATTTATTTTCATCCTTCTATATTTCTAGTCAAACATTCAACCTTTACATTCAAAACTGAAACTCCCCTTACCATTTTCATTTTTGCTTCACTTGATTAGGATCCATGTAACGACCCGATTCCCAGGACGCCGCTTACTTGCTGTTCTTACTTGACTTACTTGACTTTACTTTACTTATTCGGTGACCCGAGAACCGGTCCGCTACTGTTTCTTACTTACTTACTTACATTACTTTGGTGGAAAACTCGTTACTTTAAATTTCTGAAACTATCTTTATCTTATAAAATAGTTTACAAGGAAAAACGTTGAATTAAAACATACATACTCTCTTTGTAAACAAACATTTGAATTCCACCTTTTATCGGATATACATAAACATTCAATAACGTAAACTTTCAGCGGAAGACTATAGTTCAAACTTAAATACATTCATTTCAAAAGCTTTGAAATCCATCACACGAAAATAAGGGAATACATTTTAATTACACCTTCAAAACATTCAAAACATCTTTTACTTATAAAGTAACTTGTGTGCATCGTACATCACTCCCCATCGGTTATCGCTCAATAAACGGTATCATTTGCACACCCCTTTGCTCTAACTTCTTGATCAGTCATTAGCACACTTTCCTCCATTATATTCCCTACATTGCAAAGCCTAAACTATGAGCCTAAAGCTCAGTAAGAAACATAACTATAAAATGCAATGCATGAGTATGCTATGTCGTTAAAACGATGCATAATTTCATTTTGTTCTTTATTGCGTTATTCTTTCATTTACATGTTCGGCTCCCCACCTCGTGGTTCCACCCAGTCCTTGACCGAGCTCTCCACCTCGTGGTTCCACCTCATTCATTTACTTGTTCGGCTCCGCACCTCGTGGTTCCACCCAGCCCTTGTGACCGAGCTCTCCACCTCGTGGTTCCACCGCATTCATTTACTTGTTCGGCTCCCCACCTCGTGGTTCCACCCAGTCCTTGACCGAGCTCTCCACCTCGTGGTTCCACCTCATTCATTTACTTGTTCGGCTCCGCACCTCGTGGTTCCACCCAGCCCTTGTGACCGAGCTCTCCACCTCGTGGTTCCACCGCATTCATTTACTTGTTCGGCTCCCCACCTCGTGGTTCCACCCAGTCCTTGACCGAGCTCTCCACCTCGTGGTTCCACCTCATTTCATTTACTTTACTGTTCTGATATTCAAGTTCTTAATTCATCGGAGACGAAACATAATTAGCGTCCCATACCACCAATTATATCTCGCTACCTCCAACTACGTTGTAAAACATGCATGAAAATAGTTCGTTGACATTTTGTAAAACTATGATGCATGACTATGAAAACATCTCTTAAATCACATCACATAACATGAAAATAAGCATTCATCACCAAACATGTCATGCAACAAACATGCGGCCCACATCAACAATCATCCTAATCTTTGCAATGTAGTCCCACTTAAGGGCCAAATAATCTTAAAAGCTAACTTACCTTAGCTGCTTTTCTTGGATCAATTCACTCGAGTCCCTTCTTAATCCAATAAATGACCTAAACATATAAACCATATAAGAATCAGAAAGTGCATAAAATCTTAACTTTCTGTTCCATCTTCGAAAAACTATAACTTCCTCTATAATGATTCATTCCTAATACTTAAGGTGTCAAATTTTTCTTTAAGGAATCTACTATAACTCCTTAGAAGACACCAATTCCAGAAAACTAAAGCATGTCAACTTATGTCGACAAAACAAAAGGGCCTTCACTGTTTGAACAGTGTTTGGGTCGACATAATCCAACAGGGGTCGACATAACTTAGCATAATGTGTCGATCGCTTATTCATGTGGTCGACCGAATCAATTTACCAAGAGTTACTTTGTGTCGACCGCTTAATCATGCGGTCGACCGAAGCATTTACCGAGACTTATTTTGTGTCGACCGGTCGATAATGTGTCGACCGGTGCTCTCCCAGTTTTCGTCCCCTAACTTGTGACTTCCATAACTTTGTCTACAAAGCTCCGATTTGAGTGATTCAAACGGTTATAGATTACGCTAAAGGTCTAATATAATCTTATGAAGGATATAAACTCAGATTCGTACCACAATTCGAACGAATCTCCAAAACCATAACCTTGTACGTAATTCACTAATTTGAAAACAATTAACATGAACTCCATTTTTATCGCCCTAATTCAACCAATATCATCCTCTTTATCATTATTGAATCTACAAGAACTTTAAAGGATAGAAAATACCTTTAACTTCAGTTCCACAAAATATCAAAGCTCTCCACTTCACTTTGCTTGAAGTCACTAACTCACTCAAGGACACCTAAACTCACTCTTTTTCTTTCTCAACACCTTTCTTCTTTGACAAATCTCACTTTCCTTCGAACTTAGGGAATCCAAACGCAAGAAAATTGAGGAAGGTTTGTGTCTGGGAGAAAGATATGGCAGCCATGTCTTTTATGTCATCTATTAACCATAAACCATATTTCCTTCAAGTCCACTAATGAGAACTCTGCACGTTTTGGCTGACCATGTCTTATTCTTTCTTAATTAAATAACATTAAGGTCTCTCACACGTCCATCTATCAGAGTTCTCCACATTCCGGCTGACTTTTCAACTTGAATTAGGAATGTGTCCACCGCTCGTCTATTGTGTCGATCGAAAATATTCCCGAGGGTCATTTGTGTCGACCGCTCGTCTATTGTGTTGACCGAAAGTATTCCCGAGGGTCATTTGTGTCGACCGCTCGTCTATTGTGTCGACAAAACTTGTGTCGACCCCGCCCAATTCCTTGGGTTGACATAAACAGGCAATTGTGTTGACCCCTGTTAAATCTTGGGGTCGACCGAAACTACATTTTGTGTCGACCCCGACACAAAACACAAAATTGTGTCGACCGCTTATTCGTGCGGTCGACCGAAGATCCATTTTGTGTCGACCCCGCCCATTTCCTGGGGTCGACATAAACAGGTAATTGTGTCAACCCCTCTTAAATCTTGGGGTCGACCGAAACTACATTTTTGTGTCGACCCCGACATAAATACCAAATTGTGTCGACCGCTTATTCATACGGTCGACTGAAAGTGTTATAGAGAGTCACTTTGTGTCGACCGCTCTTTCGTGCGGTCAACCGAATCCCTTACAGACTACCAGGGGTCGACATAAACCTTTCACAGTTTTTGTACTATGACTTTCGGGGTCCATAACTTTTTCTACAGAGCTTCGAATCGAGTGATTCTAATGGATACAATTTACTCTAATAGTCTACTTTAACTCTTATGAAGGTCATAAACTCTAACTCGTGGTACAATTTATCCGAATTTCAAAAACCCTAACCTTGCACATAATCAACAGATTTTCGAAACACTTTCATTTAAAAATCTAATTTTTCTTAAAATAACAACGAGGGTTGTTACAATCCATATGAACTTTTTCGACATCGATGTGAGACCAACCTTATATAATCCTTGCATAGTTGATCGAAATTCCCAATTGGTATGCTACTTTTTCAATTTCAGTTATAATGAAGATAGGTCCAATAGCTTTTGGGATGAGTCTTTATCAACCAAACTTGAGTTCTGTCTAAGCTAGCATAGCCCTCATCTTGGTATCGTGACACTCAAATCCTTTTCCTAATCATGCATATTGATCCCTGAGTTTTTGTAACATATTTTGATCCTATAATTCGCTTCTCTAGTGTTATCTAATTTGGGGTAATTTACACTTCTCACCATACTTCACCTTATAAAGGTTGTACTAATTGTAGCATAGTATTAGTGAATATAGGTAAACTTTGCTAAGGGCAACGACTTACTCTATGACACTTTGAAACTTTAGCACTCATGCTTTCACCGTGTCATTTAAATTTGGGTTGCCCTTTTTCATTCATCTACCGGTTCGGGGATGAACCGTCATTCATATTTCTAAATTTTTCATGGTCTTTCCAAAACAATGGAGATTGAGATTCTGAAGGCAGTCTTTGGAATATCTTCCTCCTTTACTCTTAATTGATAATATCCTGACCGCAAGTCAATCTTGGAAAATACCCGTGCACCTTGCAATTGATCGAACAGATCATCAATCCTATGCAACAGATACTTATTCTTCACTGTCAATTTGTTTAATTCACGGTAGTCGATGCACATCCTTAGGGTTCCGTCCTTCTTCTTTACGAACAAAACAGGGGCTCCCCATGGGGAGGAACTAGGGCGTATAAAACCCTTGCTCAACAGCTCCTCTAACTGCCCCTTCAATTCTTTCATTTTTGCTGGAGCCATTCGATACAGACTCTTTGATACTGGTCCAGCTCCGGGGTACACGTCTACTGCGAATTCAATTTCTCGGTTAGGAGGTAGTCCAGGTAGATCGTCCAAAAACACTTCCGAGAACTCCTGAACTACCAGAATTTCTCGCAAATTAATATCAGACTTCTTACAAGAATCGATAACACTTGCGAGAAATCCCATACAACCACCCTTTAATAATCTCCAAGCTCGCATTACCGATACAATCGGTAATTGTTTTGTATTCCTTGTCGCTCGAAAATAAAAGGCATCCGACGTAGGAGGTTGAAAACTGACTATTCTAGTTCTGCAATTTATGGTTGCAAAATGTCGAAATAACCAGTCCATTCCCAAAATAATTTCATACGCATTCATCTTCATTATAATAAAATCAGCGTCCAGTCTACGATCTTTGATTTGAACCCCACAATCTATAATCACTTTATCTAATAGTAGACGGTCACCTGAAGGTAGCATTACTTCATACAACTGCTCTGTCACCTCAGGTATCCGGTTCAATTTTTTAGAAAACTCTTCAGACGTAAATGAATGCGTAGCTCCTGAATCTATCAATGAAAATGCACTAATTCAATCAATTAATAATGTACCTGCCACGGATGGTCCGCCTCTTCGGCATCAATCATTGCAAAGACATAACCGGCTATCCTTTTCTGTTCTGGTTTGAATAGGGGTGCCTTTGGACAATCTCGTATCATGTGTCCCATCTCCTTACATCCGAAACAGCGTCCAGATCCTGCCATACACTCTCCCGTATGCTTCCGATTGCACTTAGGACGTTCCATTATCGGCCCCAGACTTTTTACTTGCTTTCCTTTCCCTTGCTCATTTGAACCTTCACTTGGCTTTTTCATCCCACGCGCTGATTGCCAATGTTTACTCGGCTGCGGTTGGACTTCTCGAAAGAATCGTCTTTGGGATGTTCCCGGTTGTTGCTTCGCCAATTTTGATTCTGCTTCCTCGAGGTCTAGAGCCTTGGAAACAACCTTCGAATATTGAGCATCCTCTGATCCCCAAGTCTTTATTCCCTTATAAATTTCTGGTTTCAATNTATTCGTGCGGTCGACTGAAAGTGTTATAGAGAGTCACTTTGTGTCGACCGCTCTTTCGTGCGGTCAACCGAATCCCTTACAGACTACCAGGGGTCGACATAAACCTTTCACAGTTTTTGTACTATGACTTTCGGGGTCGATAACTTTTTCTACAGAGCTTCGAATCGAGTGATTCCAATGGATACAATTTACTCTAATAGTCTACTTTAACTCTTATGAAGGTCATAAACTCTAACTCGTGGTACAATTTATCCGAATTTCAAAAACCCTAACCTTGCACATAATCAACAGATTTTCGAAACACTTTCATTTAAAAATCTAATTTTTCTTAAAATAACAACGAGGGTTGTTACAATCCATATGAACTTTTTCGACNTTTCATAGAAAATTTTCTTGAATTGAGCCCATGATAGTTCCTGCACATTGGTAGTTACATCAATAGTATCCCACCAATTCCTTGCATCCAGGCTCCAATGATTCCTGCTCATATCTTATAGGATACCTGTAATTCAGGTTCTCAACCTCCAAATCAAGGTGAGATCATTTCGCAGCTATTTATCCATTAGAAGGTGATTTTTGTTCATATGGAGCATCATCATGGAAAAATAGACCCACACCTTTACAATATTCCCTCCTCTGGAATATTTCTTATTCATCTCCTCGTAGTCCTTCAATCACCAATCACATCGTTAGTACTCTAAAATAAGTACCTCTAGACTTTAATCTTTCTGTAACATTAAAGTATGCAAATGATAACGGTTATGGAGCTGTATACAAAACCGACTTAACCCGGTACACTAACCCCTTTCATTCCCTTATTCACTCGTGTGTGTTTTGCTCTGATACCATAATTGTAATGACCCGATTCCCGAGACGCCGCTTACTTGCTGTTCTTACTTGACTTACTTGACTTGACTTGACTTTACTTTACTTATCGGCGACTCGAGAACCGGTCCATTACTACATACATAACTTACATACTTACTTTACTACTTGGAAAACTCGTTACTTTAAATTTCTGAAACTATTTTAGCTTATAAAAAAGTTTACAAGGAAAAACGTCAAATTAAAACATACATACTTTCTTTGTAAACAAACATTTGAATTACATCTTTCATAAAAAATACATAAGCATTCATAACGTAAACTTTCAGCAGAAGTCTATAGTTTAAACTCAAATACATTCATTTCAAAAGCTTTGAAATCCATCACACGAAAATAAGGGTATACATTTTAAATTACATCTTCAAAACATTCAAAATATTTTTACAAAACATCTGTGTGTGTCATACATCACTCCCCATCGGTCGTTGCTCAATAAACGGTATCATTTGGACACCCCTCTGTTCTAAATTCTTGGTCGGTCATCGGGTCACTTTCCTCCATTATATTTCCTACATTGCAAAGCCTAAACTATGAGCCTAAAGCTCAGTAAGAAGCATAACTATAAAATGCAATGCATGAGTATGCTATGTCGTTAAAA
>QAOC01000542.1:1119-18537 GCA_003255005.1 Begonia fuchsioides
GAAGACGAAGAAGAACATGAAAAGGATGATTCAAGACCTTCAGCACGACCTACTCCTTTTTCCGCTGAGCCAGATGTCACACCGGCTAGTGATCCGGACAAAGAGCATCTTCCTGAAGAAGGGACAGTGTTGATTCCCTCCTCCACTGGAACTCAAGTTCTTGATTCCCCATCCCTCTCACCGATTACTTTTCCATCCTTAGATGACGAGGCATTAAGAGGAGACAAGGATATCTAAGTAGTTTTTAGTTTTAATTTTTTTTTAGACTTTGAATCTTAGCTTTTCTTCATAAACAATTTTGTTGTGTGTGTGATTCAATGTGCTTATTTGTCCATCCTATCTTTGTGCTTTACTGTTATTTTCTCCTTGATTTTTTTTTGATAATGTCAATGGGGGAGAATAAGTGTGTCTATGTATGGGGGAGCTTTCAATACTATTAGACTTTAATTGTACACCATTCAAAGAGGGTATTTCACATGAATGGATAAGTCTAATTTAAGCATTGTAAGGTGTTTAATTTTATCTTTCACACTCATCTTACATAGTTATCATAAAAAACAATTGATTGCTCTCTTTTAAAGCCAACAATCTCCCCCTTTTTGATGATGACAAAACATTTGAAAGATAAATTGCTCCCCCATAGACACAGCATGTATAAAAGAGTCATTGTAAAAGGGATCACGCTCCTTCAAGAAAAGAGTCAAAAGGTTTGGTTGACACCCGTAAGTCAATCGGAGTGAAGCTCAAGGTTTGAGTGGGAAAAATCTTCAAGGAGGTACCTTGAAGCGCGGACGTAGGCAAGGTTGTCCGAACCGCGTTAACAATCCGGTGTCAATCTCTTACCCTAAACTCTTATTTATTTGTTTAAGTATTCCACGCTAGAGTTTAGAAATAACTAAACAATTTGCACGATTTTGACTTAGTAATAGAAAAAGTTTAGTTAACCTAATTCACCCCCCCCCCCCAACTTAGGTTAATCTCGTTCCTACAATTTGTATCATAGCAAGGTTTTTAAAATTATTAACCTATATTTGCTGTTGTTTTTGAGTAAATTGAATTATGGATTTTACTATGAACAACACACACACAGTGGGTCAATCTATTACTAGACCTCCACTATTAGATGGTAATAACTATGTTTATTGGAAAAATAGGATGAGAATCTTTGTCCAAGCTATGGACTATAGTGTATGAAATATAATTGAAAATGGTCCATACATGCCAATCAAAACTGACAATGGCATTAATATACCCAAACCGAGTAGTGAATATAATGATAATGACTTAAGGAAATTAAGTCTAAATGCCAAAGCAATGAACACCTTGTATTGTGCTTTAAATGGTGATGAATTCAATAGAGTACATGGTTGTGACAATGCTCAAGAAATTTGGCGATTACTCGAGGTAACCCATGAAGGGACTAACCAAGTAAAAGAAAACAAATTAAGTATGCTAGTGCATGAATATGAATTGTTTTCTATGCAAAGTGATGAATTGGTTAGTTCCATGTTTACAAGATTTACTAACATTACTAATGGGTTAAAAGTGCTTGGCAAAGTTTATACAGACGAAGAATTTGTTAGGAAAATTCTTCGAGTCCTTTGAAGAGCATGGCAACCAAAGGTAACTGCCATCCAAGAGGCTAAAGACCTCAAAACTTTAAAACTTGAGGAACTCATTGGATCTCTAATGACTCATGAGATCACGATGAAAGCTAATGAGAAAGAAGCAATTAAGGAGGAGGAACCATCTAAGAGTAAGGACATTGCACTCAAGGCATCATTTAGCAAACAAGAGGAAACCAAAAATGAAAGTGAAGTGATGATGATGAGGAGTTGACCTCCTATCGAGGAGATTCAAAAATTTCCTTCAAAGAAAAAGGATGAATGAAAAAGGGTTCCCGAGAAAGGAAAAGCATCCCAAGGCTTACAAGAAGAAAGCCATGAAAGCGAGTTGGGATGACAGTGATTCATCAAGTTCCTCATCCGAAGAGGAGGAGAGAGCAAACATGTGCTACATGGCAAAGGAAGACAAGGTACAGATCTCCTCTAGTGATAGTGATACCGATTCAGAAAATTCTGATGAGGATAATGAACTTTTTGATGGTTTCAATGACTTATTTAATGATTTCAATATCTTGAAATCTAAGTATAAGAAATTGGAAAAGGAACATGCCATGTTAACAAAAGAGCATGAAAGTCAAATTAATCGCTTGGAAAGTAAAATAAGTAGATTAAAAAGGGAAAATAATGATTTGAATGGCATAGTTCTGAAGTTTACTAATGGAAGTAAAAATTTAAACATGCTTCTTGGTAAACAAAGATTAAACCTTGATAAAGCAGGCATAGGTTATGAATCTTTCAAGAAGAAAAAGAAATATGAAAACTTCTTTGAAAAACCATAACCTTGCTATATATGTAATAAAATAGGTCATACCACATTTGTTTGTTCTTCAAAATTAAGAGACAAAAATCAAAAGTTTGTTCAAAAGTGGGTTCCCAAAGGAACCAATGATAACCCCCTAGGACCCAAAATGGTTTGGGTACCTAAGAAACTTGTTTGATTTGTCTTGTAAGTGGAAGATGTTCCTGTGAAGAATATTTGGCTTCTCTCTAGCGGTTGCTCGAGACACATGACGGGTGATCCATCAAATTCTGTATCATTCAAGCAAAAAAAAGGGAATGGTTCTTTTGGGGAAATCAAATAGGGAAAATGATTGGCATTGAAATTTTGGTAATCCTTTCTCCCCTCTTTTTGAAAATGCTTTCCTGGTTCATGGATTAGACCACAATTTATTAAGTATAAGCCATTTGTGTTTCAAAGGTAAAAGAGCTATTTTTTGAGTCTAAAGGCTTGCATGGTTGAGGGTAGTTCAAATGGTAAAATTCTTTTCATAGGATATTGAAGGGATCAATTAGCATGATATATTTTCTAAACCCTTGGACGAAAAGACCTTCAATTAAATTAGAATTAGATTGGGAGATTCTATATGTTAATGTCTACGATCATTCTTTTTGATAATGTCAATGGGGGAAAAAATAAGATGCATAAGTTATTGGGGAGAAATATTTTATATCAATAATTTGTATGGGGGAGCAATTTATCTTTTATACTCATCTTACATAGTTATCATAAAAAACAATTGATTTCTCTCTTTTAAAGCCAACGTATGCATCTAAAAGAGAGAAAGAGGATTAATGTACGTAAGATTCGTTGTAAGATGGGATTACGGAAGGGTTGTCCCAAAAGAAGGGACCAAAGGCATACCCTTTNTTCATTCTTTAAACATAAAACATTATATTAAAAAAGTGGGGTGTTACAATAATGATGTGCTTGGTACATCCATACTATGCATGTTCACGAGCATCTCAGACATTCTGTTTTCAAGAAAGTTTTAAGATATTTACATGAATGAGATTTCATATCAAACAGAATATAAAAATGGTTGTTTTAGGTTATGCTAGAATAATCAACAAAAGACAAAGATAAAAAGAAAGATAGGGAAAGTTATGTAATTGTCATTGGGAAAGAGTTTGAGTTGGCTGTCCTCGTAGGTGGACTCAAGTTTATGGTCTCTCAACTCTTGGAATCGAGTTGTTTGTTCCCTTAGGTGGACTAAAGTTTGTGGTCTCTCGTTCTTTAACAGAAAGCCCAAAAGATGAGAAAGTATATAAATTAAATGAAAGAAATACCTAGAATAAAACAAAAAGAAAAATTTTACTTATGCATATCACATACATATTCATGTATATCTTATACTGCTTAATGAGCCTTATGCTCCTAGATGATTTTTAAGATGTAGGTAAGGAAGACGTGGACTGAGAGGTGCATGAGATGGATTGCTTTGTTCATGGGAATGATTGTTACTGTTTGAGCGAATTTTGACCCATGGGCAAGAATTTTGAAGAATAGTAAATAATGATTAGCAAAAGAAGTTTTCAACTTTGTATATATTGCTTCTAAATAGTTTAATGGGCCTAACATATTGCAAATGTGTTTTAATTAAATTTAGTTGCATGTTTTCCTTAAAGGATTTTTACGAGAAAATGTTTTCCGCTGCAAGTAAAAAAATGAAGAATATATTTTGAGTTAGGAAGGATGTTACAAACTTATGGTATCAGAGGCCAGGTCAAAATCGTTTCTACAGACAGCTTGACAGTAAAACTACCACCATGAATGAGCTCCAACATTAGTAAGTTTTTCTTATTAGAAGTGAATAAGTATTTGCTTATACATTATTGCTCGATGTAGAATAAGTACAAAATGATAAGAGAAAATCATGCATGAGATGAGGTCATTAATCGGCTGTAAGATATTATTGATCGCCAATTTCAAAAATTGGAAAGATTAATGGCTCGTGAAGAACAAGTGAATCCCCGTGTGGTTTGGACGAGAGATCTTAGTTGTGAAAGGTTTCACTGCCTACACCCTCCAAGTTTTGATGGGCAATCATCGCATCAATCATATTCTGAAGAGTGTGTTCAAACACTTGAAGATATGTTCGATTACGCTAAAATTTAGGAAGGGGAGAAAGTTATTTGTGCAACATATATGTTAGCAAAAGATGAACGATATTGGTGGGACACCGTGAAGGCTACCAATAATGTTCAAACCATGTCGTGGGAGTAATTCAAAGAAGTGTTTTACGAGAAGTATTTAAGTCGCACAGCCATAACAAGTAAATTAGTGGAGTTTGTACAACAACGTCAAACTGGAAATGTGGCTGAATATGTATGGAATTTTAGGCCCTGGCTCGTTTTCCTATCCATTTAGTTAGCAACAATGAGCATAAAATGCAACAATTCACCCAAGGTCTGAAAGCTGAAGTTTATAGCGGTGTAAAAATTTCAAGTACGCATGGAATATCGTACGCATCAGTGGTAACTAAAGCATTCGAAGTAAAAGAAGCCAAGGCTAAATTTCAATAACATCGAGAAAATATTAAGAAATTTTACACTGAAAGCCAGTCATAGTATTACTATGATCTAGGAGAAGAATGGTAAAAGACAAGGAGAAGAATTACAAAATCAAGGCCAAGAAAATTCAAAAGTCTTCTCAACCACAACAATGTCTAAAATATAAAAGGGTACATCGAGGAGAATGCTTGAAAGGTACTGGACAATGTTATCAATGCAAGCAACTAGGGCACATCTCTAAATTTTTCCTGATGTTGGACAAGGAGAAACCAAAGGTGACATCACGTGCTTTTGCAATGATTGAGCCAGAAGAGGCAAATGAATCTATAGCGGTGTCAGGTACGATTTATATTATGGATATGTCAACTTATAACTTGATTGATTCTAGCACAACTCACTTGTTTATTTCACTTGAGTTTATACCTATGCTTAATTGATACCCTTAAGAGGCATAGTTCGAGTATGATCTGATGCTACCTTCAGGTAAGCATTTATACTTAACTCATGTGTTACAGGAGTGCATAGTTAAGATAGATGATAGGATACTATATGCTGATTTCACAATCATGAAAATGAAGGGTTATGATGCAATTCAGGGAAAGGACTGGCTGCATTGACATTATGCAAAAATTAATTGTAGGACAAAGATTTTTTATTTTTATCTTCTGGGTGCAGGAAATTGTTTTTTTCAAGCAGTTAAGTATGCAAAGAAAATGCCGATTATATCAGCTATTAATGTTCAACAATTACTGAAAAGCAGGTGTGAAGGATTCTTGGTATGTATTATTGATACTCGTAAACAACCAAGTATCCAACTAAAGAAAATCTCGGTAGTACATAATTTTACATAGGTTTTTCTCGATGATCTTCCTGGTTTGCCACTAGATCGAGAGATTGAATTCATAATTGATGTATACCATGACTCAGAATAGATATATTTCAAGTATGGAATGGGGAAAAAAATGGCTATCAAGTGAGAAATAAGCAAAGAAAAGGGGCCAGAAATGGGTGTGATTGGTGAAGGTGGTTCTCAAGTTTCATACTGAGTTTGCAACTGATATTTGAAGGGATTTTTTGGTTATAATTTTGGTCATTGTAACAAAACTCTTTATCGGAGTCCTTTGTTGCTTGATGTTGAGGCCTCCTCATGCCATTTCCGGGTCTTCTCCTTGGAGATGGGGTTGGAGGGGGCCTCATTGGAGGAAAGGCTGTCTCCAACCTTTGGAACACCATCTCAAACTTCTTGAGAATTGTATCTAGCTGCCCTTGTATGCTAGACTCCGCTACAACCGGGTTAGAGGTCGCCGAAGTGGAATATGGTCTCGGTTAGGTTGTCGTTGGCTCTACTTTGAGTCATCATGCCTTAACTCAACAGCTAGCCAAAACGATAGCAAAATGGAAGAGTGGTAAGGGAAGAATGGATCTAATACCAAATGATATGTTTCAAGTATGGAATGGGAAATAAAATGGCATCGGGTGAGAAATAAGCAAAGAAAAGGGGCTTGAAATTGGTATTATTGGGGAAGGTGGTTCTCATTTTCATACAAAGTTTGCGACTGAGATTTAGAGGGATTGTTAGAAAATGAGAGGGGTGCGTAACCTCCAAAAATGAGGGTAAAATCTTTAGGGAATCATGAGATATGCAGACGGGAGTATCTGGTGCTAAAAAAGGGATGATCGGAAAAGAAAATGGAGTTGATCGGAAAATGGGAGATAACCAAAGATGGAGAAGAGCTAATATGGATTACACGCTTACCCTAAGACCACAGGGGAGTGGTTGAATTTGTGTAGCACGGCCTAGCTCACTCTAGCTCGGAAGGGGAGCAAAAACTTTGAAGAACACTCTCGGATGTCGCCAGATTTTACTCACCTAGAGCCGAGTCTTAGAGGGGAAAAACTCTTTGTATTGACTAAAAATTGAGAACAAACCTAGGTGACAAGAGGGTTTAAACCTCTCTCAAACTAAAGTAGTAAAACTCAATCGGATGGCAACCAAAGGCCATACCCGATTTTGTGCATGCACAAAAAGAATGGTGGAAAGGACCACCCAACACTTACCTGATTTGGGGGTGGACAAGGATTGGTGGTATGGCTCCTTGAGGTATGGCTCTATGCAAGGCATCTTGTGGCATGTCAAGAACCGATATCTAAAAACCCGTATAGGATGACCCCAACTAAATTAATGGAGCTAAAAAGCAATTGTAAGAATTGATGAGCAAGGGATTCATTACGCCAAGCTTTCCCCTTGGGGATCCCTGGTGTTATTTGTAAAGAAGAAGGATAGAACAATGAGAATGTGCATCCATTATATAGAGTTGAATAAGCTAACAGTAAAGAATAAGTATCCTTTAGAACAAATAGATGATTTATTGTATCAACTCATTGGTGCACGAGTTTTCTCAAAGATAGACTTAAATTTGGGTTATTATCAACTTGAAATAAAGTCCGAAGAAATTCCAAAGAACAATATTTCATATGAGGTATGGGTATTATGAGTTTTTGGTAATGTCCTTTGGTTTAACAAATGCACCTACAGCATTTACAGACTTAATGAATAGAGTGTTTTGTAATTTTTTATGCAAATTTATAATCGTTTTTATTGTTGATATCCTCATCTATTCAAGAAGCGAAGAAGAACAATGAAAAGAATTTGAAGATTGTTTTAGATAAACTGAGGCAACACAAGTTATATGCAAAATTTTCCAAATGCAAATTTTTGCTGGATCGAGTGAATTTTTTTGGTCATGTTATCTCCAAAAATGGTATTTCCATAGATCTAGCAAACATTTAAGTAATAAAGATGTAACACCCAACTTTTTCCATATATTTTAAATTTTATCAACGTAGAATAATGAGCGAAATTAATCTAAGTTGACTGTTAAAATTAATTGATTTTTGAAAAGATTGATAGGTTGGGTCGACATAACTTTGTGTTAGGTCGACATAACTTTGAAGGATCCGTCTCCGGAAAATTTTAGGTCGACACAATGTCTTTTGGGTCGACACAAGTTACTCTCGGGAACTTGTTTTGGTCAACACAATAGACGAGCGGTCGACACAAGTCACTCTCGGGAACTTCTTTCAGTCGACACAATGTATGTTATGTCGACACAATTTGTGTTGGGTCGACATAACTCTGAAGGAATCCATCTCTGGAAAGTGAGGGGTCGATACAATGTAGGTTATGTCGACACAATTTGTGTTGGGTTGACATAACCCTGAAGGAATCCATCTCAGGAAAGTGAGGGGTCGACACAACTGTTTTGGTTGTGTCAACACAATGTAGATTGGGTCGACATAAATTCTTATGCGGTCGACCGGTTATGGATTTTTAGCAATTCATACGCTAATTTTCTGAATTTGGTGTCTTATAAGAAGTTATAGTGGACTTTTTAAGGAACAATTTTACAACTTAATTAGCAGAAATGGATCATTATCAAGGAAGTTATGCTCATTTGAAGTTGGTAAAGGAAATGTGGACTATAGAGTTATGGACTTTTTAGCGATGCTCGGTCTTTTGTATATTTGATTATGTTAAACTATTATTTTGAAGTTTCCGTCTTCTACAAAGTTAAATTCAACTCAATGAGTCAACTATGGGTTTTTGAATTATGAAAATCAGAGTTGTGGAACAAAAGTTATGAAATGATTAAAAGTCAACACCTTGACCTCTCGGGCTGGTTAAGGGTGACACCTTGAATGAGAGGTTGACACTTTATTTCTGTTGAATTTTCAATTGAATTTTTAAGGAAGTTAATCTATGATTAATTAAGGATGGACCAATAGGAAAGTGCCATGTGGATTAAGAGATGGTTAGCTTGGATGGTGACACCTCATGCTTGAAGCTCCACATCACCATGACCTTTCAGCTTCCATGTTAATCCATTTAATAAGGGAGTAGGAGCTTTCAACTTGTAACCTTATCCACGTCTCAGCTCTCCCTTTTCCAAAGTTCTCTCTGCTCTCTTTTGCAGATCTCTCTCCTCTCTAAATCCTCTCCAAATTCGTGTGAGATTCTAGTGTTTTGTGAAAGAAATTGTTGTGTTTAGCAGCTAGAAGTGCAAGAGAAAGAAAAGCCTACAACTCAAGCCCTAAGGTACCAAGAAATACCTTTAAGATGTTCATTTTGGTGCTGTAATGACTTATAAGGAATAGAATTGACGTTACATGGTTAAGAATACATGAAATTGTAAAGTTAGTTTATGGGTATACACTTTATAAGTCATGTTAACCAGTTTTTGAAATGTAACTTTTACAAAGTCTTTGAGTTACAATTTAGTCATAATCTCTTCTAATGAAGTGTATCCAACATTCTAAGGTTTATATTGGAACCTTATTTATTCTGATCCGATTAGTGTAGTGAAATTTGTGTATATCGGAAGTTGAGGTAAAAACAGGGTATGAACTAATACGGTCATGTTATACCCAATTTTAAAGATGTAGCATCTATGATGCTTTTAAGTGAGAATATGATCACAACGTCTTTGAAAGAAATGTATTAGACATCTGAATTATGAATTTGGTACCTTAAGTGTTTTGATCAGAATTCTGTAGAAAAAGTTATCAAAGCCGAAAGTTTCTGGTAAAGTAAGGTATTCCGAGTTTTTCTTATATTATTTTATGTTATGATGTTAAGGTATATAAGCAAGCTCATTGGATCCTTAAGGACTCGGAAACCTAAGTCTAAGCTAAGGAGATCAAGTAAGTAATCATTGCATGTGTTTGGCCCCTTGTGGGACTACATCACAAAGGATAGGACATAAGAATGTCTTAAGAGTTGTTTGTTATCGATGATATTCATTTGGGGTGTATCACACCGTACACCAACCCAAGTGCTTTGGGTTTCATTGGTGCTTGATTGACATTGTTTGATATTGTTTGATAAATTATGTTACCATGTCATGTATATCTCTGAATCATGTCCATGCATCATGTTTTATGAAAGATACGAAAATGTTTTCTCATGCATGTTTTTAAAATGTCACCCAACTGATGATGAAGGTGGTATGGGACACATTCATCATCCAATGCATAAATGTATGTAAAGTCGAGATCAAGTTATGGGAGAAGGTGGAATTGGCTGTCTCATGGAGGCCATATGGTGCCTATTCAGCTTCATACGATGTGACGCCCACACATGTCAAGTTAAGTCAAGATAACGATAAAGAACGAAATGAATGTGCATATTTTTCAAGAAACGTCATGCTCATGTTAGGCATATAGGCTCATTCGATTACTTACTGAGCTTTAGGCTCATAGATTATGCTTTGTGATGTAGGTGATGAAGATGAAGATAAGGGACTTAGCCCTCCCTGTTTGATGTAACGATCATGTCATGGAGGAGGCGAATCTGGTGCGGGAAGCTTGAATCATTAAGTGCCAACCGGTGGGGATGTCAAGAGATGTTTTGATGTATTTTGGAGTGTTTAGTTTCAAACAATGTTTATAAACATGTTTACTAAACGTTTTATAAATATGTTTTATATGTATGATGTTATGTTTGGCTTGAATAAATGATGGGTTTTTCACAATTTTATCTAAATGCTTCCGCTGAGTTTTACGAAAAGAATTTAAAGCCAAACGCCTTTCCAAAATAAATTTTTTTTTTACGTCATATTAAAGAGGGATGTTACAGACAAGCAGCCAAGGACAATGCGAGATGTACGGAGTTTCCTTGGGCTTGAGGTTATTATAAAAAATTCATATAAGGATTTTCAAAAATTGCTATGCCTTTAACTTGATTAACCAAGAAGAACGTGAAATTCTGGTGGTTAGTTGATTGTGCACAAAGTTTTCAGGAATTAGAAGATAAACTGACCACAACCCTAGCATTAAAACTTTCAAATAAAGACGGATGTTTTATTATTTACTATGATGCATGAAAGATAGGTCTTGGATGTGTACTTATGCAAGATGGGAAGGGGATTGTATTACAATGAGATCCAAAGATTCAATCTAGAGCTTATAACAAAAGTAACCAGTAAGATGACTGCATTAACGATTAGACCTACACTTTTTGATGAGATCAAAGAGGCACAATAGAGAGTCAAAAATGAATCTTAATGATTTAGAGCTTGGTGCTATAGTTTTTTATCTCAAAATATGAAGGCACTATTTATATGGAAAGTCATGTGAAGAATATTCTAACCATAAAAATTTGAAGTATATTTTTATACAAAAAGACCTTAATATGGGACAACGGAGGCGGTTGGAATTCATCAAGGATTATGACTTTCAAATTAAGTTCCACCAGGGAAAAGCCAACGTTGTTACCGATGCATTAAGTAGAACAACAATCTTTAAGCAAACAACATTACCGGCATTATCGGTTGCATTACAATTGGAGATCCAAAGATTCAATCTTGAGCTTATAACAGAAGTGACCAGTTAGATGATTGCATTAATGGTTAGACCTACACTTTTGGATGAGATTAAAGAGACGCAATTGAGAGATCCAAGATATTTGGATTATAAGTCAAAAATGTCTATTGATGAATCTATTGAATTTCATTGTTCAGATTATGGCATTTTAAAATTCAAAAACCGATGGTATGTCCCAGAAGATTTAGATTTACGAAGAAATGTCTTATCTGAAGCACATTAATTTACATTCTCAGTACATCCCGGAAGTACAAAAATGTATAAAAATTTGAAGTTACACTTTTGGTGGCTGAATATGAACGAAGACATTGCAAATTGTATTAAATTATGTCTAATTTGCCAACAAGTAAAGGCAGAACACAAACATCCAATAGGAACTCTCCAATCCTTGTATATCCCAGAGTAGAAGTGGGGATATATTTCAATGAATTTTTTTTGAACTACCAGAACCTATAAAAGGACATGATGGCAAATGGGTAATCATAGATAACATAAGGATAACTTAGAGCCGACAAAAGAGTTATGCTGATCAACAAAGAAGGGTGTTAGAATTTAATGAGGGGGATGAAGTATTTTTGAAGGTTTTCCAATTTAAAGGAGTAGTAAGATTTGGAAGAAAGGACAAGCTTAGCCCAAGATTTATTTCTTATTAAGAAAAAGGTTGGAGGAAGGGCATATGAATTAAATCTACCATTATCAATGGCCAAAGTGCACAATGTGTTTCATGTATCTATGCTAAGGAAGTACTTAAGAGATCTATCTCAACTGGTACAACAAGAAGAAATTAAAATTTGACAGACATTGGAGAATACAGAGCAAGCAGTTTTAATTCTCGATTACTTGACCAAATAATTTCGAAATAAAAAGATCTCTTTAGTTAAAGTTCTTGGGAGTAATCACAAGGTAGAAAAAGCAATCTGGGAAAAGGAAAACGATATGAGAAGTCAATTCCCTCATTTGTTTGATGCTTGAAATTTTAAGAATAAAATTTTGTAAGGAGGATAGATTGTAATACCAGTGTTAATATTAAGTGTTTTAAGCTATTAAATAGTGCAAGAAAAAATTATTTGAAGTGATACATGCAAAATCAGGAGTAGGAAAAGAAGTCGAATTGAAATATGTCACATGCCACTATAGGATTATAGCTAATAATGATTAAGACATAATTAGTGAAAATTATTGGGTTATTAGGGTTTATTAATCATGATTAATTAAGTAAACTCTGTGGATTAACTTAGAACTAATGTGAAAAATTGTAAGTTGATTGTGAGTGGTACACGAAAATTAGAATTTTTGTTTCATGGTTCTGTTTATTGGTTAACTAATTATGTTAGAATATCATATATATGTCTATGATTGATGGAAATTTAGAGTTGGTAGAGGTTGTGCATATTTCATCAAAGTTGACACAAAACTGTCAATTCTGTACAATTTTAGATTTTGTCTAAAACTAATGATAGATTAATCCAATGTCCTAGCTCTTTTAGCACGTCAAATTAGACACCTTTAGTTACATATGGGCTTTGAAAACATATCATTTCATGGTGTATAGAACAAGTTATGATATTTTAAAGTTATCACAAAACAAGGCAGTGATTTCAAAAATTATAAATGATATTAGGTAATTGAGGTGAAGGTGGTTCATAATTGTGCCTACTACTAGAAAGACTTGCTAAGGATAAACAAGGTAAGTAGTATTGTGTGTGTTTTGCCATTAATTGGGTCTACATCATATAACAATAGGACTTTGTTTTAATATATAGTTGTATGCTTTGTATGTCAAGATGAGATGCACGTATAATATAATGTAGAAAAGCATGATTTGGTTTATGATATGATGAATTGTTGCTTTAATGTAATGAATATTATTTAATTGCTTGACACGTTCATATCGAGCATGTTCACGAACATCTCATGCATCGTGTTTTCTAGAAAGTTACAAACTATTTACATGCATGAAATTTAATATGAAACATAATATGAAAATGGTTGTTTTGGGTTGAGCTCGAATAACCAACGAAATAGAAAGATAAAAGAAAGAAAGATAAATTTACATAAATGTCAGTAGAAAAGGGTTTGAGTTGGCTTTCCTGCTAGATGGACTCAAGTTTGTGGTCTTTCAACCTTGGAATCGAGTTGGTTGTCCTTAGATGGACTCAAGTTTGAGTTCGTTCCTTTCCAAGAAGCCCCAACAATGAGGAATTATGGAAAGTAAAAGAAAGAAAGAACTAGAATAACTTGGATGCCTTTAAATAGGCTACACACTTTCTAAACTAACAACAAGTAAATTAGGAAATAGAAAGTAATTAGAACATTTAACTAAATAATAGAATATAAGAAAGAATTTTTGGAATTGTTGTGGGGCACTTCTGTTTCGGTAAAATGTGAATTTTTCCAAGAAAACAACTTCCGATTTTTCTTATCCAGGCCATTCCAAACAGATCTTGAAGGAAACTATAACTTTTTGTAAAAACATTTTTTAAATAACTTTGGGAAGGTTGTTGAATCTGCCAATAAGTTCTTGCTGGTCAAGTAAAAGTTTGATTTAAGGAAAGTTGCATGTACTTTCCTATTTCCTTTGCCCCTTCAATCAAACATTTATGTTTAATAGATTCTTTCATTTTGATTTTTTCCCCTAAACCACATAGGGCTTCATGAATTTTTTTGTTCTTAACCTTGTCATTGGGCCTCCGATTCCTTGCAATTGGTCTTTCTCTTTGGGTTTTATTTGTGTCACCACTTGATCTGCATCATTCCCTCCTTCCTCAAAAAGATTCGTCCTCAAATCTTCTGCATCATACAAAGATAGGTCACTAACATTGAAAGTGGCACTTACATTGAAAGTGGCACTTACATTGCCATATTCACTTGGCAAATAATTTTAATAGGCAATTCATTGATTTGCTCTAACACTTGAAAATTACGTTTTCTTCAAGGTTGCAACCTATTTTTCCTTCTACTTGCAAATCTTTCTTTCCTTAGGTGAATCCAAACCCAATCTCCAGGCTCGAATACGACTTTTTTTTGGATTTTGTTTGCTTACAGCGCATAATAGTGATTTTTCTATTCTATATTCTCCATGACCTTTGTATCCAAATCCCTAACAAATTCTGTCTTTTTCATTCCATCAAAATTAAGAAACTCATTAGTAGGCAAAGTGATATGATCTTAACTGATAAAGATTTATCAATGATTAAATGCGGCATATAAAAAAGTAAAGATAGAAAATAGAACCTTGACCCCAAGTCGACGAATGTTTTAACCTTAGCTTAGAAAGAGCTTAAGACCCGAAACAATAGCGCGACTAAGAACCTTGAATAGGAAAGATGCCACCAATGAAGGGATTACATTTGATAAGTCAGAAACGACGTTGTTAGACTTGCAATGAAAGACCAAACAACACGTTGAAAAGGAAAAGTTCTCTCACAATATGATTCTCAAAACTCAAGTTGATATCAAATGATAAATCTAGTACATATTTATAGGACTTATTCCTCACATAATTTCTCTTCTCCCAACTTCACCCACTTTCTCACCAACTTTCTTACCTACTTTCCTTAATGACATGCAACATAGATTATAAATAATCTATTGTAATACATAAGGTAAGTACATAAGAGTCTAATTCATACAGTTAATGTTTTGCTTACTCCAAAATGTCACATTAATCCCGATGCATGAGTTTCCCTAACAAATAGTTCTCTCAATGAACATTTAGAAACACAAAGTTTATCTTTTCACAAAATTTTCAAAATTCACAAAATCAAAATCTACTTCATATATTTATTTAACTAATTCAAATTCAAACAATTTAGATTGTAAGGAAGTTAGAAGTACATACCTTCTAGATAAAATTCATCTTGGATTGTAGATTCAAGAGTGAGATCAGAGACTTACTTGACAACAAAATACATACAGTTGAGAAATGACATAAAAGTAAACAAATCTACAATCTTACTCTTCAATCTCTCTTTCACGAAGTGAGAAAGATTGCAGTAAGTCACTAGTTTAACAACTCGCAACGGGATGATAAAAGTCTCACGCACACATGGATATTACTCATTGAATAGAATGAAAGAGTATTTGGAGGATTCCTCAACAAGCTAAAGCAAGTAAACGCTCTTGATATTATGGGTCAAACAACCTCCACAAAATGTACTAAGGAAGGCTTACATAGCCTAAAAATCGCATGCATCACTTTTTTGCCTAGGGTTAGCTAAAATATGTTAACAAAAAGTACGCTGGAAAAGTAGTCTCAGATGAAAAAGTAACGTGAATGCTCCAAAATAGTTTTCTTCCATTGAATGCTTGCAAGCTGCTTGTCCACACATGAGTGGAGGAGGTGAAAGTGATAAGAAAGGTGTAAGTCTTTCACTTAATGGCTGCAAAGATGGTGGCTTGCAGAGATTTTACAAACAAAAAGGGGAAGTCTATCACTTTATGGCTACAAAAAAGGTGATATGAAATGAATGGTGGGCTTGTAGATATTTTTTTCAGATCACATTTGATGGAGTGAAGGTGATAAAAGTAGAAGTCTTATCTCTTGGTGGCTTAAAAAATAAGGTGATATGAAAGGAATGGTGGGCTTCCAGGGATTTTTACCAGCTTTTCTCTAATTGGAAGAATGTGAGGTCAAATGAGATACAACAACCAAATTATTGCAAAAAGTGTGTTGCTGGAGACCCAAAAGAAGTTTTTCACCTAATGCTTTTCTCATAAAAAAATGGCTAGGCAAAAAAGTATAAAAAGTTAATCTTGGGCAGTTTGGTTCGACCTCCATCATGCTCAATAATCCTAAAGTTTGATTGGAACAATTATCTTGTTGCCAAGTTATCAAATGGTACAGAAATTCTTGAAGAAAGCTTTTTTCTCTTTAATATTCTCGAAGTGTTTACCTATAAAACGAGCAAGCAAGTTAGTTAATTTGTTAGCTTGGCTCCTTGTAATGATTATTCTCGAAATTATCAAACAAGCAGCTTGACCCAGACCAAACTTGTCGGTAAGAACCAAAGCTATTAAAGTTGATCTATCAATAATTAACTTGATGAAGATCAAGTTCTTTTGACATGCCACGAGATACTTTGCCTCAAGGAGACATCACTCGTGGCCGAGCCAAATTTTATCTAACAAGTTTCCTCATACTGTACGAAAAATTTTACGAGGCGTTGCATTGACGGAACCTTCTTCTGAGGATTGGGAGCAGCCTAAGAATCTCATCCTATGGCTAGATCATAAAGGAGACACAAAGCTTTGAAGCCGAGAAGACTCAATGGGCCGATTTGAAGGATTTGAGCCAACTGAGCGACCCGACACTTAAACGCATGGAACATGCAAGTTATTTTTTTTGCAAATTTTACTCAAGGTTTAGCTTTATTTTATAGCTGAATATTTCTCACATAGGTTTTGATGAGTGTGACATGGGTATTGTTGTGTATTGCATGGGTATGGAGTGGGTTTTGTGGGTTTTCAATGGGTTTTTGCATGGGTTTCATGGGTCTCATGCAAGGGCTGATTTCTTCCCACTCTCTCCCACGTAAACTGGTCCCATTTTCCTTGAAGATTTAGTGGGTTAGGTGAAGGATATCTAGAACTAATTTTCATTTAAATTTTAGAGTCATGCATATGCCATTTTTGTTTAGGGTTTGGTGACTCAACCAATTAGCATCTTTTCTCTTCTTTTTGGGAGGTGTTATAAACCCTCTCGTGACACTTTTGTAAGTAGCTTTGGTTAATAGAAACTTTAAGTTTTCTTGAATTCTCCTCAGCTCCTCAAATCTCCTTCGGCACCGGTGAGTTATATCTGGCCAACCGAAAAGGTTTATTTTCCTTGGTTGTAGGCTTCTCTTCCAAGCTAGAGAAGCTAGGCCATGCTGCAATGCTCCAGCCACTCCTCATGGTCATTAGGGTGAGTTTGTAATTCATTAGCTCTTCATCCATGTCGTTTTCCCCTCCATTTTTTGACCATTCCTCCAATCTCCAGTTTCCCGGCAGATTTGAGTCTCCTCCACTTCCTTCATTATATCTCCCTCAACCGTGATCCAAATTCTCTCAAATTTGGAGATTATCTTCTTCATTCATGCACAAAAAATCCTCCAAAGTTCGGTTTCTAATTCCATCTGCC
>QAOC01000543.1:0-10824 GCA_003255005.1 Begonia fuchsioides
TATTATTTTTTCCTATAAATTCATGCCATTTTTGGTGTTTTTTTCGTGTCCAAGTCAAATCACTTGAGGAAATAAACTTCTTCGTTCTGAGACCTTCTTCCGCCATTAATGGAGGTCTTCTCTCTAACACTTGTTTTCTTCTCCTTCTGCTCTCTCTTTCTCTCCTTTCACTTCTTTTGTCCATCAAAGAACCCAAACAAAGCACTGCCCTGAAAACCTATCAAATCCTCCAAAATATGCGGGACTTGATCTCGAACCGCCACCGTGTTCTTGACTGGACCACCGATATTCTCGGTGAACTTCCCACGAACACCGCCGTCTTCCGCTGTCCTTGGAAAATCCAAGGCGTGTTCACGGCGAATCCATTGAACGTCGAACACAAGCTGAAAACCAACTTCGAGAAGTACCCGAAAGGACCCGAATTGACGGCCCTTTTGGAGGATTTTCTCGGCCGTGGAATATTCAACTCCAACGGAGAATCTTGGAGAGTTCAGAGAAAGACGTCGAGTTTCGAATTCAACACCAAATCTCTCCGTCGTTTCGTTTTGGATAATTTACAGTCGAGATTCAAACCAGACTTTTACCGATTTTAGAAAAGGCTTCAATAAATGGAAGTGTTTTGGATTTACAAGATATTTTAGAGCGTTTTGCGTTTGATAATAACTGCAAATTAACATTCAACGTCGCGTTGTCTCTCCGGCGACGGAAAATCCTCGAGCTCGGATTTCGCGTCGGCGTTTGAAACGGCGGCGAATCTCAGCTCCGGTCGACTACTATCTGTTTTTCCATTTATGTGGAAAATCAAGCGATTTTTCAATCTTGGTTCAGAGAGAACTCTGAGAAAATCGATCCAAACAGTTCATAGCTTCGCAGACTCGATCATTAGGTCAAGCATGGAAGAGAAAAACAAGGAACAAGACACCGATTTACTCTCCCGGTTCATCGGAAACCGCGAAAACTCGACCAATTTTCTCCGAGATATACTCATAAGCTTCATTCTCGCCGGACGAGACACAACTTCCTCTGCATTAAGCTGGTTTTTTCTGGATCATATCTTCAAAACCAGAAATCCAGCAAAAAAATTATCAAGAATTGGAAAACATTCGAACCAAAAACGGGAAAAACATCGGCGATCCATACAGTTACGAACAAATCCGAGACATGCAGTATTTGCATGCAGCCATATCGGAAACAATGAGGCTATATCCGCCGGTGCCGGTTGACATAAAAGCATGCACAAACGATGACGTCTTGCCGGACGGAACATTCATCGGAAAAGGGTGGTTCATGACGTACCACACGTACGCAATGGGGAGAATGGAGAGCATATGGGGAAATAATTGCTTGGAATATTCGCCGGAAAGGTGGCTGGAAAACGGAATTTGTCAGAATGAGAGCCCGTTCCGGTATCCGATATTTCACGGCGGGTCGAGAATGTGCGTGGGAAAAGAAATGGGCTTTTTACAGATGAAAGCTATAGTAGCTTCATTAATGGAGAGGTTTGAAGTCACCGTCGCCGGCGAGCAGACCGAGCTCCCTGAGCATTTGTTGTCGCTTACTCAGAGGATTAAGGGCAGCTTGCACGTACGGGTGAGGTATATGGTATACATCATGCATATAGTTGACCATGGTTCGGTTTTACCCTGCTTCAGAGCCAGTCTAGTTGCCCATGGTTCCCAAATATTGAAAACTCTACACGCGTCGCAAATGAGCCCAACAGACCCGGACCAAACCATGAAACAAGGTTCGATTTTTTTTTCCTTTTTTAATTTATTTTTAATAAAATATATTTTAACAATTTGAAATATGCCTCCATTAAAAAACCATACATATTATTAATTTTTAGAAAAAAATTCTTAAATTGTAAGGATGAGTACGAGCTGGTTCGGTCCGATCACCTCCTGGATTGTAACCGAACCCGTAGCCCGTGGTTCAAAAACATTTGAACCTAACCTGTAGCAAAAGAGTGCAGGAATCAACCCGAACTCACTTATCAATACTTTCTGGCCTTCTGACTTTCGGGAGATCACCAAAGAAACCTGTCCATTTGGATCGAGAAGATCCAACTGCGCACGCGGTTGTTTCTTTGGGACTCGGAATGCGATTGTAGATGTAGCTTTTTGAAGTATTGTAAGCATAGAAATCAACACTCAAATAGATATTCTCATACAAATGATTAGATCAAACAAAAATAAAATTACACGTGATCAGAGATAGACCAAAAACAACCACATTCTAATATCACTCGGTGGAAAAACCTGGTTTCGCTGTCACACTCACACATGTGAAAATCAAGTCAGTCGGTTTTGAATTCCGCCTCTATATTATGTCGTCTGGCCCGGCAAGCATCACCTATCGTGTTTTCGATTTCATAAGAGGGGAAATTTCACAAATCATAATTGAAATGATTTAAAAAATTACATAGAGCTATAAGAATAATAAGAATAATAGATCGACGACGACGATGTGGCAACTCTATATTCAGGGTTATATAATTTCCGAGAGAGAATAATAAAAATCGAGTCTGAGTTATTTTCTACTCTACTATATTTGTTCAAAGATAAGGCGAAATCTTAGTACTTACATTACAGTCAAATGCATATTTTCTGGCGAGCATAATAGCTGCATTTCGATCTCTCTCCGTTTCAAATGTTAATGCGAAAGAGACCCCCTTCCTTGCTTGCCAAAACACTGACTTCATCAAATTGTTACTATCGTCTCTAATTCCGCACATCTACAGTTTAGTCGTGTACTAAAGTAGGTTATTCTTGATTCTTAACTCACTTTGTAACATTTTATCAACGCAGAAAGTAGATAATGAACCGTACCTGCATATTGGGAGAATAAATTTCTCTTGCTTTAGTAATCCATCCTCTGGAAAGCTTCATCCTCAATTTTCCCACATGAAGTATATGAACTGAGCGAGATGGATGATTTTGTCCATTCAGTTGGGTTATGGTTACCTGCAAAATAATATGAAAAATGAAAAACAAACCCTTTATAGCACAAAAATGCTACGAATTTTCAGGCTCAAGATAGGGAATTTGAAGAAGACTATGTGGATTGATGAGTCTTTTATTTTCAGTATTTTAAATATTTAATATATAAATTTGAGCTGACGTCAATATATATAATAAAAAAATAAGATAAAAAAGTAACTCTGTAATTATTCTTAATATATGTGATAGTAGAATGGTTGGTAGAGTTTTAGGATTTGCGGTCAAACGATCATCATTCTTTCTTCTCACTTCTTATTATTGAACACTATTTCTTATCAAAAATATAATTTTCTCTTTACTGATAAATATACTCACTAAAGTGCTCCACAACATAAGAGTGTAAATCCATCAACTAACATCAATTTTTTTTAAAAAAAAAAATATTTCCCACTTTAGGTTTACCTATGATCTTTATAATAGATGAAACACCTCAATTATTTTAACCAAGCAGATAAACTGGAAAGAAATAGAACCAAAACTGTAATCACATACGCTAAATTCGCAGTTAGATTTGCGCAAAAGTGTTTCCACATAGGTTCCAAGTCCTGCAGCTAACAAACATTGTGCCAGTCTTTTAATTGATGGTCAATTTTTTATAGAAGCACAAATATTAATTATGCAGAGAGAAACAACATTTAGGAAAACCAACCGGCTTCAATGCAACTAACTGTAATCAAACTGACTTTTTGGCCATTGAAAGAAATGTCTGCTTGCAATATTCTTCCAACATCAAGAGGCTCCGGGGCATAAACCGACTTGCTGGCACCTGATGAATGTAATGAACAATATTGATCTGCTTTGATTAAGTTGATAACTACTTATAGAACATATTTCAATGGGTACCTGAAATGACTTCTTTCCAGCTACCTTCAGATGACACACGATACCACTGAATCAAGCATTTCGAAAGAGGTGGAGCCATATCTGAGGATGTTCGAATATGCAGATATGAACCTAGAGATTCATGACCTTCTAAGATGTACAGTCGGTATTTGTTTTCCTTGGCTCTTTTGCTGATAGTTAACTGAAACAGTTTACAGAGAAAATAATGCAGTTTCAACAAGTAAGATGGCACTCTAAGATTGAATGGAAATGAAAAGGTTGCAGATGGCGTAGGTATATATATATATGTACGCATGTATTATATTTCACACGACTTTATAAATTAAAATTTCATAGGCAAAAGTTTAAATTAGCGGCTGCATAGTTTGATGTACCTCTCTTTGAAGCTTCATTGAGACAGCGGATTTCTCAAGAATATGAGTTCTTAGACTGCGAACTTCATTTTCCATGTCTATCACCTATGTGACACAATCAAAATACTCAAATTTCTCATAATTGATAAAAAAGATTTTGGAGTGATCATTTATTAATAAAAGTTGTCGTAGCACATAATAATATGCAAGAAATAACATCACGCACAACAATGAGGTATGTAGTCAATGGCATGAACAAAAATGATTTTTTTCTTCCAAATGCATATTTTCACAGCATAAAAATGTCAGCGTTAGCATAGCATATTTTACATTTTTATGAAACACTATTAAAGAAAATGTCAATTAAGATTTAGAAATAAAGTAATTCAAAACTATTGGATTTTAGAGCACAATGAAAAAAAGTTCATGATGGTACTCATAAATTGTAACTAGATCTTCAGTAAGAAAATTTTTCTATTTCTACAAAAGTCTTCAAAGTTATCTTCATATGCAGAGCAGAATAAATGTGAATATGGTGCAATATAGTTTTTTAACATGGTGCAATGGTGGTTTATGGCTATGCAGATGAGAATAGAGGCATAGAGAGGGAAAGTGTTAAAACTTCTACCATAAATACTGGTATACTATTTCCTCTTGATTCGTTATGTACTATTAGCACCCAGTTGTCAGTTCACATAAACTTCAAGAAATTGTTGACGCACCTTGATTGGCTGATGCAATAGTTTTATTCTTCTAGCTTCTTGAACCTCATCTATTAGTCCTTCCAAATCCTGCGATAGTGAATCATAACACCAAGAAATATATATAATTAAGCATAGAATTTAAAAGCTTATTTTTGGATGCCATTAATTAGGAAAACAAAAAACCAAGCAGGGAGACAACAGTTCATGATTAGATCATCAATTACACTATTCTCGTTCCTAAGTAGACGAACATGACAAAAGCTGAGGTGGTAAGACTAACCCCTAGGAGACAATATTGTGTTTTTGCATGTACTTATATGTTATTTTGGCTTGTTAAAATGTAATCAAAACAAGAATAATTTAAATGAAATAGTCACATAGTATCATCTCCCAGGTTATGCCAACTACGGAAGATAAAATATGATAGAAAGAGAACCTGTTTTTTGGAAGCTTGGGGATTTTTTTCTTGCTCCTCAAGGGCCTCTCCAATTCTAAGAATTACTGCTCGTGCACTATCAATTTCAGCGCAAGCAAAGGATTTTTCTTGATTGACCAACTTTTTTGCATCTTCAGAAGCCTACATATAAATCTTCTCAAACTGTAATACCATAAAACAATTGCTGAAATTTAAATTTCAGAAGGTAGAAGTTCAAAACAGCAAGCAATGAGGGAAATGGCTCCAGCTGATTAAAATATTTAAGTATATTTAAATGAATGTGATAACATGGCAACAAAATTTTTTATTTGAAATTTCTAAATATGGCAGAAAAAATCTAATTTTCTACATTGCTCACTTGCTATCGCTCAAAACCATTGCTTTCAGATATTAATTATGCAAAATTCTGTCCAGTTCATGAATGTAGAAGAGCTTGAAAGGGAAAGCTTTAAAAATGGGTCCCGAAAAATTCATGATAAATTTAGCAAAAAGCTCAAAGCCTCATGCTAACACACAATCCTGAAGGTTTTTATGTACCAAATAGTACCACATTAACTACATCGTCCACCTATTTACATTTTTCTTTCAAATAGCTGCTGTAAGTCTATATTATTGAGCATTAAACTCAATAAAATATTGTTGTGCCCCAGTTACAAATGACTTCAGAGGGTTCTCTGAAGATAATGGACAGTGTTGTATCAAATTGACAGGTGTGATTAAAATTATGAGGTCACTATTAAAATTTAACTCATCTCTTTAAATTTTTTCAAAAGAGTTATCTGCTCCCACAAATATACTCAAGGGAAGTATAATGCCAAAATTCCTACCAAGTAGATTCTAGTCTCTCAGAACCATGGCATGTAAAAAGGAAGCATGCATAGCTATGATTTTTACAAAAAAAAANTGGCGAGATCACGAACTGAGAGACGCTTGTGCTGCTCCGACAATTGGGAAGTTTCATTTTCAACAACCTCCTTCAGAGATGGGCCTTGATCGTCCTGCTCAGGCTCTTCCAAAACTTCATTATCTGCACCTAGTTTATAGGTTGGGAACCGGTTAAAAGCAAAGCTAACATCTGCCGAAACATTTAGGACCAGATCTGTTTTCACTTTTTCATCCAATTCAGGGCTTATCTTCGTCATTGGTCCAGGTCAGAATCTCTTGAAGAAGGCAGGAGAAAGTGAGACAGCACAGATCAGAAATTCCTATTAAAATGACTGTAATAAACATAAATTAATACACCGGAGAACCTAAAAATTCTATATCATGAACTTGGAGCAACAGAATCAACAGTGGTATTTTGATTAAGGAAACTAAATTATACTAGTTTTTACTTTCAACTGCTCCAACTACTTAGAAACTACATTCCAAAATTTCGTTTCAAAACACATAATTTCAAAACGGTAGGTAAGAAGCCTTGGCGTCTCAATAAAACAACTAAAATACGCGATCCTCTCACACCGATTCTTGATCACAGGAACTAGAAAAATTGGTAACAAGAAGAGCGAAGAACACAAATCAATTCCTCAATACAGTATAAAATTCCAGATTAAAAGAAAAAACATGAAGTAACAGCTTAAGAAAATCTAAAAACACAAACGAAAACAGCACAAAGCAGCAACAAAATTAAAGAAAAAAAAACAGACGCACCGTATGAGCACAAACTTCTAACCGACTAAATCCTCATACGCGAATGCCGATCGCCGCCATATCAGCCTCCTCTCAACAGCTTAAAACACATGAAACAAACGAGTAGTTATAGAAGAAGAAACTTAGAGGATAATCGATCGAAGAAATGTAGAGAGAAACTAAGAAAAGCAAATATCTCTCTCTACTGCATTGCCAGAAATCAAGTTGAAGAAGAATATTAACTCGCCATTGACACAATGATTGTCGCCATTTCTTTCTGCAGGAAGAGCTTGGAGTAAAAGCTGTTATTTAGAGAAGTTAATTTATATAAAAAATAAATAAATAAAAGTGAAGGCTGCCAAACTCACGCGCTGGTCCTGCCTTTTCCTTGTGGGGCCCACGTTTCCATGTCTAAACAGTGATAGCGTGGGGTTCTGCGAGTGGGTCAAAGTTTATCCGTTAGAAAAAATGTTTGGCGGGACTGGGGTCGTTAGTCAAATTATAGTTCCAAAAATATCCTCTCTTCCTCGGTAAAATTACGATATTTATTTATAAATACAATATTATAGCAAATGTCAAGAGATTTTAAATATAGTTTATTCTCCGTCACGTTTTTTAAGTAGGGATGCATATTTTTAATAATTTATATTAATATCTAAATGTATTTCTATTTTTTTCAATAATGTTTTTAAAGAGAAAAAATTAATTAGAAGGGGAAAACAACTTTTAGTGGTGTTTGTCTGAGGAATAATTAAAAGGTGAAAGTGTAAAGTAATTACGGCAAATGATGGTTTAAGAAGTTAATTAACTAAAAAATGTTATTAATGTTTTTAATTTTTATTTATTTTGAGATATTCTTATTGTCGTCCATCATATCATTGTACAAACAACCAATGTTTGGAGGCCAAGGAATCTATCTCCCTATTTACTCCCCTTTTCAGCTCTGTTATTTTATTATTTTTATCAAATTAAAGAAATTTTAAATATTGAAAAATCAAGAAATATTATGTACGAAATAAAATTCATTTTACCCAATTAAACTTAACTATACAAAAACTAGCATACTCTCGTTCATTTTTAGACGAATTATCTCTTGCCTGTCAAAGAAATTGTGTTCCTTCGTCTCATGATCGTGCAATTTACATAGAAAAATAAAAAGTAGTTCCAAAAAATTGGCTCCTAGAGCTCGATTACGTAGCAAAAATCAATCCATTTGATTGAGTTTCCAACTTGAAGAAAAAAGTCCAAATAAATAAAATTACGTGACATAAAAACGATATTCTAATTAGCAATCGAATAATATTTAAATGATAACATCCTTGAGGTATTTGCATCGAAAATAATAAGCGATAGCCAGGGTTGATGGATCGAGCACCGGATCAATCATCGATCTCATGTCTCGAAACGAGACAATATTTCACGGGAAAACAACAAAGAACTCAATTCATCATCGAGTTCATTGCATGCATAGTCGAGTCGGGATTTTTGTCCTTTTCTCCACATTGGTTTCAAGTAGGGTTTAAGAAAAGGCATTATGGAGAGGAAGGAATGAGTAGGAGGAGACAATGCTCGAGTCTAGAAGAAGGGTTTCATTGCATATGTTTAAAGGCATTTGACAAGAGCACATGGTGGTAGGGACAGTCGATATCTTCAACATCTCCATCGTCGTATTCTCAGGTTCTAATCTCAAGTGTTCGTTAAAATGATAGAAAAAAATATAATAATTTTCGACGTTAGCTCTTTAACATTGTATTCGGTCTTAAGCTCGGAACTATTAATCAAATTCATTTGAGAATAATGCTATAGGGGTGTACAAGTACTAAACACTCGGATGTCTTCGCATTCTTGTCATCAATTTTTTGTAATTTAATCTCGGGTACTAGTTGACATCAAAAGTGGTCTTAATCTCGGAATTACACCAACAACACTAGGACACAAATATCACAATTCCGAATGGGATTTCGGGTTTCTGTTCTTGTGAGGATGGTTTTGCCCTAAATTTCCATACAATCCCTCGAACGGTCATTTTATGATCGTTCTGGGTTCTCATATTGAATGGAATCTTAATCAAATCAGAGTACAATTAACATTGATGAATCCGAGTCTCCAAGCCTAAAAGGTTGACATTAGGTTTAATGAAACAGAACATGTAGAATGCTTCAAAATCCACATAAATGGCATTAAATAGACACAGCTGTTGTGTAGGAATGAACATGCGTAGTTAATAATTATCAAAACACACATAAATAAAAATTAACAATTTATATTTATATTTATTTTCTTTATGCACAAATTCACATCACCCACGAGTTAAATACGGCCTATGGTTCAGAGTATCATGTTTTCAGCTTAGCCAAAAAATCAAAATCATATGAACTCTGAGTCAAAACATACAATGTACGTATCGTAAAGATGATGAATCTCAGTTAATCAGATTGCAAATTGACCATTTTTCGACCAGCTCATGTCCAAAAAATTTCTTCTAAACAGCATCAATAGTTTCCGCGAGCTCAGTGCAGATGTACATTCATTTACAAAGTTGATTAAATATTGTAATATAGATTATTACTTACCTGAATTCCGGCCACTGCATAATTCGACAATAAAGAAAATTGAGCACGAGATTTGTCATGGGACCATCAAAGAAGATGAAGACCAGGTCTCTGTGCAGCGCAGCACGTGAGCGTTTTTCACATATAATTGGCAACTTTTTTGCATATCATCAATGAAAAATATAGGATTAAAACCTTATTATCTATAGAGTCCACTCAGCTAACCACTCAGACATGTCCAATAAAAGTCAAACTGAGTTTATGTAATTAGGTTAGGATCTCATTCAACTCAACAAACTCAAATTGGCTCTGGGCGTAGAAAGGATATATTTTTACAAAACTCATAATTTTATTATTTTTTTTAAAGTGTACCAAAACAAGAGGGGATACATAACAGAGAAAAGGTTATCCAAAGCTGTAGATAAGTAGGATCCCAGCGCCTCTACATTTGACATCACTAGTCTATCAGAGGATTGATTCAAGTACTGCTAAGAAACTATTTTGTAAAGGACAATTTTTTAAGTAAGATGACTATGGATTATTTGATCTCATAAAATGAATCAATGGACGAATTATTACATGAAAGTTGATGAATAAAATGCTACCTATATTTATTCTTTTTCTATACAAATTTCTGTTGTAAAAATGGAGAAATTGAGGAATAAACTTACCACTCATTTGTTGTCTCTGGGATACAATATACAATATGCGAGACACCCATCCTTCTTGTTTTAGCTTCAATCATAAAATCTGGAATAAGAGTTCTGGTTTACAGGTGATTTGCTTCATTTGATACTCCCCGTTTCTATGAAAGCATCATAATACAATGTTAAATGTCAAATTCAAAAGTAATATTATCTAATTTTTTGCTTGTAATAAAAACGTTGGACAGTGGAGACCAGGATTCAGTAATTCCATTCACTGGAAGTAGAAGATTGATGAGTAAATTAGCAAAAGGGTTGGGACTAAACACAACTATGCCTTACAGTGTTTGGTTTGATCAAAGGCAACACCTGAGAATGCAACTAGCCCATATTGAAAAATATATAGTTTCCAAACGAAGGAATTCATTCATCACCATAAGTAAATTTAGCATGTTTTTCTTTTGATACAAAATAAGTTGGTTTGTTAATCATCTCCAGGCATACCTTATTCCGACTCATACCTTATTCCGACTCATACCTTAATTTTTCGCTTTAGGATGGTGGATGGGCACAGGTATATGGAGATTTCCTATTCTTTGCCACCATTAGAGGAGTTTCCTATCAAGCTCAATATTCATCACCTGCAAGATCACTTCAACTCTTT
>QAOC01000547.1:0-17670 GCA_003255005.1 Begonia fuchsioides
TTTGGGATAGTGCACAAAAGGTTTTCTTAAGTTATATGAATTTTCTTCCCATCGTCTAAGCTTGCTTCAATGCAACCAAACGACTTACTTCAAGGCCTTTGGTAGGTCAGGGCCTAATATTTGTTACAAGCAGTGGAAAAAATGTTTACATATGTCGTACAAATATTTTGCATGTTGTTTGAACTTTCTTGAATGCAACTGCATGACCCAATTAAAGCCCCTCGTAGGTCAATGTGCCTATAGAACATTTCGTGATGCGCACAAAGAGTTTTTTTAATGTGCCTAAGAAACTTTTCACGCCTTCTGAATCTACTTGAATGCCATCATGCAACCCAATTCAAACCCCTCGTTGTACAAACTTTAGGTTAACGTGTCAAACTTTACGTCTTCCAAACGTTGCCCATGTCTTCCAAACTTGCTCCAATCAAACGAAACAACCAACTTTAAGCCACCCGGTAGGTAAATGTGCTTAACAAATGTTTAGGGTAGTGAATCCAACTCGAGTTCAACCAAATAACCCATCTCGCTCATCATCTCCTCCTCCTTCCTAGTGGCTCTCGCCACCGGCTTCAAGCCAACCGAGAAGGAAGACACGAGTCTGAGCCATTAACACGACTTTGGTTTGTATCCTTTTAGCAATAACTTGTCCGAGCATGTTCGTTGTGCTCGGATCGTGCTCGTCCATTGTTGCAGCCAGCACACGTTGCATGTGCAAGCCAATCCCGTGCATTCAGGTGGATTATGCCCGAGCCTAGCACGCACCCCGCATACAAGCCTTGTACCTCAGACTGTACACCACACGCACCCGCTCATTGTGCACATGAACCACCAGCAGACGATGCCCCGTTCACCTTGCCATCCAACTGCATGCTAACACTTTTGATCACCTTGTCCTCCACTTGCTCGGTTACCTCCTTGTTCAGCTCACCAGGCCCTCGTTTCTGCATGACCCCTCGTTTGGTCGTAACTGTTTGTCACACCCCTTTGACCGTTCATCTAGTCGAACCACCACGAATTAAACTCTCATTCATTCCACTTCTCCCTTCATTAAACCTCACTAGCAACTTAGTTCATTCCCCCATTACACCTATACATTAACCTATTCATGCCTACTAATTCCACCACTAAACCCATCATTCCCCTTTCACCCGTACACGCAAATAACCCCAACCAATCGCATCCCACCATCCAGCCATCAACACCTGCGACCTTCTACCTTCATACACGCCCCCTAGTCGTCCCCGTCAGTTAGGATTGTCCACCCATCTGTCCCTTCACATCCCTTCACCGTATCCAACCTCCAACACCATTAATGCCCCATTTAACTTTCATTCAATCACTCCACCCAGCCCATTACTCGGCCATGTTTGACTCCTCCTCACCCAGACTTAGCCAGTCTCTCGCCAACACTTAGCCGATTCTGGTTAAGTGTTCTAACTGCCAAACCCATACTAAATTCATCCTTGCTAACCAGGCTAGCAAATTAGTGAATATTTTGGGCAGTGCAAAAAAAGTTTTTGTATACTGTTTAATCATCTGCATGTCGTCTAAACTTACTCAAATGCAACCAAATGACCCTCTTCAATCCCTCCATTAGGTTAATGTGCCTAATGATCATTTCAGGTAGCACGTAGTACATTTCTTGTCGTCTGCAATTTTTGAAACTGCTCAATGTTATTGAACAGACAAATTCAAGCTCCATGGCACGTTAATGGGCCTAAAAATTTTTTTTCAGTCGTGCAACAATTTTTTTCAAAATTCGTATAAACTTTTTGTGTCTGAACTTGCTCCAATTCCACCAAATGACCCAATCAATTCATCTGAGTAGGTTAATGTACCAGAATCATGCAAACCCACATAAAACCAATGAGAGACCCACACACAAACCATGAAACTTGTTTCTTATGTAGGTCCTTGTTCTAGACTCTTTGTATTTGCAATGATTGCCTAAGAAGATGATGCCTAATTTTGAAGATCCACCCAATGATGGAATAATTAAGATGTAGGGTACAATTCTCATAAAGATGCCATCTTTTATTGAGGCCAGGAAAGGTTGTCAAAACAGCTGCAGCTGCACAATACTTGAAAGTCGGTTGATGCTAGAGCAAAATGTGGTCCCCTTTCATGGTAGCCTTAGACCACTAGCACTTGGTCCATTCCCCTACAAAAGTCAACCGGCTTTGAATCAAAACATGGCTTCACATGGTCATGCACAAAAGGCAAGCAATGTCATAGTGTTTTGTGAAAAATTAAACCCTAAACCATGGGTTACATTTAATTTTCCAACGAAACATTCTCTCTTCTTTTTGCACTTCAAAGCCACGTGCCTTATTCATTCCTGGATCATGATCTTTATCCAAATTGGTCAAACATGTTTCCAAGGGAGTTCCTGGATTGGTGCACTAATTCACATGCGCAAAGCCACAAATGACTTGGCCCGGTTGGCACTTCTTTGCACACACTATGGTTGGCTTCAATGATGTGATCTTTCTCTCATGACTTGGTATCTCGCCTTATTTGATCTTGGATATATTGTTTGATCTAACTTTAAACTTCAACGATAGAATGACCTACAAATTTGGCAAATATGTTAGAAGGAAGTTGGCATATCAATTTTCTAAATATGAAATCTTTTCACATAATTTTCAAATTTCACAAAAATCTAAATGTACTTCATTTAATTCTTTAACTAATTCAAATCTAAGAAACTTACATTGTAAGGAAGTTAGAAGTTCGTCTTTTCGAGATAATGCATCAGTCACAATATCTTTATTACGTTTGTTGTATTTGATAACTTATGGAAATGTTTCAATGCGTGCATTTTGTGTAATTTTCCTAATGACTTTAAATGATTCAAACTTTCATGGTCATAATGAATAATGAATTCTTTTTGCCACAACTATTGTTGCCATGTTTGTTAAGTCCTCACGAAGTCATACAACCTCTTGTCATATATTGGGTAGTTTAAAGTAGCTCCACTAAGTTTTAACCTAAACTAAGAGTACCTAAATTAGGCAATAGGCTTGTAATCCTTCATCAAAACACACCAATACAATTTTCTAATCCATCACATTCAATTTCAAATACTTTAAAAAATTAAGTAACACACGTAATGGTGCACGAATAAATTTGTCTTTCAAAAGGTTGAAAGCATATTAATGCATGTCAGTCTCTTTAAATTCAACATGCTTTTTAACAAGAAGATTCAACGGCACTCCAATAGTACTAAAATCTCTAACAAACCTTCTATAAAAACTTACTAATCCATGGAAACTCTCAACCTCACTTGCGTTGTTTAGTCTCATCCATTCTTGAATCGCCTTTACCTTCTCTTGATCTATTGAGATTACCTTTGATCCTACAACAAAACCAACAAAAACTACCAAATTCATGCAAAAAGTGTACTTCAAATTAGAATAAAGTTATTTTTCTAGCAGAGGAAAAAAACCAAATTCAAATGTTCAACATGTGCATATAAGGTTTTGCTATATATTAATATATTATCAAACTATACAACAATAAAATTTCCAATAAAAGCTCTTAGCACATGGTTTAATAATCTCATGAAAGTATTTGGTGCATTAGATCATCCAAACAACCTTGAATGGGCCTCTAGACTTTTGTTCGAGACTCAATCTTTTATACTTAGGACTTTTGCGCGTTGTTGGTGGCTCGCTCAACCATCTAACCTAGGGCCAGCCCATCGACCTTGCTTCCCTATGTAAACCCCTTGAAGAGTTCATTCTTCTATGATTTGGCTTGATATAACATAGAATTCTCTCTTGTTGGCTACATCTTACATCTCGCCCTTTGTCGCATATTACGCTATTTATGTATAAAAATATGCTTCAAACTTTTATGGTTGGAATATGCTTCACATAACTCACCATATAGGTAAGGCCTCCATATCTTGAGAGCAAAAACTACAGCAACAAGCTCTAAATCGTGTGTCAGGTAGTTTTTCTCATATTCTTTCAATTGCCTTGATACATATAAAATCATCTTCTCCTATTGCATAAGTATGCATTCAAGTCATATCTTCGATGCATCACAATACATACTGAAACATTCATCTCCATTTGAAAGTTTTAATATTGGCGTTGTGGTCAATTTATTTTTTAATTCGTAAAAACTTTGCTCACAGTCAAGTGACTACCAAAATTTCATGTTCTAATAGTAAGTAAATTAGGAAATAGAAAGTGATTAGTAAACTTAACTAAATAATAGAATAAAATAATGAATTTTAGGAATTGTTTTGGGGCACTTCTACTTTGGTATAGCCATGCAAAAAACGTTCAACTTTTATGATCTAGCTCATTCCGAAAAGACCTTGAAGGTGGCTACTACTTTTGTGAAGAACACTTTTTCAACTAACTTTGGGAAGGTTGTCCAATCTATAAATCAATTTTTGCTAGTCAAGTTAAAGTTTGATTTAAAGAAAGTTGCATGTACTGTCCTATTTCTTCTTCCCCTTCATTATCTTGAAGTGAGCTTGAGTTCTTTGGCTAGTGTTCTTGATCATATTTCATGATATCAATATCTTCTTCACCAACATAATAAACATTTTGTTTTGAAGTTGAATAGATTTTTTCATTTCAATTTCTTCCACTAAACCACATAGTGCTTCATGCTCTTTCTTGATTATTGACCTAGTCATTGAGCTTACGTGATCTGTGTCGGCACTTGATTTGCATCATAAACTTCTCCTGGGTCATCTTAACATGACTGATTTCCATCAAACAACTCAATTAAAGGCCCCCAATATGTTTTCGTACATCATACACTATGCGTAAAACATCCAAAAAGATGAGTGTTGTGGCAAAACAATGTTTGTTCGACACCCTAACCTATCCAAGGTTTTGAATAGGGTCATTTGGTCACTTCGAGCAAGTTCAGATGATGCATAGAAAGTTTGAACGTTGTATAAAAATGTTTGGTGTAGTGCTTGAAATTTTTTTTCCGCACCTTAACTCAAACGATGGCTTGATTAGGGAAGTTTGTTGGAATTGAGTAGTTTTGATGTCACGCAGACGTAGAAAAATATTTAGTGTGTTGCAGAAAAGGTTCGTTAAGTGCACTAACTTACTTGGGGGCTTAAAGTGTGTTATTTGGTTGCTTTAGACCAAGTCCTGATGACGCATGAAATGTTCATACAACTTACAAAAATATTTTGTGTGATTGTGAAAACATTTTTTCGGCACCCTAACCTACCACATAGCTTAAATTGGGTTGTTTGGTAGAATTCATGTAGGTTTAGATGACATGCAGTAAATTCATACGACGTACAAAAACATTTTTTGTCATGCTCAAAACATTCACTCGGCACATCAACCTCATAGTGGGATTAAATTTTGTTGGTTGGTGACATTTTTTTTGGTTCAGACAACATGTGAAAAGTTTGTACAACGTAAATTGGATCATTTGGTGGCACTCATTTAGGTTGGGACAACCAGCAAAACGTTAGTGCAATGCCAAAATGTTCATTCTGCACCTTAACAATCAAGGGACTTTAATTAGGTCGTTTGGTTGCATTCGAGTAGATTCAGACGATGTGCAGAAAGTTTGTACGACAAAAAAAAAACATTTGGTGAGTTGGATGTAGTATTTGTTCATAACGTTGACTTACTAAGGGGGCTAAATTTGGTCATTTTTTGGCATTGAGCAAGTTTAGACAATGCCTTAAAGGTTTTTATTACGGTTGGTGGACTTTAACCTACCATGGGGCTTGAATTCAGTTATTTAGTTGCATTCGAGCTTGTTTGCATGATGCTGAAAAAGTTTGTAAACTGCATGCAACTATTTTTTACACTCCTCCAAACATTTGTTCTGTACCTTAACCTACTGAGAGACTCAAATTTTGTCATGTAAGGGCACTCGACATGTTTTGACAATGCGTAAAACGGTCCAACAATGTCCAATTACATTTTGCGCGGTGCCCAAAACATTCCTTCGGCATCTTAACCTACGGGGGGCTTTAACTAGGCCATTTAATTACATACGAGCAGGTTCATATGACACACGAATGTTCGTACGAAGTACAAAAATATTTTGTGCATTCTGCAAATATTCGTTCAGCATTTTAACCAAATGGAATGCTTGAATTTGGTTGTTTGGTTACATCAAAGCAGGTTAGGATGTGCGTGAAAAATTTGTATTACCTAAGAAAACATTTTCTATGCTACTAGAAATGTTCATTGGAACCATAACCTACCAAGGGGCTTGAGTTGGGTCATTGAGTAGCATTGGATTAGGTTCAGACTTACACACAAGATGTCTTACAATGAATGAAAATATTTTGTGCACTGCTTAACAAAAAAGTTGCTTGAATTGGTGGAATTCAAGCATGTTCAGACAATGCATAAAAACTCTGTAAGACGTACGAAAGATTTTGGTTCCCTAGCCGAAATGTTCGTTAAGAAAATTAACCTATTTGAGGGCTTAATGTAGGTCGATTGGTTGCATTTGAGCAAGTTGGTACACATACGACAAGTTCGTACAACATATGGAAATATTTTTTGTGCTGACATAAATGTTTTTTAGCACCGTATCCTATCCTGATGATTAATTGGGTCATCTTGTGGCATTCAAGCAGGTTCAGAAGATGCATGGAAAGTTTACATGGCGTAGAAAAAATTTTAGTGCACCTGAACCTTAGCCCAAATGACGGTTTATATCGGTAGTTTGGTGGAATTTGAGTAGGTTCTATTGACGAACGAAAAGTTTGTATGACGTATGAAAATGTTTGGTGTGTTGTCCAAATGTTTGCTAAGCACAGTAATCTACTGGCAGCATTAAAGCGTGTTATTTGGTTACTTTTGAGCAAGTCAAGATGACGCACATTGTACAAATTACAAAAATATTTTGTGCGATGCTTAAACTAGGTCATTTGGTGAAATTTTAGCAGATTAAGACAACGTTTGAAAAAATTTTACGAGGTACAAAAACGTTTTATGCATTGCACATAACATTCTTTTGGCATCTTACCTAACCAGGGGGCTTTTCAAATGACATGTGGAAAGTTTGTACAACTTACCAATGTACATATTAAGTGTTTTAAGTTGTCAAATGTTATAACTAGAAATTTTTTGACACTTCTTGAATTAAGATTAGAAAAGAGAGGTAAATTAGAATATGACATATAGGATTGGTGCCTAGTCATGATTAAGGCATAATTATGGGGTGATTAAGGTTTACTAATCATGCTTAATTGATTTGATCTTGATAATTAGCTTATTTGTAATGTGAATTATAATTAAGCTAAGTATGATTAAAATTTTAATGATGAAGTATTTTAGCAATTAAATGAGCTTGTAATGGTAAAATGGTCAAACTAAATGGATATGTTTGGCCAAAGGGTATTTTCACCCCATGAACCATCTAGAAATAATGGAGACTTGCTAATCATCATCCAATTTTTTGCTCAAGAGAGAGAGAGAGTGGGTGTAAAGAAGAGAGAAAAGAAATATCAACAATAAAAAGAAAAGAAAAGTTTTACTCATGCATATCATGTACATGTTCATGCATATCATATACTACTTATTGAGCTTTATGTTTATAGATGAGTTTTATGATGTAGGTGAGGAGGACATCAACTGAGAGCATATCTTGATAATTAGTTTTATGATGTAGGTGAGGAGGACGTCCACTGATGAGTTTTCATGGTGTTGATTGACGCTGTTTGAATAGATTTTGACCTATGGGCAAAGTTTTTAACAATTGTAATTAATAGTTAGGAAAGGAATTTTTCAACTTTTTATATATAGCTTGTAAACAATTTACTAAACCTAACATGTTGTAAATGTGTTTAAATTGAGTTTTCATGTTTGCATCACACGATTTTTATGAAAAAATATTTTCCGCTGCAAGTAAAAAATAAATATTTTGAGTCAGGAACAACGTTACACCTAACCTACCAAGAGGCTTAAATTGGGTCATTTGGTTGAATTTGAGCAAGTTTAGATGACTTGTGGAAATTTGGACGACTGCCCATAACATTTGTTTGGCACTTTAACCTACAAGAGGAATTCAATTTATTCATTTAAAGGCACTCGAGCACATTTAGATGACGAGCGTAAAGTTTATACAATGTGCAGAAATATTTTGTGCGCAGCCAAAACGTTCGTTTGGCACTATAATCTACTAGAGGGCTATAATTGGGTCATTTGGTGCACTTTGAACAAATTCAGATGACGTGCATAAAGTGTTTTCTTATATATTATTACTTGATGTAAGAGTAAAGATAATGTCGTTAACTAGGTCAGAAATTGTTGATCGCCAATTCCAATAGTTTGAAAGATTAATGATTCAAGAAGAACAAGCGAGTTCCCGTGTGGTTGGGGCAGGAGATCATAGTTGTGAAAGGTTTTTCCACTTGCATACTTTAAGTTTGGATGGGCAATCTTTGGACGCGGCATATGCTGAAGACTGGGTTCATACACTTGAAGTTATATTCCATTATGCCGAAATTGGGGATGGGGAGAAAGTTCGTTGTGCAGCATATATGTTAGCAAAAGATGCACGATATTGGTGAGACACTGTGAAGGCCACCAGTAATGTCCAAACTATGACATGGGAGTAATTCAAAGAAGTGTTTTACAATAAGTATTTTAGTCACACGGTCAGGACTAACAAATTAGTGGAGTTTGTAAAACTACTCCATAATGGAAGTACGGCTGAATATGTACGAAAGTTTGAAGCCCTAAATCATTTTTGCTAGTCATTTGTTTAGCAACAATGAGGATAAAGTCCATAAATTCACCTAAAGGCCAAAAAGCTGAAATTCATAAGGGTGTAAAAATTTCAAGTAGGCATGATTTACCGTATTCATCAGTGGTAACTAAAGCACTCAAAGTAGAAGAAGCTGAGGCTAAATTTCAAAAACATCAAAAAAATATTCAGCAATATTACACCGAATGTCAGTCATTTGGAGATAAGAGTTGGCAGACTCAAAAGAAAGGTAAAAGACAAGGAAAAGAAGTTGAAGCTAAATTTCAGGTATGCATGATTTACCATACTCATCAGTGGTAACTAAACCACTCGAAGTAGAAGAAGCTAAGGCTATGATGCAATTCTGAGAATGGACTTATTGTATCGAGATGAAGTAGGTGTGAAGGATTCTTGGCAAGTATTATTGATAATAAAAAACAATCGAGTGTTCAGTTGAAGGAGATCTCGGTAGTGAAAAAATTTACACAATTTTTTAGATAATCTTCCTAGTTTGCCACCATACTGAGAGTCTGAATTGGTAATTGATGTATACCCTGACATAGAACCTGTATCTAAAAACTCGTATAGAATGGCCCCAACTGAATTAAACAAGCTAAAAAGTCAATAAGAAGATTTGATAAGCAAGGGGTTCATTCGGCCAAGCTTTTCACTTTTGGGAGCGTTGTTATTATTTATTAAGAACAAGGATGGAACAATGAGAATGTGCATCGATTATAGAGAGTTGCATAAGCTAACATTGAAAAAAAAGTACCATTTACCATGAATAGATGATTTATTACATCAACTCATCGGTGCATGGGTTCTCTCGAAGATAGACTTATGTTTGGGTAGTAATTAGCTTAGATTGAAGTATGAGGATATTCCAAAGACAACATTTTGTACGAGGTATTAGCATTATGAGTTTTTAGTAATGTCCGTTGGATTAAGAAATGCGCATGTAGTATTTATGGACTTAATGAACAGAGTGTTTCGAGAATATTTAGATAGATTTATAATTGTCTTTATTCACGATACCCTCATCTATTCTAGAAGCCGAGAAGAACATGGAAAGCATTGGAGATTATTTTAGATAAATCGAGGTAGCATAAGTTATATGAAAAAGTTTCCAAATGCAAATTTTGGCTATATCGACTGAATTGTTCTTCGAATATGCTATTTTTGTTGATCTAGCAATGATTTAAGTAATCAAATATTAGCCACATCCAAGAAATATGGGAGATGTATGGAGTTTTCTAGGGCTTGCAGGCTATTAACAAAAATTCATAGAAGGAAATTTTATGCCTTTAACTTGATTAACCAAGACCCTAAGGGCTAGCACCCATTAAGGAAATTGAGCATCCAATAAACTTGCAACAAAGACTAGTGCTTCCTAACTAGCCCTCCTATAGATTGAACCCCGGATGAAGCCAAAGAGCTTGAAAAGTAGGTCCAAGAACTCCTAGACAAGGGCTATATTTAGGAGTCACTAAGTCCTTGTGTTGTTCCTACGTTATTTGTTCAAAAAAAGGATAGTACTCTTCAGATGTGTGTGAATACCAGAGTCACTAATAAAATTACCATCAAGTGTAGGTTCCCAATTTCTAGACTTGAAGACATGTTTGACAAGCATGGTGGGGCATCATGTTTCTTCAAGGTTGATTTGAAGAGTGGCTATCATCAAATAAGGATAAATGAGGGCGATAAAGGGAAGACGACTTTGAAGACCAGGTATGACTTGTTTGAATGGTTAGTAATGACTTTTGGACTTTCTAATGCCTGATACTTTCATGAGACTTATGCATATTGTTCTTGAGGATTGCTTAAGAAGGTTTATAGTAGTTTAATATTAGAACCACAAGTATATCAAACATAAGACCCTTCAACAAACCAAAATAAGATACCTGGATTGCTTTGAATCAAGTAGGAGTAGCTTGACCCCATTGAACTTTGCTGACAAAACTTAAGTTTTCAAACAATGAGCTTGACCGGATAAACTTTTTAGTAAGAACTAAAGCTATCAATATGTTCCATCTAGAATTAACTTGAAGAAGATTAAGTTCTTCGCAAAGAACCAACGAGAAAATTCTATCTAAACACTTAAAGTGAATTTATCATAGAATTCCTTTCCCTATTACAATAAGTTAAATGTCTTTAAGTAGGCTACACACTTTCTAAACTGACAAGTAAAATAGGAAATCGAAAGTAATTAGTAAACTTAAGTAAATAATTGAATAAAATAAAGAATTTTCAAAATTGTTATGTGACACTGCTATTTCAATAAATTTTGGACTTGGTCAAGCAAATAATTTTTTTTATTTTTGTGATTCAGTTCATTCCAAAGAGATCTTGAAGTCAGCTACAATTCTTATGAAGATTATAGTTTGAAATAATGTCTGGAAAATTGTCAAATCTGCTCATTAATGCTCAAAGGTCAACTTTGTAGCTTGTTTTATGGAAAGTATCATACGTTATCCTATTCTTCAATCCTCCATTGCATTGAAATATACTTGGGCTTTTATGCAACACTTTGTAGGTAACCCAGATCACATAAGTTTACTTTGATGATATCTTGGTCTATAATTTTGATTTCTCTACACATCGAGGGCGCCTTAAAATCTTGTTTGACAAACTCTGTGGGGCTAAACTATTTGGAAATCTTAAATAGTGTGCTTTTGGTCTAGAAAAAAATTCATTTTCTTGGTTTTATCATCTTGAAGGATGGCATCGAGGTGGATGACTCCAAGATTGATGCTATCTTTGAATGGCCTTCTTTTAGGGGATTCTATGATGTAAGGAGCTTCAATGACCTAGCCTCATTTTACATGATATTTATTCAGAGATTAAGCTCTATTATGGCCCATTTGATCGATTGCACTAAGAAGGGGAATGAATTTATATGGACCCCTAGTTCTAAAGAAAGCTTTGATTTGGAATGGAGAAGCTTTGAAAGGCACATGTGCTTATGTTACCCGACTTCAACAAAATTTTTCAAGTATAATATAATGCTTTTGAAGTCAAGATTGGGGCAATTCTTATGCAAGAAGGTCTCCCCTAGCTTATTTTTATTAGAAACTCAAGGGGGCAACATTAAACTACTCCACCTATGACAACCAATTCTATGCAGTAATCCGACCTTTCGAATTATGGCAAGAGTACCTACTCCCTAAGGAGTTCATCATTAATATTGACCACCAAGCTCTCAAGCATATAAAAATCTAAGGGATGTTGTATAGGAGACATGCCAAATGAGTAGAGTTTCTCGAGAGGTATCCTTTTATCATCAAATACAAAGAGAGTGAAACCAATGTGGTGGTCGATGCCATCTCAAGGAGTTCTGTTCTATTAACAGAATTGACCACTAAATTCTTTAGTTTTGATTTGACAAAGAAGTCTATAATTGTTCTTCAAAGAGGTAGTGCATTTGCATAGAATTACAGAGTCGATTGTCTTGGATAGGGACACGAGGTCTTGTGTTTTTTTTTTGAAGAATTTATGGGGAAAATTGGGAACAACATACTTTTTATCACATCTTTTCATTTTGAACCGATGGCCAAACTGAAGTGGTGAATCGAACAATGGGATCCTTGTTAAGAACCATAGTGAGCAAGAAGCTAACCTGTAACGCCCTGTAGCATACTATTTAGTAAGCTTTGCTTTTCATAGAAAGATGATAAAAAATTTTCTTTACGATCATGCATTTGTAAAACGTAGCAGTGGAAGACTTTGAAACACATTTATAATTTTCATCACTTTTGAAGGCATACATGATTGCATGATCCTCAGCCATTTCTCACCTTTTTCAGATAGATTTTAGGATGAATTTACCTTTTAGTCCAACTTATCCTTTTAGGTTTACCATTTTTCCCTTATATGTCTCTTTAATTGCTAAAATACTACAATTATCACCATTTAATCATACATGCTTTAATTAATTAATCTAGATTAGTACTAAGTTAATTCTTGAGATTAACTTAATTATTCATAATTTGTAAACCTTAATTACCACTTAATAACTCACTAATTATACCTTAATCATAATTAGTCACTAATCTAATAGTGACACATGGCACTTTCTCATTGCTTCACTACTTTAACATATAAAATCACAATTTACTTGTAATAATATTCTTTGATTAAGATTTATGTAAATAATATCATTGATTAATGAGGAAATCTAGTGAAGGTGACATATCCTTGAAGCATCAAGTCTAATTTCACTCACATGTTTATGCTAATTGTCAAAACCTAGCTTTTTCATCTTTCATATTTAATTTAGAATCTTACTTTATCTTAAAAGTAGCAATTTTCTTTTTGGGTATTACATAACCGATTGGGACATTCAACTGCCTTATATTGAATTTTCCTCTAGTAGGTGTGTACATAGTGCCACTCAAATGACTAGCTTTGAGGTGGTCTACGTGTTAACCCAATGGTGCAAGCAAGCCCGAGCAAGTGAGAAGCATGCATAAAAGAGTGAGGAAAGCCATCCAAAAGAAGAACGAGACTGATGCCAAGTATGTCAATAATAGGAGGAAAGAGGTCAACTTCAAAGAGGGAAACTTGGTGTGGTTGCATTTGAGGAAGGAGGTTCCCTAAGCAAAGAAAGTCCAAACTCTACAAGAGCTGAAGGACCTTTTAAGGTCTTAGAGAAGATCAATCCCAATGCCGATAAACAAAAGTTACAAAAGTTACCCATGTAATAAAGGTCTCAGCTACCTTCAATGTACAAAACCTTTCTCCATATATCAAGGAGGAAGAGGATCAAGAGGAGGAAGAATTCCCTATAGATTTAAGGACAAATCCTCATTTACCTGGGGAGGAGGAAGAATTCCCTCTAGATTTAACGACAAATCCTCATTTACCCGGGGAGGATAACATGCTAAGGAGAGCCTCACCCGAGTTCGAGCAAATTTTTTATCGACTGAGTGTACTTTTTGTAGGAAACATCTTCCATGAGAAGTTGTTCTAAGAGCCCACTTTGATGGCAAAAGAACGACCCAAACATCTTATCACTTGTGAATCTAGCCTTGTTCCAAAGTAGCATAAAAGAGGAGAGTTTCGTGGAGACACCAGGTTGGGCACGCCATTAGCCAAGACTACCATCACTTGGAACCTAGCGTCAACTTGAGATGAACATGAGGAAGAAGAGAAGGTGGAGAAGCCCGAGTCCTCCATCTTGGCAACCTAGTTCTCCCTAAGACACACTTGAAGGATATGAAATTGTTCCTTTTACTTTATTATGTAATTTTATTTTCAAAATACTTTTGCTTCAGGGTTAGAGTATTTTGTTTGTGAGTTTCATGGGTAGGGGTGAGTTTCATGTGGGTTTTACATGGCTTTATGATATCTGCTTGTTGGCTTATTTTGTGTCTCAAAAGAAGAAAAAAAGGGACCTTATTTTAGGAACCACTGACAACCCAAGCACAACCAATCCTTGGTGGTCCCCAACCATTTCTCTTTTGTCTTTGTAGTCAAATCTGTTAAAGAGTTTTGAATCCTCCATTTGGGACCAATCATCATAGTTTTGACATTAGGTTTTTAAACCAATTTTGAGGCACTTTGTATTTGTTTGAACATTAGTGAAAAAATTACAATTTTGAATTCCATCTCCTTGGTAGAGAATCTCTCCCAAGACTCGTGCTTTTTGGTGAGTCATATCCAGCCAACTCTGAAAGCTCCTTGAAGGTTTTACTTACGTTTTGAGCTTGGGTAAGCTAGGCCAATGCTGCAACTTCCAGTCACTCTCAGTGGACATTCAAGTGAGACTGCTTTTCCACATGGCTCCCCTCCCATTTCTCGTTCTTTCCCTCTCTACCTTCATATCTCTAAATTATTTCCCACTCCTTGGAACCCTTTCAGCCATAAAAATCTCTTCCGCTCTCATTTATTGGCTACCGTTTTTGCTAAGAGCTTATAATTCAAGCAAGTTGAGACCACGTGGGAAATGTTTGTTATCGACCAAGAGACTTGAATTTGGTTGTTTGGTTGCATGTGAACAGATTAAAGTGACGCACGGAAAGTTTGTATGACATGTGATAAACGTTTATTATGGTGCCCAAACATTCGTTTGGAACTTTTAGAGAGCCTTGAATTGGGTACTTTGGTGGCATTCAAACAGCTTCAGATGACGCGTGGAAAATTTATATGACGTACGAAACAATGGCTTGAATTAGATTTTTCTGTCAAATTTAATCAGGTTCAGAAGACGTGCAGAAAAGTTTGTACAACATACAAAATGTTTAATGTGCTGCCTGATTTATTAGTTACGCAAAGTAACCTATTGGAGGCTTGAATTAGGTTATTTGGTTGCATTCGAGCTACTTGAAATGATTCAAGAAAAGTTCGTACAACATACGAAAAATGTTTTGTGCTCTAGCAGAAACTTCCATTTGGCACCCTAATTAACTTGAGGGCTCTAATCAATTTGTTTGGTAGAATTTGAGTAGGTTTGAATGACGCTTGGATTGTTTGTAAAACGTACAAAAATATTTGGTGTTCTACCTTAAATAGTCCATAGGCACATTATACCGGACTACTTGAATTAGGTTGTTTTAATTCATTCGAAGAGGTTTGGATGACACATGGAAATGTTTTATGCACTGCCTGAAATATTTTTCGGCACCTTAACCTATGATGTAGCTTGAATTGGATCATTTTGGTATGTTTGAGCAGGTTTGGAGGACGTGCAAAAATTTTGTACGACGTACATAAATGATTGGTTTGCTGCTAGAAACATTCATTAAGCACATTAACCTATTTGGGGGTTAAAGTGAGTCGAGCAAGTCAAGACGAGGCGCAGAATTTTCGTACAACATACTAAAATATTTTTATGCTCTACGAAATGTTTGTTCTTCATATTAACCTACCATGGGGCTTGATTGGGTCATGTAATGGAATTCAAGTAGGATTGGTTGACGCTCGAAAGTTTGGACGATGTATGAAAACATTTTGTTTCTGCCCGAAACATTCTTTTGGCACCTTAACCTACCGTGGGCCTTGAATTGGGTGATTTTGTTACATTTACCAAGGTTCAAGGGACACTCGTTAAGCACATTAATCTACTGTGGCCTTGAAGTTTGTTGCCTTGTTGCATTTGAGCAGGTTTAGAAGATGCACAAAAAGTTTGTACAAATATAAAAAAAATATTCGGTAAAACTTTTTGTTCGAACTCATAACCTACCTGGGGGCTTGAATTGGGTTGTTTGATGGCATTTAAGTAGGTTAAGATGATGCAGATAAAGTTCATATGAGGTACAAAAACATTTTATGCTCTGCCTTAAATATTTGTTCGACACCTTAACCCATAGGTTGGCTGGAATCGAGTTGTTNAGTAAGCTACTGTTGGCTTGAAGTGGGTTGCCTGGTTGCATTTGAGCAGGTTTAGAAGATGCACAGAAAGTTTGTACAAATACAAAAAAAATATTCGGTAAAACTTTTTGTTCAAACTCATAACCTACCAGGGGGCTTGAATTGGGTTGTTTGATGGCATTTAAGTAGGTTAAGATGATGCAGATAAAGTTCATATGAGGTAAAAAAACATTTTATGCTCTGCCTTAAATATTTGTTCGACGCCTTAACCCATAGGTTGCTGGAATCAAGTTGTTTCTTGACATTGGAGTAGGTTTCGACAATGCACGAAAAGTTTAGGGCACAAAATGATTGTTTGGCATCATAACTAATGGAGATCAAGTGGAACCAAAATCAAGCCCACCAAGAAAGACTAATGACAAGGCATTGGAGGCCCAATTACATGGTCTACATCCAAGCAAATTAATGAAACGTTGTGTGTTAGTGGAAGATTTCAACGTGAAACAAAATGCTTATTATGTTAAATGTTAGATAAGATATTGATGTCATCCAAGGTTGTCAAAAAGACAAGCGTAACAAACCAAGCCAACTTAAAAATACTGGAGGAGCAAAGGAAATAGATAAGTGTATGTAAGTTTCTTTTAATAAAACTCTTGCTTTAGCAAGAATAATTGATAGGCAGATTCGACAACCTTATTAATATTTTTTATAAAAGCGTTCATCACAAAGGTTGTAGCTGCCTTCAAGATCTTTTTGAATGAGCTAGATAAAAATATTTAGACATTGTTTTCACCTTCAAATATGTAAATTACCGATATGGAAGTTCATTAGATATCTACCACGGGCCCCACAAATAAATCCAATAATAACACTATTTTATTTTACTATTAGGTTTCTTAATTGCAGGTTATTGTTTAGGTAAGTTTTCTAGTGCCCTTAGCTTTCCTGATTAATAGTTATTTCTTAATTACTTTATTTCAATTTTAAAAAGTGAGTTGCCTATATAAAAGAATCCAAAGTATTATAATGGAGAGCAACTTTTATAATTAATTCATATTGAGTGTTTTGGTGTCCATACCTTTTCACTTTTAACAGTTTTCTTTAATCCTTTTTTTCATTATTATTTTAAATGGTTTGCATCATTTACAGTGAAAGACTCTTTTATACAACAAAACTAATACTTTTGAACACATGTTACAGTTACAGTTTATGTAATCAAACCACAATAAAACTGATAAAAACTGCACATATACATACATTTAAAAAACTTTGCCCATTGGTCAAAATCGTGCCAGCAATCACGAGTACTGCCATCAACATGCTACATCAGTAATTTCCTTTAACTTCAATATATTATTTACGAATAATTTCATGAGCATAACGCTCAGTAACACAAAGTTTATCTAAGAAGCATAATGCTTAGTTAGTAATGCAATATATATATATATGAGTTACAGTTTATAAAACAATGTGTTTCGGTTTTTGTTCTTTCTTTTTCTTCCACTTTACATTTAAGTCATTGGGGATAATTCAATATGGGGAAGATTAGGCACCATTTAGTCTACCTTGTGCGGGACAACCGAACTCAAACCTCACCTCACAATATACTATTTATGTATATTCATTCATTTACACATTTCTTTTGTTTAATCGTTG
>QAOC01000554.1:0-10789 GCA_003255005.1 Begonia fuchsioides
AAAGATAAATTGACTATATTCACAAAATTGATAAATTGACTATTTTCATAAAAATTTTAAGTACTCCCCTATAGAATATGCATGGTCTCCCATAATAGAATCATTCAATCATAACATTTCAGTAATCATTCATAATGCAAGATTTATACCATTTCCCTGCCATTGGCATTATAAAAAATATGGTAAATCATTCACATATAGATAAAGCATCCAAAAACAGAGAGCTATAATTAGAATATTGTCTTTTCATAAAGAGAAGTATCTCAAAATATCTAAGAAATCTATAACTACTCTCATGGAGATCCTACAAGTGGAGATCCAGGCACATCCAGAGCTGGAAAGGCTATAGGCACAGTGGACGAAGAATCTAGGACCACGGTTCCCGCATGATATGGGATCAACACTGTATCGGGAGTGGATACAGGTACCGTGTCAGGATCACGAGCCGGAGTGACAGATGACTCAATAGTAGGTGCGGGAGATGATTCAACATTAAGAGCTGGAGTGGACTGAACTCGATATCTCAGACGCGCTGCCTCTGGCCCTTCATAATCTTCTTCTTCCTCAAAATATTCATTCCAAGCATCAATTTGTCTCTTTAGACCATCAACCTTCTTGTGGAGAGACTCAATAGAGGATGCTAGTCTGGAGATGACACCAGTGAGCATATCGAAGCGCTCCTCAATAAGGGTGGAAGAGTGATGCTGTCTGCGAGTGGTCTGATGCTCAGGAGGAAAGTGAACCTCATCGGCAGTCAAGGGAGGATCACTCATAGTAGAAGAGGTAGGAGGTCGGGGAGGCATGGTTTTCTTGTAGTGCCAAACCCCATCATCATCTTGGGCTAAGCCCATACGTGCAATTGTGGAGTTGGAATAGATATCAAGGTTCCTAACCTCGATAAAAGACGTTAGGGGTGGTAACTCGACACCTTGCTTTGAGAAAATCTCCATCAGCATGAGATTGAAGGGTAAAGACTTGGATGCCATATCCAAAACATTCATCATACGCCTCATGATTATAAAACAAACATTGAAGCAACGTCGGTGAAAGAACATGTATAGGAGGTAGAGCTCCATCTGGCTAATGTGATCTTGATGCCCGTCCTTAGGCCAAAGGTTGTAGGTGGTGATATGGTGAACTAGTCGTGCTATGATGTAGAGGTCACTTGCTTTCGGTTTGTAAGGCACATTTTCAAAAAATTCTGGTAATCTGAGTACCAAACCAAATAGGGCTCCTTCCCTTGCTCATTGTATTGATCGATGAGCTCGTTAATTTGACAATTCATGAAGGAATTCAAAAATGAGATGGTGATCTTGATTGGTTGGTCATACACAAAACTCTTTAAGGAAAAAGGATGTGGAGTTGAATGCAGATTGACATAAAATAACCGAATTGCCTCCTCATTATACCGTTTCCTAGGCTAAAAAGTGTGGTCTATCTCAAATAGTTGGTAGTCTCAGAAATATAAATGGCCGTAATACAATGGGGGAAAAAACCCTACTCAAGATAAGTGGTTTGGATTGAAAGTATTGGGAGTACCTTTCTTGAGTTGTCTCGTTGCGAAAAAGATGTTTGTCAATTGCCGGAGGAGGATGAGGGTTATCGGACTTTGACTTAGTCATTCGCTTCCTTTTAGTTGGAGGTTGAGAAGTGGAAGCCATAGGAAGTGGATGATGTTGGTGATTAAAATGAATATCGGTCGACCGATCGTGGATGATGTCGACCGATCTAAAGCAAATTCGAGGGACTGGTCGACATACCCTTGATTATGTCGACCGCTTTCTGACAGATTCAAGGTCCGGTTGACATGCACACTATTATGTCGACCGTTGTCACAACAGGCAGCAGAAACAAAATGATGCATCTAATCACCATCAAATCGAATTATCCCCAACCGAACTCTAATTTCACAAAAGATCTTCTCATCTAGAGGCTTAGTAAATATGTCGGCCAATTGATCACAATAGTTGAAAAATTCTAAGACAACGTCTCCTTTGACGTGATCTTTGATAAAGTGATATCTAATTTCTATATGCTTAGTTCTAGAATGTAAGATAGGATTTTTGGTGATGTTTATTGCACTATTGGTGTCACACATTATTGGAATCTTAGAAAATGAAAGGTTATAGTCTTCTAAGGTGTGCTTCATCCAAAGCATTTGTGCACAACAACTACCGGCCACAATATACTCGCTTTCGGCAATTGAGAGTGCCACGGAGTTTTTTTTTTTAGAAAATCATGATACTCAAGATTCTCCTAAGAATTGACATGTGCCACTAGTGCACGGTTGAACTTCTTTTTGCTCCTCAGTTTGATCTAGAATGTGGTGCAACTCTTGAATACATGTTAGCACAAATAAAACCAAAAAAATACAAAGGAGATATTCCAAGGATGCACAAATCTCTGATACCCAATGATACCTCCAAAAACCAGGAGGTTTAGGGGCAAGTGAACCGGATGAGATGCTGGCTCGGACTAGGGATAAAACAGATTTTTGAGCCTTTTTTTCTTGGGTTGATTGGAATGGATGGGGAACGAGATAGGGGCTACAATTTTCAGGGTAGGTTTAAATGTAAATTAGGGTTAAGATGTTGAAATTTCAGGCCAAATGCCAAGTGCATTAAGGATGAAAATTCGAACAAATTTGGTGGCTGGAATAGGTAATGACAGAAACAAAAGGTAAATTGGAATGGCTATAACTTTTGCTAGGAAAATTGAAATGGGATGAAACCGGTGGCGTTTTACCTCTAGATGAATCTAGTTTAAGATGCTGGAGTTTCGTGAAAGAAGATGAACAAAACGGAAAATATGTAGTAAGGAGTAATTAGAGGTCAATGAAGGGGAAAATAGGGTAACCTGAAAGGGATGAGAAAAAACGAGATTGGAGGGGATGGAAGAAGAGATATATGGATTGAATCCTTAACCAAATGTCCACCAAGATGATGGATGGAGAGTTGCAGCAAATCGAAGCTTTCTCTAGTTTGGAAGGGAAGAAAAAGCAACAAGAATCACTCGGAGTTGGCTGGATATGACTCATCGAAGAGCAACCGAGTTTTGGGAGATAACTCTCAACCGAGGGAGCTTTTTTATTCATAAAAAACTGCTTACAAAATAAGAAGACGAGGGACTAAAAACCCTCTCCAAAATCGTGTGAGAGGATGCCAAACGGAGGGCTCAAAAGCCCTTACCCGATTTGGCTAAAAACACAAAATGAGAGATGGTGTAAGACCACTTAGATGGTTTCGATTTTGCCATGCATGGCTGAAGATGGTTCCACTCTCCTTTTAACACAACCCAAAAGGAGAAACCCAAGCACAAACAAAAACCAAAGCAAATCCCATGAACCCCACACTAAACCCACACAAACTCATGAAACTTGTTTTCTCGATATTCTTCCTTGCTTTGGCCTCTATGTAATTCTGATGGTTGACTATGCACATGAAGTCCAATTTCAACCATCTACTGCTCCTTGTAAAGCCTGAGAAGTTGGCTACATTTCTTATGAAGATGTTGTCTTGAGTTGAAGCAGGAAAGATTGTCCAAATGGCCGAGCAAGCTTTGGTGGCCAAACTGTGTCGAATCCAAATGTTATCTACTTTGTTGCTTGGACCACTATCATGTGGTCCCCTCTCAACCAAGAGGCAGTCAAGTTGGCCCCAAAATGGCCTCACATGACCATGCACAAAATTCAAACAAAGATAAAGTTTTATTCAAAATTAAACCCTAAATTGAAGTGTTATATTTAATTTTCTTAGGGTACATTCTCCTTCCTTTAGGGGTCACTTGGGCCATGACCTGACTTCAAAAAGGGATGGATTGGGCTTCTTTACATCCATCTTGGTGGACTCCACCATCATCCTTTTTCAAATTGCAACTTGGGCCAAGGTTTGATACCAATTTGGGGAAGTCTTTAAACTTGGAACTATGTTGAATTTTTCAAAAAAAAAATAGGGAGCTACGAAATTAGCAAACACATTAGATAAAAATGTATCGTTTGATATTTTTTGGGTCATCCATATCATGTAAGAAGGGATTGATTATTTGTTGACATTTTTGCCGGATGCAAAGTTGGTTACTCTAAAATTGGTTTTACAAATTGTCGCCACTAAAGGATGCTTCTATTTTCTTTACATGTTAATAATGTTTTCTGCATGGAGATTTACATGAAGACGTATATATGTATTTATCTCAAGGATATAATATAACAGAAAATAGACATAATCAAATAGTTTGTCGTATGAAGAAACCATTATATGTTCATAGCAAGCTTGAAGGCAATGTTGCTTTTAAAATTTTCAACTGTCATAATCAAATTTGTTAATCTTTTTCTGATTTTTCTCTCTTCCTGCATAAGAAAGGAGATTTTTTTACTAATATCTTTTACTCTGCGAATGACATTATACTACGAGGAAATGATTTGACAGCAATTCAACATATTAGGCGATGTTGAATACAAATTTTAAGCTCAAAAGTTTAGAACTCTTCCAAATTTTCTAGGTCTTCAAGTACCTTCGATTAGATCATGCATCAAGTTAAAAGAATTATATTATGAAATCTCGCAGGAACGGAGTGGATAAGCTTTCTTCTATTGTTTTGCAGCATATATTTCTCGCATGCTTGACATTTTGTTTCCTTGTTCCTATTGTCAATTTTCTTGTTTGAAGGTTATGTTTGCATTGTTATGAAAAAAGTATTTTCATAGAAGCATACGAAACTCAGACACTATTTACAAGTCATACACCCAAATATACTTATGGATTCTGCTCTCTCTCTCTTAAAAAACACACCTTTCTCTTAGTCTCTCACGAGAAGAATATATGCTAGAAGAAATTGGGCAAAGAAAAAAATAGAGATGTTAAGACCAATAGACTAAACCAATAAAACTCAATACAAGCTTAAGTTACTCTATTCTCAGTCAATAACAAAGGCCTATGCAACCAATTGTGCATAAACAAAGAAAACCTAATCATATAAAATTTTAGAGGCCATAATTGCACCAAGGAATGCGTTTGGGTAGTTAAAAAATGTTTCTATACAATTCCTTCTTTTTCATCAAATCTATGGAGATCTTAGCATGGTGTGATCTTCGATTACTTTTCTTCAAGAAATTGATCATGTAAAGACCTTAAAAGTGTTAGGGATTGGCTAATTTGTTGTTTTTTTTTTGTTGTTCCACCGGGAAGAGTTGTATCTCTTTAGTTATTTTTTAGAATGTCTTTATTTGGGATACTCTCACTTTGAGGTGATCCCTAAAACTAAGGATACCTAAGTTGTAATATTTGAAGAGATTACTGGAGTGACTCGTTGTTGTAGTGGTGTCCAATGAATCTTGTAATCTTTGGTGTGTTTGTTCTTTATTCTCCGCTTTTAATTTTTGTATTCAGTTACAATATTCATCGGATTTTGTTTAAAAGCGTAGGGTTGATATTTGTTCTCTATTTTTTTAATGTTGTTTGAGACTATATAATAACCTAAATGAAATCTTTTGAACTTTACCTTCAACACGCCGGAGACATAATTGAACTACAAATCTTGGTCAAATCCTTTTTCAAATTTTGTGACAGCTGCACGAGCCTTTCCTGCAGTATCAAACTCAATTGTTTATCATAATTGAACTACAAATCTTGTAGATTTGTTGTAACCCATTCACATCGGACAATAACACCATAAAAAATAGTTAAGGGTAGCACAATAGTGCAGTTTTCTAGTGTTGGAGAAAGATGAAAAAACATGAATTCAAAAGTAAATTTTGCTTCTAAGATTTACCAGGTGCAGTTCAATGTAAAATCAGTAGATATTCGATGTATCTCAGAAGTAGTGAATTTTATAAAATAAAAAATACATCACATTTTGAAGATATCTTATGCAATAGATTTAGGTAATCATTTCTTCTTTCAACCATGCTTGTTAGTGCAACAAGCACCAACCAAAATAAACTAATGAATACTATGCTTGAACACATGTATACGTGCCAAAATCGGACATCAAATCCTCATGTATGGCAGTCTAGGATACAATGATCTTCTTCGTCCATGTACAGTTCGGTTAGATTTAGCCCTCAATCTCAAAAAGTTCAAACTAGATCTAATTTTTAAATAAATATAAAGTACAAAACCTTATTAGATTTAAATGCGTCTAATATTTTCTCAAATATTCTATCATAGCCACTTGATCCTCACCTTTAATCAAAGATTTGCTTAAATAATGTGCAAATTCAATGCATCGTATCTGTTTTGGGAATCGAACAATTGATTTGTGTCATTAGTTGGAGTAATCACACAAGATTTCCCTAATCAGCAGTTATGTTTTGTAAATATATCCTCAACTTTGTTTTTAACTTTTTGGGTATAGCTTGGGGTGCATGAAGTAAATTAGGACCACTTAGCCATTATACTCAATGCACATTGTAAATGTTTCGGGCGCAAAGCCTAATACACTACTTAGGTTAGTGGAAATGTGTGCAATAATCTAAGCTACAAAACAATTAAAAAAAAGGGAAATTGGGTATAACTTATGAGAGGAAAGTACGAAGGGAATTAGATGGAAGTGAAGACAAAAAAGTGATGGTAAATGGTAAGTCTACGCATGATGTGTTGGTTCTTCCACGTGAATCCAACTAGGCATGAATCCATCGTCCATGTCGAATCAATCAAAAGTTTCAAGTGGCCCACCTTTTCTTCCGCGTGTTTTTTGTAACTTTATGCGGGGGCACCACTTTCCTACGTGGATTATAGCTTTTTCACTTGGGTGTTTTTTTGTTAAAAATGGCTGAAACCTCGAGTTTCCCAAAAAACAAACAATTTAGACCCTGAGCTTTAAAAAAGTCAGGTTAAAACCAGGCAAACGGCAGCTCAGAGGTCGAGCCGTCTGCAAAATTCTACAGATAAAACATTTTTTGTTACTTAAAACTCGTATTTTCATAGCCACTCGCCAAATCATGATACAATACAAAATTTCATATCTTGAAAAATAGCTCGTAGTTCAAGCAACTTCTGACAACATGCGACGACGAATGCTTGCTAAGAAGATGATGAAGCAAATAAGGACTAGATATATGAAACAACTTATAGAAGTTTTGAGTCGACATACAATGACGTGTCTAGAGGAGAAGATGAACTAATTTATACAATCTTGGAACGTTTGATAGTGAATATGATGTTGATATTCAATCTTTTATCAAACGGTGTAAATATGTGGATAATAACCACGTCATACATCTCAGACGATGATTATGCACATAAAGTTTTCAGGTTGCACCCAATAGTTTAGAGTAAGATTTATCGCAAAAAAAGTATGAATCTGTTAAACATCTTAGAAATGAAATTGCTCAAAACTTGTTGAAAACAGAATGAGATAAAAAAGTGAATCTTAATGATTAACAACAATGTGTGTAGAGGGTTGTTCACCACGTTTACATGCTTTAGGAATGCATGAAAAATTAGAAAATCAACTTGCATTGAAAAAATGCTTGTCAATACTTATGATAAGTTCAATAGTTACCATATGTGGTACATACCTTCAATCATGCAGTAAAAAGGATCACAATACTATCGTATTGTTGAGTGTTGAAATTTGAAATTTGTCAAAAGTATGGTCAGAAGCTTATGTTATCCAAACTTGGAAGCCTAGAAGTCTTGCAAGCCTGATTGTTGTACGAAAGGTGATAGGATCGTTTATGAATTCGAAAGAATATTCGTGTTCATGAAAGCAATCTTTGATTATGATAGACTAATTATATATTTGGATGGTTGTCATCTCAAGGACGCGTGACTGGTTAATTATTGACCCAGTCAAAATTGACTCTAATAATGGACTCTATCACATAACATATGCAGTGTTTGTGTCAAAGTGTGGAGTTTTCTAGAACTAGTTTCTCATGCAATTGAAGCACGATATTGTGGTTATAGATGAACTTTAATATCAAACAAAAAAATTATGATTTCAAATGTAGTTATGAATTTACAAGTTGCTATATAGTCATTATTGATTTTGTTTCAGACATTTATACGAAAATTTTAAACAACTATTTCATGGCAAAGCCTACATAGATGCATTTTGGACCGCAACAAGAGCCTCCACCCAAAGCGGATTCAAAATAGAAATGATGAAAGTATCCTTGATTAATGAAATGGCAACTCATGCAAATGATTTATCTTCAGATTCGAAATGTGATATGATGTTGAATAATCTTAGTGAGGCTTTCAACGCCTTTATCTTTCGAGCTCGAGACAAACATATAATAACAATGCTAGAGATGATAAGAAAATCTGTTATGATCCTTATTGTGGAAAGACACGAGAAGATGTTTCATTCGATAGATAATCCATGTCTGCGAATAAGGCTTAAATTAAATAAATTGATTACACCGTCAAGGAATGGGAGTCAAATTTTTTAAGGAAATTCCATGTTCAAGGTAAGCAACGCAACAAAACAATACATTGTCGATATGGGAAATGCTACATGCAGTTTCATAATATGATATTTGATAGAGAGCTCGTGTAAACATTTTATTCTGTCAATTCAATTCATATGAGTCCTCATAGAAACTTAAGTTTCAACTAAAATTTTGAAACTAGATGATGGCCCTCATATCTGAAAAATGAAGGACCCTGCATCTAACAAAAATTCATGTGAGCATCTAACAAAAATCATATTTATGTCACCCTCAAAATTCATAGTTAGGGCTACTCCTATAGGGGATTCGTGTGGCTCATCTACCCACATACCGCCCACCTCTATCAAACTCATCATCTTGAAACGAGTTCTATGAAATGCTTTTATTGTCCTTGGCATGCTCATCGACTAAGATCGAGGTTTTTTGTACCTCCTCCCTCGATCTCAGCCATATGACACAATCAAATAACTAAGGTTGAACTAGAGACTTTCGTGCATCATATAAATAACTAATCTATAGCTTGCAATTTAATTGTATGTCCTATGTTAAAGCATAGTTTGAAACACTAACTTATGATTTAATTTTTCACTCTTCAAAACGATGTGAAATTGAGCTCAAATATTATATAAGAGTTGATCACCGCAATCAACAAAGTCTTGTATCGTTATTAACCAAATTTGGTGGGGTACTGCATATCGACTTTCATTTTTTCTAAATTTTTGCTCTATCTCTAAATGATTCCTTAACAATTGTTAAACTTAGGATTGAAAGATTCCAAATATAATTCAGAAAACAAAGAACGTTTTGTACAAATAACAAAACGCAATCACCTTTTACATTTGTCAAATAACAAACAAATCAAAATGTCGGGGACCGTGAAAACGCAAGTGTGCAAATTGGAATGAGATCACTTTCTAAAAGGCCTCAAAGAGAAGCATTAGATGCCATTTTTGACCAGCTGCCATGAACCATTCATTGCTTCTAATCACTATCCATCTTCACCGTAAATTCCTAGTACTCTGCCCATGCCAAACTTAACAACGATAATGTGTTGTAGTGGGGAACAAAAACTGTCCTCCCAATCCATTTGCTAGCATCGATAAGTCGTGAGAAACAAGTCCAGACTATATCGTTCTATGTGGGTATAATTTCGTTTCATGTTATTCAACCGTTACAGCCAACAAAATATTTGATCGATTCTTAGTCTAAAAGTAAATAAAAAAATTAAACGAAGTTCTCCAAATGTAAAATGTCTAGAACAACCCAACAATAAGTTTCAACTACTCAAGTAGACGATATTACGAGCACAGCGAAACTTAACCTGGTTAAGATCAAAACTATCGTGTCGGACTGCAAAGTACAAAAAAAGGGAAAAAAAATCGACCCCCTGTCTTACTTCACGATACTAAGGTGAACGAAATTCAAAAAAGTCAGGAATCCATCGGATCCGCTGAATTAAATTATAAAGTTAAAAGAAGAGAAAGCGCGTGTGAAAAGTCAAGCGAGCAGTAAAACAAATTGACTCGGAAGTCAAACAACTTGACTCTAAGCAATGCATGCAACCTCCTTTCTTATTTAATTAAGCATCCCTCACGTTGCTAATGACATTAGTTAATCAAAGCATTCGCATAATTACGCGACAAATCACGTGGAATCATGGAGCGTAATGTAACACTATAAATATGCCTGCGATTCCCTGCATTATTACTCTTTCACCCCAAGAGAAAAGACCAAAAGTCGAGGAATTTAATGTATCTCGAAACAACAAATTCTACCTAAAAATCGAAGAAACGTGACGACCAAGTTATTCCATCATTTGTGAGTTTCTTAAACATATTCCTTCCACATTTGCCAAACAAATCCCTTTTGAGCTAGCTTAAAGACTTAATCGAACACAAAACTTTCGAGTTCCGTCACACGGGGTTGCCCGGTTGAAAGCATCTGACAAAGAGATACTACAGATCAAGAGTCTTGCAGAACGAAAGATGAAAATTCCAAAAGAATGATCAAGAAAAGACACCTTTGATGCATCTTTGAAATCTTAGACATACTACTCGCTCATAGCTAATAGATCATAGCTAATAGATTAAGAGAGACTACAGAATCGTTCCTTACAGGTCCGGAGACTCTCTGTGCATGCTTTTTTAGAATAAATTAGTGTCAGTGAGAATAGTTGATGAAGCTTCGGAGATGCTTCGTTTGCAAGAACATAAAAGCTTTTCTCTGTCATCCCTGTACGGAGCTTGACCAATTCAACATGACGACTGTGGAGAATTTCTAGTCTGTTTCATTTTTAAATATTTATGTTTATTTGAGTAAAAGCGTATTCGTCAGGTTGGAAAATGAGAGGAAAAGGCTGCCGGTTTCATAGCTGCTTGATTAGGTCGAAATTCC